>JANFOE010000323.1:0-600000 GCA_025667525.1 Glebionis coronaria | reverse complement strand
TTTCCTTTTTCCTGAGTGTTTAAATTCTGAGCAGGCAGGTGACCTTGAGTGCCCGGTCAATAAGGATGAAATTAGAAAGGTGGTGTGGGGTTGTGGAGAAAACAAATCCCCTGGCCAGATGGTTGTACGTTTGAGTTCTTCCTTAAATTTTGGGACGTTACAGGTGACGATTTATGTGTTTCAGTTGAATGGTTTTTTGAACATAGTCTTTTTACAAGAGGGTGTAATTCCACTTTCGTTGCTTTAATTCCGAAGATTCACGATCCTAAGTTTGTTAATGACTATCGTCCAATTAGCTTGATTGGGAGTCTTTACAAGATAATGACTAAAGTGTTAGCTTCTCGACTCTCTCAGATAATTTATACTTTTATTTTGGATGTTCAAACTGCATTCCTTCCTAACAGGCAGATCCTTGATGGGCTGTTCATTATCAATGAATTATTTTCTTGGTGTAAGCAAAAAAAGAAACAGGCCATGTTATTCAAAAATGATTTTGGTAAAGCCTATGATTCGAAAAGATGGGATTACATGGATGATGTTCTTCGTGCTTTTGGTTTTGGTGCAAAATGGTGTTCATGGATTAGGGGTTGTTTGTATTCGGGTATGTCCTCAGTTTTGCTCAATGGAAGCCCAACTTCCGAGTTCCAATTCCAGCATGACCTAAAGCAAGGAGATCCGTTAGCTCCTTACCTTTTTATCTTTATAATGGAATCCTTTCATTTATCTTTTACCAAGGCGGTTGATGCGGGTTTCTTTAATGGTATTCAGATTGATACTTCTCTTAATATTTCTCATCTTTTGTATGTTGATGACGCGGTTTTTATTGGGGAATGGTCTGCTGCTAATCTTTAAGTTTTCACGCGTATTCTTAATGTTTTTCTATTATATCAGGCCTCAATATTAATTTTACTAAAAGTCAACTTCTTGGTATTGGGGTGTCGAATGATATTGTAGCTGCTGAAGCTGTGAATATTGGGTGTTCGGTTTTAAAGACACCTTTTAAATACTTGGGGTTGATGGTTGGTGGTACTAGCTCAAGTATTAAGGCGTGGGATGATACGGTTAATAAACATAAGTCTCGGTTATCCAACTGGAAACTTAAAACACTTTCTGTTGGAGGGCGTCTTACGCTTCTTAAATCAATCCTTAGTTCGTCTCCCATTTATACCATGTCCATCTATAAAGTTCCTAGGCCGGTGTTACATACCATGGAGTCCCTTCGCAGGAATTTTTTTCAATGGGGTCAAAGATAGTGAGAGGAAAGTTACTTGGATTAAATGGTCTAAGGTGTTAGCATCAAAGAAGTATGGAGGTCTTGGCGTGTCTATTTTTTTTGCTTTGAATATGGAACTTTTATTTAAATGGGTGTGGAGGTTCATATCGCGGGATAACTCTATGTGGTACAGATTTATTAACGCCATGCATGGGCCTAAGTTAGATGGTTCGACATTGGTTCGTACCTCGATATGGAGCTCAATTATTTAGGAAATTCGTTTGCTTAAAGATCGAGTGGTTGATTTGCTTGCTCATTGCCATATTTGAGTAGTAAATGGTCGTTCTACTAGTTTTTGGAATGATGTCTGGATTGGAGACTCTCCTTTGAGGTTGTTGTTTCCTCGTTTGTATGCTTTAGAGGCTAGTAAATGTATGATAAGTAAATATTGCTTAAATTTTAGAGAGAGAAAGAGATAGAGAGATGATGGAGTTCACACACTTCTAGAGAGAGAAAATGAAAGATTACTATGTGTAAATTATGAAAACCACCACCCTCTCCATCAAAGGAGAGGGTTTATATACCCAAGCCCATGAGATGGGCTTGGGTTTACATTTGGCCGCCGGCCCATACATTTCATGGGCTCGGTTTTGGACTATTACATGGAATATTGTTGGAGTGACCGATCCTTTCTAATACGTAAAACTTATTTCTAACAATCTCCCCCTAAGGGAGGTCACTCCAAACAAGGGCGTTATCCAAGTTACAATAATAAAATAAACCTAGCATACTATGCTTGTCTTGAGCTCGTAGTCTTCGTCTTTCTTTTCTTTTTCTTTTCTGGTGAACATGCTGATGTGATCTTTGATATCCATCTTTAGCATAATCTCTTGCCTTGATCTTGTGCATCCTTCACTAGTGATCTTCGCCTCTTCGTGACATCACGTCCCACATACTTATACCTTTGTAATTCTTGAAAGCTTCAGAGTTCGATACAGCGGAAGACTTGACTTTTAGGCTTAGAATTAGATGAAATATTAAGTGCATAAGGTATAAGCATGCGGGGATGACTTCTTCTTGGATTCCGCAACGCCACCGTCTTCAAATGCCGCAACATAAGTAGACACGAACGAAATGGCTTTGAACAATTCATTCTAATTCAGTAGCATTTTACCTCCGGTCGGTGAAGACCGTTGGACGATATACAATATCGTACTTGTGGCAGGTAGATTTAATTAAAAATCTCTGTGACAAGATTTCGCGGGTAAACCCGTTCTCTATACTCGACCGTCCAAAGTTGAATGCGAACATAAAGAGTGAATCATTTGGATAAAATTATCCGCATGATTGAAGCCGTCAGTTCTGATTCCTGGAACAAGTTTGATTCATTAAAGAATCGCACCATCGTTTCTTTCCAGTTGTCACGAGCTTGATTCATATTGAATCTTGCAAGTTACCTACCAAGTACTGTTTAAGGTTAACACTAGAAGGATTTCCACTCATCACTGTGAACACTAAGGTATCACTCTGAGAGTTCTGGCAAGATCACTTAGATATTGCGTAGAGGCCTGGAACGTGTTTAAGTTCAGCTAAGAATTAAACCAATGTTGCTTTCTAGTTATCACAAGTTTGATTCATAAAGAATCGCACAAGTCACCTACCATGAGCTTTTTGATATTCGCTCAAGAAGGATTTCAATCTTCATTGTAAATACTTTCGTATTACTCGGATGTTCAGGCAAGATCATGAAGATTTTGCGTAGGACTCTTAAAATCTTTCTTACTTTTCACAGTGTGTGAAGAAGCAAGGAATTATGAAAGTGTGTCATAATGAGATATTTGATGATCTCAAATGGCTCTAGACTCGATCGTGCATTTTGGATTTTAGTAATCGGAGGCTGGAGAGGAGTGCCATCATTTCAATATCAATTTATTCAGAGTGAATAAATCAATAGATAATGTGTTGTCTCCGTGTGATTAAAACAAATATCTTTTAAGAGATATATGAGTTAGCTGGGATGGGTTGTGCATTGCATCACTGGGTCCATGATGTCTATCTTCAATATCGAGCATCATTAAAATGATCTCAATAGCATATGTGTTGACCCGGTTTCTGCTTAAGGTTGTAAGGAGGGCATCTTTCTTTACACCCTTTATCTTTACAATTCTTTTTCATTCTTCAACCACTTCAATGCTTACCAATACGTCATAACTAGAACCTTGTTGTGATTGTTCCAGTGCTAACATACGTACTTGGTCGGCATTCAGCTACGTTCACAATCTTTCTCCATCTTTCCTAAGGACTACTATTTCTAGCTATGGAATGTCCTTGGGAAGATTCCTCCGGTCCTGGAAGAATCATAGGACTTAACCTATCCTACCATCCTTATGTCACCACAATCTTCATCGTCGTGAAATAAATGGGTTTTGGGTAAGTATATGTCACCATGAAAATCTATTTTCATATGCAAATCCGTTTTGCTCCCCCTGAACATATGCCACGATATCCGAAAACATTTCGCACATGTCGGGATAAGCTAGCACATTAAGTCAAACCATTTGTGATAACTTCCCATATTAATCACATTTTCTCCCCCATATTAAAAATATTAACCCAATCGATGTTTTTAATATCAGTTGATTTAATGAAGTTTTAACAAAGGTTTTGGGAAGAAAAATGCAAGTCCGTTTTATCTTCATGATACCAAAGGTATGAGATATGATACCGATTTGTAACATGATCACATATTTACCATATTAAAAAAATTGACAAGGTTGGACCTGATTGATGAGAACATCATATGATAAGATCAAATGGTTCTTGTCAGCATATGTTGGTCACCTCGTCACGGCTGAAGTCATCTCTTGACACCACGTGTACGATTGGTATTGTTGTCTTGACACCAATTAGTGAGCTTGGCACTTTCGGCATCGAAGATTCTGAATGCTTGACAATTGCTCCCCCTCAATTGTTGACCCGTGTTCTACTGAAAGATTTGTAGTCGTTGGTTGAGTAGTCGCATCCTCGAGTATGTAGATACCAATTGTAGATTGCTATGGTTGTAAAGATGATAGCCTCATAAAAACAAGACTTCTCTTGTTTTAACAAATAAATGCACTGATGCGTACATAGATTTGTGTTAGACCAAGTTATAAAGTAAACTTGATCCCTTACAAAGTTTTAAAGTAAACTTTGCACGAGAAAATTAATTCCCGTTGAGAGCCAAAGATTTCATAAGAAATACTTGACTTTAATGTGAAAACCGGGTTGCAGTCAGAAATAACTACAAGCCATTTAGGCATGTTTTATGAAATATTTACAACTTTTGTACGAACTCTATTTATGGCGCCGTGTCAATATTAATCGACATTTCTAAGGCCGTAAATATTATCGTACCAAAAGACATGCCTTTGAAAAATAAAGTAAAAATATTTTTGGATTTTCCTAGATTTTTCAATTTTTATGGTTTTTATATGGTTTTATATTTTTGTATTTTGCTTTTGTGGATAAAAATATAAACAATATATACAGATGATCACCAAGGATACGGAGAATAGTTTACCACCACTATTCTTTCGCTTCATCTGCCAGTTCCTTTAGAGTCTCGGGCGAGAAAGTTCTCATTCCTAGCTTGTCGGCCAAAAATTCCATTCGAGCGTGATCTAACGCTTTCGTGAAAATATCCGCCAACTGATACTCAGATCGGACAAAGTAAAGCTCGATTACTCCATTTTCCACTTGCTCCTTGATGAAATGGTAGCGAATGTCAATATGCTTCGACCGGGAGAATTGAACATTGTTGTAGCATAAGGCAATTGCACTTTTGTTGTCGCAGTACATAGGAATTTTGTTGTAACATAGACCATAGTAAGTTAATTGTGATCTCATCCAAAGAATTTGAGCACAACAACCGGAGATAGCTATGTATTCTGCTTCCGTACTTGAAATTGCAGCGCTTTTCTGCCTTTTCGATGCCCAACTGATTAGTCGATCTCCTAGTAGTTGCAAAGTTCCACTCGTGCTACGCCTTGTATCTTGACAACCCGCGTGATCCGCATCTACATATGTCATTAGTGCAATCGAAGAGTTCTTCGAATACCAAAGTCCCCGATTAATGGTTCCTTTAAGATATCGAAAGATCCGTTTCACAGTGGCCAAGTGTAACTCAGTAGGTCGAGTTTGATATCGAGCACACATACATATAGCAAACTGAAGATCAGGTCGACTAGCTGTGATATACAGAAGGGTACCGATCATTCCATGATACAGTGTCGGATTAACGGCAACTCCATATGGATCTGCATCAAGCTTAGTTCGTTCCACCAATGGAGTATCCACGGGGTCGCAAGATTCCATCTTATATTTCTTAAGAGATTCAAGGGCATACTTGGATTGATTGATAAAGATGCCTCTGGGACTCTGAGATAGCTGAAGACCTAAGAAGAATGATACCTTGCCCATCATTGACATCTTAAACTTAGAAGACATGAGTTTCCCAAACTCGTCGGATAAGGTTTGGGTCGAGGCAGCAAATATAATATCATCAACATATATTTGTCCCATAATCATATCTTTACCTCGTTTCTGAATGAACAACGTGGGATCCACCTTGCCTTTAGCGAAGCCTTGCGTAATGAGGAATTGTGACAATAGATCATACCATGCGCGTGGAGCTTGCTTTAACCCATAGAGAGCCTTCTTAAGCTTGTACACATGATTAGGATATTTAGGATTCACAAAACCATGCGGCTGTTGAACATAGACTTCTTCCTTGATTTCACTATTAAAAATGCCGTCTTCACATCCATCTGATAGACGATCATATTCATGTGGGCTGCATAAGCGAGGAATAGTCTAATAGCTTCCAAACGGGCAACAGGTGCAAAGGATTCCATAAAGTCAATGCCCAATAATTGCATGTATCCACGAGCCACTAGTCGAGCTTTGTTCTTCAATATTCCGCCAAACTCATCGAGTTTCACCTTGTAAACCCATTTCAAAATGATTAATTGCACTTGATCCAGGAATGGGACAAGTTCCCATACTTCAAGACGTATAAATTCATTAAGTTCTTCTTGCATAGCTTCTATCCAAGAGGATTGAGTAAAAGCTTCTTGCCATGTCTTAGGTTCAACTTCAGTGAGAAAAGCATCAAAATGACAAAACATTACATTTTCTTGTAACTGACTTCGTGTTGATACCGGTCGATTAGGGTCACCAATAATAGGATGATCCTTTGTCCACTTGCTGTCATGTTCACGAATCCGTGGATTGGAGTAAATCGTAGTAGGAGCTTCCTCTGAGGTGGGCGACCCGGCTTGATTAGAGTTGGGAATAGGTACACCAAATAATGGAAGTTCACGCATTTGAGCGAATTCCAAATCGTGATCATCATCATCCTCTTAATCATCAATAGGCATGACATGGGTAGTTGAAACATGTGTTGGTTGAGAATTACTCGTTGAAGGTATAGCTTGACCAATTGCAGGTGCAGATGTGTCTGATTGTGCTTCGGTTGCTGGAGCGACAACTTCGGTTACCGGAGCTATTACCTCAGGTTCTGGAGCAACAATACTTGCAAGAGTAAAAAATTCATCAAAGAACGGTTGAAACAACGTATCCCATTTAGTTCTAGAAGGTGGTGTAAATGATGATGAAGTAGGGTTGTTTGGGACAAGACCAGAACTAATGTTACTGTGTCCCATTTCATGCAGTACGGGTTCAGAGCTGCTTTGCTAAGAAGCCATTGCTGTCAGCTCATCAAATTCAACATTCATAGTTTCGAGGATCTTACGAGACTTACGATTGTAGATTCGGTATGCCTTCTTTGCGGGTGTGTAACCAATGAAAATACCAATATCAGCCTTTGGTTGAAGTTTTCCCAAATTGTCACCATCATTATTTGGATATCAAAGAGAACCAAATACATGAAGATATGATAAATCTGGTACTTTTCCATGGAGAAGCTCATAAGGTGTTTTACCATGGCGTTTACGAATTAGTGACCGGTTTTGGGTGTACACTGCTGTAGATACTGCTTCTGCCCATAAAAACAATGGAGCCTTTGCATAAATTAACATCGTTCGAGCAGCTTCCATAAGTGTGCGATTTCGCCTTTCAACGACACAGTTTTGATGTGGAGTGCGTGCAACAGATGTTTCATGAGATATGCCAACTTCTTCATAATAATCACGCAAGATTTGAATCACAAATTCGGTTCCATTATCTGTACGAATGCGTCGGACAGTAGTGTTGAGACGCACTTGAATCATCTTGAGAAATCTGATGATGAATTTAGGTGCCTCATTTCTTTTTGTAAGAAATTTCACCCATGTAAACCGAGAGTAATCATCGACAATTACGAGGATGTACTTTTTTCTACTAAGACTTTCAACACGCATTGGCCCACAAAGATCCATATTTAACAAATAAAGTTTCTCTTGGTTGGTGTCTTCAGTCTTGGGTTTGTATGATTTCTTAGTGCTTTTCCCCATTGTACACGCGGAACACAAATGATCCTTGTGAAATGAAAGTTTAGGAAGACCACGAAAAAGTTCGTTTTTCGCCAAATGATTAATAGCATCAAAGTTAAGATGAGATAACCGTCGATGCCATAACCATGACTTAGTCTTTGATGCTTTGGAGAGAAGACATATGGGAGAAGCGGCCATCATGTCTTGTAGAGACAAAGTATACAAATTATTCCCTCGAGTACCTTTCAATAAATCAACCCCTTCCAAATTACGAATGAAGCAGGTATGCTCTCGAAAAAGCAACTTCTAGGTTTGCATCACAAAATTGTCCCACAGAAAATAAGTTGTGACCGAGACCTTCCACATAATATACTCTTGAAATTATAACATTTCTAATATGGTATTCACCATAACCCATTATCTTTGCAATATGATCATTTCCAAATCGAACCGTACCAAGAAACTTGCTGACGAAATTTCTTAGCTGAGAGCGATCTCCAGTCATATGCTTGGAACAACCAGATTCCAAATACCTGAGAACAATTTGGACCACCTGTTTTCAATAACAACAGTAGACAATGCATTGGAAACTATTGGTTTTGGAGTGTTAGCAGATACAGATATAAGATTATCAGCATTGCTAGCATTTGTGTGACCCTTAGATTTCCTGCGTTTTCTATTGTGAGTTTTAGCACTAACAGGTTTTACTGTTCTAACTGTCTTAGGTTTTGTATTATTCGCGGGTACTACATTGGGAGTAGACTTATTTAAAAGGCACTTGGTTCCTACAGTAGTGTCGGTGTTCCTAGTTAAAGGACACGCTTGTGTTTTGGTAGCCTTGGTACTCCTAGTTAAAGGGCACGCTTTCTTCGCTTTAGTGGGAGTGATCCTAGTTAAAGGGCACGCATTTCCTACTATAGTGAAAGTTCTACCAGTGGGGCGCCACAACCAACCAACTTGGGTTAACACTTTCCCAGTCGGTTTCCATTCTAAACCATTTTTCCAGGCATTCATCTCATTTACATGGTCAATAAGGCAAGAATCATGACGACTAGCAAACATACATTCATTGCAATTCCAACATTTCAAATTAGAATTCACAATAGGGTTAGAACACTGCACTACCGCAGAGCCTTTAGGTTTAGCTACATGATTCTTTTTATTCAAAACAGAAATAACATTCCTAGGGTGGGCTTCTACTGTCTTCTTCACTTGACTACTGGATGGGGGCAAGATCCTATCATTCTTCTTGTTTCTTTTAAGCTTAGATCTTTGAGCCTTAGTAGTGGTGCTTACTCTTGTAGAAGGCAACACGGGAATATTAGAAGATGTTTTTTATTCCGCCTTATCTTTAGTGATCGAAGTTTGAGATGGTTTAGTCCTAGGGCCCTTATTAAATGGTGTGACGTCTATAAGGTTCCTTTTGATTGCACTAGAGGACGATGCTGAGACAGTGGCTGCGTTATCCATAACATTCTTACCTTTTAGAGTACGAAGTGTTTCCTTTAACTCAGTCAAGGCTAGATTTTTATCATAAATTTGTTCCCTCAAATCAGATATTTCCACCGACTTTCGATTCAATTGTTCAATCAATGATTGATTCTGTGTAGTGGTATTAGCACATGCGGGCTTTACTGAATCGAAGAGTCGTATATCTTTCTGTTCTAAGTTATCAACTTTGTACAAAATCTTGGAAACTCGATTAACTAGATCAAGTTTAAAATTCTCAGCGGCCTCAAGTACGTTCACACAGTTAAGCTCCTTAGATTTCTCTATGTCTATCGGCAAAGATTTAGCAACTTTGTCACTTGGCTGACGCTGTTTTGATTGTAAATACAATCGAAAATTCTTTTCAAAGTTTGCATCATCGATATTAACACCTTCGAATGATGTTTCAAAGATTTCTTGAATAAATTGTTGCTTGCATTCAAGCGAAATACAATGTGTTTGAATCTCATCAAAACGTTTTGAAAGCGAAGAATATGAATCTTGAAGCTTTAAAAATTCAACGTCGGATTCGTGACAAGTACTATCTACCACATTATCCACAGATTCAACATATTGCACAATAGAATCATTATCAACACTTTTATTCACACAGACGGAAACTATATCATGAGACATCACTTGCTTCAGAAGCTGATCATTTTGGCGTGAAACCCGTTCTATTTCAAGTAAACTATTTTCATAAGCATCATCCATTTCATTAAAAACACGTTTAACTTCTTCTATTTCCAAACGCAAATCTTGATCAAGATTACTAAGACAAGCTTTAACATTCTTTACAAACGAAACAATTTCGTCTCGGAACGCAGCTCTAGTGTGCTCAAAGTTCCATTCACCTTCCGTTATGGTCGTGGCCGTCGTACGTTCCAAAATGACCTTGTCAAAATCGGCTAAGTGTTGGTGTACCGCTTTTAAGTTAACGGACGCCTTACTTACCGGTGGAAGTAACTTCGTTAAATCCGTTTTGACGAGTGTAGGAGACGTACTAGGAGGGTTTTCATTTGACAAACTTTGGGGTACAAGAACTGTTAATTCAGCTAATTCCTTTTGTAAGCAAATACGTGTCTTTTTAGAAAGTTGATCTTTATTATGCTTATCATAATCAATCGTATAGAATTTTGAAAACATTTTAGAATGAGTTTCTTCCGTAAGTGATTGTGTCTCCTTAGAACTACGAACATAAGGTGCTTCTTTCGATTTGCCAATTATGGTCATATCATAAAGACAGGGAATATATTCCTGAGCTTGTTTTGCATAACCGTGGTTAGGTGGTAAATTTTGAAGACGCTTAAGTTCGAGTTCTTTAAATGATTTAGTTAAAAGATGAACCTTTTCTGTGGAAGCGTATTGTTTTAAAAGCTGTTGTTATTTGAATTTAAGAAGTTTGGTAGCATTAATTTCTGATTCAAACTTTTTAGACTCGAGAGTTTCGAAATCCATTTTAAGTTTCTAAAAATCATTGACAACCGACTCTTTGCTTTTAATTCATTGGAAAGATTAGCTTTTAATGATTCTATTTCTTTCAAGTGTTCAATCTTTTCAAAACGAAATTAGTCAAATTCAGAACATGTTATTTTCTCTGCTTGAGGGACCATTTCAAAAGTTTTGACCTTTTCATTATACAACGCAAGCTCAGCAGTTAGGGTGGAATTCGTATCTACAGATTGTCTGAGAGCCATATGCATTTGATCAATAATATGTTTAGGCACCATGACCAAATCATGTTGAGCATAAGATTCCATACCCGTCGTAGCATTTGGTTTAGGTTCACTCAAATGTGTAGGATTGGGTACCACATCATTTGAGTTACTAGTTCCCGAATGCTGTTCGAGGTTGTCATTTTCATGCCCAACTTGATGTGGGTTATCATCATTACCAAGATTGGTTGTGGTGGGTACCTCACTGACGACATCAGAACCGTAGTGAGAGAGATTAGCAACGAGAGCAGCTTGGGCAGAGTGAATGTCATCACAATCCGAATCATATGCGTCAAGATCATCTGCTTGATAAGCTGCAATAGAAGTGGAAACGACTGCAATGCCTTCAGTATCTGCTGCCCCTGGGTCTGCAAGAAATGCTAACTCCTCTGAATTCAAAATCTTTCCCTTAGACTGAGCATCAACCAAATACATTTTCTCACGAAACCACGCTTCATCCCTTCTCCTTTTTGGCTGAGTGCATTGCCTAGCCATATGACCTTGTCCTCGGCAATTGTAGCAAGTCACAACCTTTTGAGGACCAATGGGGCTTCCATTTCCATTAGCTTGAGAATTCACAGCTTGAGCATTCACAGTCCTTGTAGGAGGTCCATATGATTTTTTCCTTCCCTAAATAGGTTGCACTGTTACTTGACCATCTTGAACAGTAGCTTGTTGTCGAGGATTTGAAGAGGTGTAGAGCTGATTGTTTGTTGGTGGAAATCCTCTAGTTGCAATAAGTTTTGACAAGTAGGCAGTGAGATGGTTTAGAACATCAGCTGGCGTATCATTTGGAGTAAAGACCGGTGCTTGGATTGGTGGAAGTTCATTAGAGTAGAAGGCTTTTGATGGTGATGTCTGATATGGTGGTTGTTGTGGAAAAGATTGTTGATGAACACTTTGTTGAAATGCTTGTTGTGGCATCATTGGTGGTTGATAAGATGGTTGTTGTGGTTGCTGATAGGTGTGTGGTGGTGGTTGCTGCAAGTATGATGGTTGTTAATAAGTATAAGCCATGTTTTGTTGAGAAGCATACATGGCAAGTGGATCATGAACTTGAGGTTTAGACAACCGAGCCTCGATCACATGGCATTCGTGTTGTTGAAGAAAATCTTGAAGTTGATCCACATTGGTCTTATGCAAGTCCTTAGCCAATTTAACATCCGTCACGTACTTTTTCCTTTCTGAAGGAAGAGTGTTCAAATACTTGGTGTTCAATTGAAACGTAGAAATTGCCATGCCATAGATATTCAGTTCATTCAACAATAGGGTAAATCTCAAATAGTAGTCATTGAGAGTTTCCCCGGGAACATAGGCAAACTTATCAAAAGTATCATAAATCTTACACTCTCGTTCTTGTTTTGTTAACGAGGTGCCTTGCATTAGAACATGAATTCTATCCCATAACTCTTTGGAAACTTTATGTTTGCTGACGAGTTTGTAGACATCTGGAGGAAGGGCTTGGAGAATGATGTTTGTAGCATACTTATCACATTTGTCTTGAATCTTCATATCTCCAGTCAATTCACCCGTTGTGCGAGGACGAGTAGTTGTACCTTCCGTCACTATACCATAATCTAATGGTCCATTGAGCACCGATGCCCAAATGAGATGTCCATAATCTTTGTTCAACATGTAAAGTTCCATTCGGGAAGTCCAATCCTCGTACATAGATTTTTCCAACATTGGTGGAAAATTATCCGTACCCGAGAGGATGGACTTATCCGTAAGAGATGTGTACTCCATTTCGATAAGTTAAGATTTACAAATATTGACCGAACAATGACAGAAAGTAAATGTGTTTGTTGTAGTGTGTTAAAGCCGATAAATAACGTTGAAATTACCTAAATTATGTTCTCGATAAACCAAAAAATCCAAGTCAAAATTGCACACATTCAAAAAAATTTTAAGGAATAACTTTTGGGTTGTCGGAATGTTGATCGGAATAAACCATGTCGAAATACCCTCGTCGGAATAACCTTTGTCGGAATATACCCTATCGGAATACCCTTGTCGGAATAACCTTGTCGGAATAAACCCTATCGGAATACCCTTGTCGGAATAACCTTGTCGGAATAAACCCTATCGGAATACCCTGATCGGAATGTCCCTAATCGGAATTCCCTAATCGGAATGTCACAAATCGGAATGTCCCAAATCGGAATGTCCCAATTCGGAATGTCCCAAATCGGAATGTCCCAAATCAGAATGTACCATATCGGAATGTGATCGGAAACCTTAAACCCTTTTCCGATGACACTGATCGGAATATATCCCACTTTTCTCGGACAAAACTCAACCAATTCGAGATTTTAAGCCAAAAAAATGATCAAAACACCCAAAATTCTGTGTTTTTAGCCAAAGTAAATATACCAAATCTCTACCACAACTATGTAGAAGATTTGTATCAAGAGAAAACCATAAAAAACACAAAAAAAAAAAAATTGGTTCGTATAAAATGGATCAAAATAGGCGTATGAATCAAGAACACAAACACATAAACAATACAATCATCCCATGGCTCTTGATACCATTTGTAGGATATGTAAATCTTACTTATGTTTTAGAGAGAGAAAGAGATAGATAGAAGATGGAGTTCACACACTTCTAGAGAGAGAAAATGAAAGATTACTATGTGTAAATTATGAAAACCATCACCCTCTCCATCAAAGGAGAGGGTTTATGTACCCAAGCCTGATGACGATAGTCCCCAGCCGGGTCATGAACGCGGCCCACGGGCACTACCCGTGTCCGGCCCATCACAGATGGGTGGGAATAATGTCATTTGAGCTTATGGGCTTGGATGAACAGTAACCGCACACATGTGTGCGGCCCACGGCCCGGCATGACCGGTACAGGGTTAGACAAAATCATATTCTATCTATGAATAGGATTCACCCCAAAGAAGAGGATATTCACTCACCATAATTAGAAGATAACAATCAATCTAATTCTGGTGCTTATCCTTTCCTTGGGGCCGAAGCATCAGTGACAGCCCATTAGGGTTGTCACTGCCTATAAAAGGAACCCCCAAGGGTTCCACAAAGGTATTACGTCCTATACTCTCAAATCACTCGACTCCTATAAACCCTAACCGATTACTTACTCTCATGCCGGAGTCTAATCGTGGGAAACATTCCCATGGTAAGCCTAACGCGTGTTGTTTAGTGTGCAGGATCCCAACCATACAGTTCACTTGGTGCGGGAGCCGGAACCCAGCCAACCCGAATTAAGCCTAATCCGGGCCTAGCAAGGATCACCCAACTTTTGCATCAATAAGTTGGCGCCATATGTGGGACCCATTACACTAAGCTAGAGCAAAATCTCATCTTTAACTCTCAATGACGAAGGGGCATCCGCAAGCTAATCCCAGGAACATAAATCCTGGAAATCAGAAGTCCCAAGGGGAAGGGATACTCATCCCCAATAAATCCCCTAGCCGTCCAATGGGCGGACAAAAAAACCGCAGTGGTTTTCAGTCCATGGGAGTGACGAGCACGATCTCCATGACTCCTCCACCTACTTCGACCCTGAACAACCCTGACCCAGGGAGTGCGCCCAATCCCCCTAACAAGGAGTCGCGCAGACCGTCGATAGAGGAAGAAGTACAAGTCCAACCACTCAGCGAGGAAGATCTCACTCGAGTTCTCACGCAGAACTTTGATAGGATCATCCCAGGGATTGCATCAAGGTTGAATCTAGGAAGGAACCTCCAATCTAGAATCAACTTTGGCAACCCGGCCTCAGGAGCGGAGCCTCTTCGAGGAAACTCCCCAACCTAGGAATGTGTTTGAGTGCATAGGAGATCGCCTCATGCAGGAACTGAAGCAGTCTCGGGAAGGGGGAGAGAAGTCCGACGGTTCACCCGAGCGACCAGATCTGGAACTGACCAGAGCCACTCGCCGCACAAGTGTGTGGGATAGGATGAACACCGGGAAGAAGGCTCCTGGCTCTTCTCAAAAGAGCGGTCCTCACCCAAGAGATGGGGCACCACCTCCTTCTCCAGATCCATCAGGAGAGGACTCGGATGACCATCCGCCCAAGTGTCACCGACCTAGGCGTACCCCTCCACCACCACCAAACAATGATGAGTATTATGGTGGCCCCTATTATCGAGAGGCAGAAGCAGAGGATCTTTCCCGTCCGTGGTGTGACCCGTGGGAAGACCCTAGGCTCACCCGTCCATGGGCGGATCCCATGGAAGATCCTTTTACTCTCCGTATACGGAATTACTCCGAGGACACAAAACGTCGCATGCCGGCGTGTGTCAAGACTTATGATGGAACTGGTGATCCGGATGATCACCTCAAAATATTTGATACGCAGGCTAAAATCAAGCGATGGCACATGCCTATATGGTGCCAATTGTTCAATTCAACCTTGATCGGCAATGCTCGTGACTGGTTTGAGGGACTCTGATGAGATGGCATTTATACATGATCTCATCGTTCTTTTCGGGCTTTAAATGCATAAAAATGCCATAAAATACCATATATATGCTTGTGTTTGTTTACTTGTGTATTTTAGGTATGGATATCGTGAAAAATACAAAAGATCACAAGAAACAAGGAAAAACGGACACGAGAAACGAAGCCGTACAAAGAACCGGGCCCTAGATCATGATTTATCCAACAAATACCCTTGAAGACTTAAAGACATGCAAGATTGATCCTCAATGAATGAAGAATTGACACTTAAAACCCTTGTATATTCATAATTACAAGTTTGGTCCCTTAAGTTTGTCAAAATTACACAAATGGTCCTTTAACTTTGAAGAAATGGCAAGTTTAGTCCATCAACAATTCTAAATTGCCAATTATGGTCCCTCATGAAGTCAGAGTTATATTGAAGACCTTTGAAGATCAACAATGTCCAAGATCAGTCCTTGAAATATGCAAAAGTGGCAAAAACAACCCTTGTAACCCTTTTTCCAAAGTTTGGTGCCAAAAGTGTAAAGTTCTCAAAGTTTATAACAAAGGGAATGAAGTTTTGTTGGCTAAAAACGTTTTATACCTATTTTCCCAAAGAACAAGGACTAAAAGTGAGCAAGTGAAACTTTCAAACCCAAAAATGCGCCAAACACATTTCCAATCCTACAAAAACGGATCAAACCTTGTCACTGTAGCAGTTAAGAAACCAGTTTTTACTCAACTTAAAACAAAGAGTAAAAAGCAATTACCCACTCACACGCTTGATTCACATATGCAGAAACTCATCCCACATCAAAACCCTCACTCCCACTCACTATGGACCCCACCCCCAATTCCCTTTCAACCAATCATATGACAACTTATTCTCCAACCTTAGCCACGTGTCAAGATCAACAGCTGACACTCATTGCTTCATTCCAAAGCTAAAATGAACATCCAGGATCACTTTGGACAGCTCACACCAAGAATTCATCTAGAAGACTCAAGGATAGAATAGGAATTTCACTTCTAGGGTTTGTGAATAGTGCTAGCTTGGCATTTGCCTATAAATAGACTCCTCAACCTGTGAGAGAGCTTTTGTTCCAGATTTTAGCTTTTAAATCTTTGTAATTCCTTTTTATGAAATAAAGTTTGAATTTCTGAAAATTTTTAATTATTGTCTGTTATTTATAAAAGTTTGGTGTCTGATAAGCTAAAATCTGAGTTCCATAATCTTGTTTGAAGGTTTTTGAGGTAAGGTTTTAAGTGATAAAGCTTGTGCTTCAAAAATCAGAAAGTGGTTGTTTATTTGATCTCACTTGTTGGTTTGTTCATCTTAGCAGCATTGGAAGCTGGTACTTGTTCTGCTAGTACCTCAGCTCAAACAATCCAAGGCCTGGATGTAGGTCTTGGAGGTTTGCATCCTTCTCCCTTTTCATTTTCTCTTTAAATTTCTGAATATTTCTGAATTTGGTTTGATTGTTCTTAAATCTATGATTTTGTGGTTGATTATTGTTAATCTGGTGTTGTTTGTTGTTATTGAAGTGGTATTAGTCTGTTTTGTGGTTTGAATCTGGATAATACTTTGAAAATTTGTGAAAATAGGTTTTTAAGGGGTGTTTGGGTTAACTGCATTAGTTGGATTTGTGGTTTGTTAAGTGTTAGTTTTGTGCTTGTGGTTATTGGTACATGCTTATCTGATATACTTGGTCATATTGCTGCATATTTTATGGTTTGAAACACCTAGATTCTTAAAAAGGGTATAAAATCTTTGTTACTTGGTAAAATTGGCTAGGATTTTAAGGACACCTAGATCTAATCATAGACTAGGGCTAACAAGTGTTAAATCTAGGTTAACTACACAAGGGAAAGAGATTTGAGTGCTTGAATTTGGATCTGTGGTCAATTAGATCAGCAAAAGGTTTCTACATATTCACCTTGTTCATCAGTAACTGTATCTGCTTTGATCTTGTTATTTACTTTGATTCAGTGTTTGATATAAGTTTATTTGTGCTTATTCATAGTTTATATAGCTTGTGTATGCATCCTGTTGAGTTTGGTTGGCTTATTCATGCTATATCTGCTTATTAGTGCATAACTGCTTATTTTCCATATCTGAGCAATATATGGTGACTGTTTGATCATTTCTGGCTTATTGTGTGAACCAAATTGTGATTTTCTTGTTGATATTGACTCCTTGTGATTCACTGATCACAAGGGTGCCCTTGTTTCCAATTGAATCCAACTAAATCTCTCTAAAAAGCTTGGTCAAATATTCAAAGCAGTGGGAACCAGTTCCTACTGAAAGTTTCCCCTGCTAGTGTTAATTGGGTTTCAGCTTATCAATAAGCTATAATAGCTTATTTTAACCAGCAACAACTTAGATTTTGTAATAGGTGCTCATTATTTGACCCATTTGTTCATACTAGAGCATTTGGTGGGTTGACTTTAGGGTTTGACTAGAAAACCAACTTAATTGACTTTTTCATAAGTGCTTATTGGCTTATTCTGGCTTATTGGTTTTGCTTATTGGAATTTTGTTGATTGTTTTGGCTTATTGAGTTCATTTGTGACATTTTGCAAGTTGAATCAAGTCCTGAGGTGCCTTATTCTCAAAAACGACTATTTTGTCTTTTAGTGAAATATTACTTTGCTTATTTCTGGCTTATTGAGTGTGCTTTTTCAAAATTTCTTTTTACAGATCTCTTAAGCATCCCAAAAGAAGGTTGTGTGTCAAATTAGAGCTTATGGTATTAGCTTATTGCTTAATGGGCCAAAAAGCCCAATAAGGATAAGCTGTTTGCATAATAAGCTGTGATAAGCTCACTTTCAGCTTTTGGGCCTTTAGAGTTTTGTGTTTAGAATCAAATTTTGAGTCGGATTGGGCTTTTCCAAGTTAATTGGGCCAGGTTTGACTTAATGGGCTAAAAAGCCCATTTAAGTGGACTGAATTTGGTTTTTGCCCATTTGAGGGCCCAATAGGGGTATTCTGGTCATTTCACTTTCATTTTCTGATTATTTAGGTTAAAATAAACTAGTTTGCAAGTTTTTAGAATTTTTTATAATTTTTGGATTTTTAATATTATTTTAATATTATTTTATTATTATTTTTCGAATTTCACATTTTTCAACTTCTTACATTTTTCTTAGCTTAAATACATTAAAATAGGAATTTTGCAACTTTTAGAATAATTTTATCACTTTTAGATTAATGTTTATAATTATTTTAAGTTTTAATAGTTTTTAAATCATTTTAAATAGTTTTTCTTAGTTTAAAAATTTCTAAAAATAGTTTTTAATCTTTTTAGGTCATTTTAGAGGTTTACCAATTGAAAAATCTTTATTTGGGCTTTTTGATAATTTATTTGATTTTTAGGGCTTTAATTAGCATATAAAAATTGAATATTTAATTATTTAAAAGGTTTGAAAAAGTTTTGATCATTGGTAAACTCTTATTTTATTTATTTTGATTTTTGGTGAATTTCTGGTAATTTTTAGAATTAATTTTTATTTTTGTAGTTTTTACGTTTTTAAGTTTTGTCGGCGTAGTATTAATTTCACGTCTTCGTCATCTTCTTTTCTCATCCCCTTCTAAACCAATATTAATCTCAAACCATTTACATCTTAGTCACACACATATACCTCCTTGGGAAACGAACTTTCACTTCATTGGGTCATTAACACTTGATTTTTCCTAAAATCATTTGTTTAATACTTACCGCTTTTACGCTTCTTTTCCTAAAGGTCGTAATTTACCACAATCATTTTGGCGCCGCTGCCGGGGAGGTGTGTCGTGATTAATTTGTCTTGTTGTTTTTAATATTAACCATATATAGTATTTGTATTAGTAGAAATCTACTAATACGTATTATCGGTTTTCTTGGTTTTTCTTGTGAAATTATTATTACTATATTGTATTAAGTATCACAATCAATACAAAGTATCTCCAAAAGTGTGAAAACACAACCTTAATTGGGATTTGATCTCCTAATTATTGTATTCGAATCTCAAACAAAAAGAAAAAGGCAAAAATAGATAAATACTTTCGTGAAACTCGATTTTGAAAAATACAAACTATAAGGTGGGTATAAGGCGGGTATTATAAAATATACCCTAAGGAAAAAGGCTCTTAAGTGCTTCGCGCCGCCTCATTTCCCCGCTTGCTTGTGAGTATTTTGAGATTGAAGGCTAATCGAGGGTTTTGCCGCCCAAAGTATTATTACATATAATATATTTGCTTGGTTTCTTTGTGATTAAACCCTCTTGAACAATTTGGTTTTCACCAAAAGTTCTAAAGTCATTCGAAGGCGTTCACTCCACGTGATCGTTTTCATTCCTTTGAGGCTTCTTTAATCAAGAGTTTGATTCGAGGAGAGATTTGGTAGATTGTTGTCTATGAAGATACACCAAAATCCAAACAAAATTAAAAACAATCAAAAACACAAAAAAATTGAAAATTCACAAAACACCCAAAAAGAATTTTCTTTGCTCACCTCCCATTCTTCGTGAAGTTTATGATCACTCGTAATCAAGCAAAACGAGCTCGTAAACGTCTTCAAAAGCAAGCCAATCAAGAGACGTTGATTGAAGAACAACCTCCAATTATTGAACCTATTGTACAACAAGAAGTCGTCATGGCTAATCGTACTATAATGGAGTTGCTACAAGCACCCACCGAGGGTTTTGGAGAGGCCATTGTGATTCGTGCTATCCTTGCGGAGAATTTCGAGATTAAGACGGGTTTAATGTCAATGTTGCAAGCAAATAAGTTTAGAGGTCATGAGAAAGACAACCCGCACTATCACATTAGGCATTTTAATCGTCTCACCGCTACTAGCAAGTTTAAGGATGTTCCACATGACGCCATTAAGATGATGTTGTTTCCATACTCGTTAGATGGACCCGCAAAAATTTGGCTTGAGAAAGAACCGCCAAATTCGATTTTGACATGGGGTGATCTCGTTTCTAAGTTTGTGAACAAGTTTTTTCCACCATCTAAAACAACACATTTGAAAAATGATATTTCACGATTTGTGCAAAGAAATAATGAAAGTTTTTCAATGGCATGGGAACGCTTTAAAGAAATGTTACATGAATGTCCACACTATGATTTTTTGGAATTGCATCAAATTGATACTTTTTATAATGGGCTTAATGATCATGAACGAGATTACTTGAATGCCGCCGCGGGTGGTAATTTTTGTACAAAACGACCGATGAAGCTTTAAAGATTATCGAGAATAGATCTAAGGTTTATAGCCCTCGTAACACACCGAGTGTTGCCAATTTGGGTTCGTCATCATCGTCATCGTCTCGTAGAATTAATGCCTTACATGATGAAGCTAATGAGGAAAATCGGTTTTTCGATAGATTTGCTAATCTTATGTCTCATTGGAAAGCTAAGAAGCTTCAAATTCCGCTTCGGTTAAAGCGGTTGCTAAGAGTTGTTTGTCTTGTGGTGGAGCTTATGATCTTTCCGAGTGCATTACCGCGGATGGTAACACTTCGAGTGCTTATGTAGCAACGGGAACTTACAACCAAAACGGTCAAGGTTCCCGCCCAAATCAAGCTCCACCAAATCAAAATGCTAATAACTATTGAAACAACAACCAAGGTGGTAATTATCAAGGCAATTCAAGTAACTACAACAAGGGGAATTGTCAAAGTGGGAATGGACAAGTGACTAATCAAAACCAAAACCGTGATTTTCAAAACACTACACAAGGTTTTCAAAATTCTCACACTAAAAATCTTCAAGGAGAATTTTTGGATTATGCTAAAGCAAATGATGCTAAATTTGATAACATGCAACGTGAGATGATTAGCTTAAGATCCGAGTTGAAAAACAAGCTAAAAAATGAACTTGCTAATGAACTTAAAACACATGCAAATAAAATGGAAGGAAATGTCCAACGTCTTCAACAAAACCAACAAAAGATGGAACAAGGACAACATGAGATTAAGCAAGAGTTGTTAAAAGCGAATGCTAGGCAATCAAAATTTGAGGACCGAATGGCTAAGATGTTTGAAGCAATCATGTGTAAGCCATCTTCCTCGGGTGGTCTTCCTAGTGATACCATTGCAAACGCGAAGGGAGAAATGAAGGTTATTACTACACGAAGTGGTAAAACTTTCAAGGAACCAATCTCTCGTCCAAGTACTTCTACGGGAAAGGAAATCGAGAAAGAACCCGAGGTGATGGTCGAAAAGGAGCACATTACAATCCCACGAAGTACCGCTCAAACCACACCTACGGTTGAACCAATACCAATTGTGGAACCCGAGATTCCAAGGTCGTTGCCTAATGTCAAACCCACACCACCCTTACCTTACCCTTCGAGACGAAACAAAGAGAAATTGCAAGAACGAAACAAACAACAAATCGAGCTTTTTATAAAAATGTTTCAACAAGTGCATTTTGATGTGAGTTTAGCCGACGCGTTGTTGTATATTCCTCGTTTCGCTTCCACTTTTAAAATTATGATGAGCGATAAGGAAAAGCTTTCAAAGCTTGCTAATTGTTCTTCGGTTTATCTTAACCGCATACCGGAAAAAGTTGTTGACCCCGGAAAGTTTCTCATTCCTTATGACATACAAGATATGAAAGAATGCCTCGCCTTGGCCGATCTTGGTGCGAGCATTAATTTGATGCCATTTTCCATTTAGAAATCGCTTTCGCTTCAGGCTCTTATTCCTTCGAACATGTCTATCGAGATGGCCGATCATTCTATGATTTTAGCATGTGGAGTAGCCGAAGATGTTTTCGTGAAAGTGGGGAAGTTCTACTATCCCGTTGATTTTATAGTAGTTGACATCCCCGCGGATCCTCAAGTTCCTCTAAATTTAGGTCGTTCATTTTTAGACACCTCGAGATCGCTTATCGACGTTCATGCAAGAACTATCACTTTGAGATTCAACGAAGAGGAACTTGTTATAAACGCTACTCAAAACTTGAAACCTTCTCATGTTTATGCAATCACTACCATCAATCACATTGACATCGTTGATGCGGTTTGCGATGAGTTTTCACAAGAAGTGTTAGGTTTTTCTGATAGCTCGTCAAGTGGCAATCCCACTATTTTGGATCCGATTCTTGCTAATTCTACACCAAATCTCACTCTATTCCAAGGAGGCGATCTCACTTCAAATGAAATCGACAATGAAGATGAGGTGTTGATTAGTGATGATACTTCTATTCCACCATTTCTTCCGCCGATGGAAGTTATGAGCGTTGAACCAAAATCTTCAATCGAGGAACCACCTATCCTTGAATTGAAAGATCTTCCTTCTCACCTTGAATACGCATTCTTGGAAGGTGATGACAAGTTGCCGGTTATTATTGCAAGAGGTCTTGCTAATGATGAAAAAACCGAGCTCTTGAAAGTTCTTAAGGCTCATAAAGGGGCAATTGCGTGGAAAATTTCCGACATTAAGGGTATTGACCCAAAATTTTGTACTCACAAGATTTTAATGGAGGAGGACTACAAACCCGTAATTCAAAGTCAAAGAAGGGTGAATCCCAAAATTTACGATGTCATTAAAAAGGAAGTCTTAAAACTCCTTGACGCGGGAATGATTTATCCTATCTCCGATAGCCCATGGGTGAGCCCAATCCATTGTGTCCCTAAAAAGGGAGGAATGACCGTTGTGCCTAATGAAAACAACGAGTTAATTCCCACTCGTGTTGTGACCGGTTGGAGGGTGTGTATTGACTACCAAAGTTAAATGACGCCACTCGTAAAGACCACTTTCCTTTGCCCTTCATGGATCAAATGTTGGAGCGACTAGCGGGAAATGAATTCTATTGCTTTTTAGAGGGTTTTTTCGGTTACTTTCAAATCCCTATCGACCCTCGTGATCAAGAGAAGACTACGTTTACGTGTCCTTATGGAACGTTCGCTTATTGTAGGATGCCTTTCGGACTTTGTAATGCACCGGGTACGTTTCAACGGTGTATGATGGTGATTTTTCACGATATGATCGAGAAGTCGATGGAAGTGTTTATGAATGACTTCTCGGTGTTTGGCAATTCGTTCACGTCGTGTTTATCTAATCTCGAGCAAATGTTACAACGTTATGAAGAAACCAATCTTGTGCTTAATTGGGAAAAATGTCATTTTATGTGTAAACAAGGAATCGTCTTAGGACATAAGGTGTCGAAAGCGGGGATTGAGGTCGATAAAGCTAAGGTAGACGTCATCGCCAAGTTACCTCATCCCAAAACCGTTAAGGGAGTTAGGAGTTTCCTAGGCCACGCGGGCTTTTATCGTCGTTTCATCAAGGACTTTTCGAAAATCTCTCGACCTATGACACACCTTCTCGAGAAGGATGCTCCTTTTAATTTTAGTGAGGATTGTGTTAGAGCTTTCGAAACTCTCAAAAGGAAACTTACCGAAGCTCCCATTCTTATTGCTCCTAATTGGGAATTACCCTTTGAAATCATGTGCGATGCAAGTGATTATGCTATAGGTGCCGTCTTAGGGCAACGTTATGACAAACATTTCCGTCCTATCCACTATGCTAGTAAGACGATGACCGAGGATCAATTAAAGTACACCACAACGGAAAAGGAATTCCTTGTCGTGGTCTATGCTTTTGAGAAATTCTGACCTTATCTCGTCTTAACTAAAAGCATCGTGTATACCGACCATTCGGCTATCAAGTATCTCTTAGCTAAGCAAGATTCTAAGCCGATATTTCTTTTTTGGATGCTCCTCCTCCAAGAATTTGATGTCACCGTGCTTGACAAAAAAGGAGCCGAGAATCTAGCGGCCGATAATCTCTCTCGTCTAGAAGATCCTCACAAAGATGTCTTCGAGAACAAGTAAATCACCGAGACATTTCCTCTCGAGACTCTCGGTGTAGTGAATTCTAAAGACACCACCCCATGGTTTGTCGACATTGCAAATTACCATGCGGGCAATTTCATAATCAAGGGTATGACGACACAACAAAAGCAAAAATTCTTTCATGACGTCAAGTTCTATTTTTGGGACGACCCTTATCTCTTTCGGGTTTGTGCAGATCAACTCGTTCGACGTTGTGTTTTTGGTGCCGAAGCTTCTAATATCCTTAGAGCTTGTCACGAGGGACCCACGGGTGGTCACCACGGTGCTAACCTCACGGCTAAGAAAGTGTTCGATGCCGGCTTCTTTTGGCCTTCTATCTATCGTGATGCTCAGGCACTTGTGAAGTCGTGTGATTCGTGCCAACGTCAAGGAAAATCGTCTCAACGTGATGAAATGCCGCAAAACATAATTCAAGTGTGTGAGATTTTCGACATATGGGGAATAGACTTTATGGGGCCGTTCACATCGTCTCATGGCAACAAATATATCCTCGTCGCGGTGGACTACCTTTCTAAGTGGGTGGAAGCTAAGGCTTTACCTACTAATGATGCTCGTGTGGTAGTGAAGTTTTTGAAGCAACTATTCTCTCGGTTCGGAACCCCTCGTGCTATTATAAGCGATCGTGGAACCCATTTTTGTAATGACCAATTCGAAAAGGTCTTGAAGAAATATGGAGTTACTCATCGTCTTTCTACGGCTTATCACCCGCAAACGAGTGGACAAGTCGAGGTTTTGAACCGAGCTTTGAAGAGGATTTTAGAAAAGTCGATTGGAGAAAACCGTGCTTCATGGTCCGACAAACTCGATGACCTTTATGGGCCTTTAGGACCGCTTATAAGACACCTATCAGTTGCACTCCTTATAAGTTAGTCTATGGGAAGAATTGTCATTTGCCCATTGAATTGGAGCACAAGGCATATTGGGCCCTTAAGCATGCAAACTTTGACTTGAAGACCGCGGGAGATCACCGGAAAATACAATTGAATGAATTGGATGAATTAAGAGACAATGCTTATGAAAATTCATTAATTTTTAAAGAAAAGACTAAAAAGTTTCATGATGCAAAGATTAAAAACCGGGTTTTTAACGTTGGTGATCAAGTGTTACTTTTTAACTCTCGACTTAAGATATTTTATGGGAAATTGAAATCTCGTTGGTCGGGTCCGTTCACCATTACACAAGTGTTTCCTTATGGGACCATCGAGCTAGCTCAAGATGATGGTCCCAACTTCAAGGTGAATGGACATAGGCTTAAGCACTACTTTGGTGGGGAAATTCCTTCAATGGTTGCCCTCGACCAAGTCACCTTCCCCAATGATAATTAGCATTGAGGGGATCGAGACGAGCTCATGACTCGGTAATCAAAAACGAGGTGCCTCGTGGGGGAGATCCCATGCTTATCCTTTTATGCTTACTATTCACTAATAAGGGGACTTGTACCCTTCCAACTCGTTGTCTCGTGGTTTTTTGTGATTGTGTTATCTAGATCATCATCATCATCTACGATTGAAGACTCTCGTGTTCGTTTACATGAGCCTCCATCGTTTTCTTGAAGAAGTTGTTCACGAATCCATTGACATATCCTTTATTTTTCTAACAATTATCTTTTAGCATAATTAATAAACGGCTTTAGATATATTGTTGATCACCCTTTCCATGCTAGATCCTAAGCATTCGATTCTTCGTCTCTAGTATGGGGATGCTCCACCCTTAGACTCGAAACATTGAGGACAATGTTTACTTTTAGTATGGGGGTGAATAGGTACTTGCTTTGCTACGCCCTCACGCTTTCCAACTTTCAATGTTTTGTTTTGTTACTAATAAGACTAAAAATGGCCAAATTTTAAAAAATTTCTTAGTTTTCATAAGTGTTTTTAAGACACGAATGTATATTTTCTGATGGGTAGAATAAGAGCTATATTTTGACTTGATGGGCATTAGGAGCCATTTGCATTCCTTAACCCGCTCAATTCAAGTTTTGCTAGACTTTTATATAGGGAGCTTTAAAACGCGAAAGTCTTAGCTCATACGGGTTAAGAACAAGAACTTTTCGCAAGTTCCTATAATTGATCCTAGAAAGTCACTTATCAAGGGAACTATATAATGCATTCTCTAAACTTGAAAAAGTCCAAGAAAGTGCAAGATCCTATAGGTGGCTTGAAAACCCAAAACTTTGATTTGATATAGTCTTAATGAAAGCTAATCCAAATTTGGCTTAATTTTGACTTGCATGGCTAAGTATTCACGAGTCTCTTTAATTAGAGGTCTTTATATAGTGAAGAACGAGAGATGATAGAGTTAGACAAGTGATCATGCTAAACGTAGAACATGAAAATGTTCTTTCAAAAACTCATATGTTTTTAATTGTGGCTTTTTATTCCCATAAGATCAATGCATTAGGAATAAAAATAATTGCAATAAGTAAGGTCGTACGATTTGAAAGGTTACTTAGCCTCTAGCGCAAGATCGTTTAAAATTTGCTCGGGTTGAATAGAGTTCATAGCCAAGGCATAACTTATTGAGCGGGATGCGAAGATTGGCGATTATCCAAAAAGGCCCTAACAAGGCATGAGGAGCTCTATTTTGTTGCTAAAGATCCAAGATGATGTGAAGTATCATTATTCCTAAATCAATATGAAGGATCGAGACACACGACGAAAAGCAATTACTCCCCTGAAGATCATGGAGAAAGTCTATCCAAAAAGACCCTTACAAGGTATGAGGATAAATATATCCAAGTCCGAAAAGGAGGCGGATCGTTGTATATCAAAATCCAAAGTAAAGATTGAAGAAAAATGATGAAGTCGTGGTCCAAATATGAAGAATCTCTCAAAAACGTCAAGTGAAGAAATTCCAAATATATGAAGAGAAGACCATAATTTCAAGAACATCTTCCCAAGATTTGAAGTTTGAAGTACATGCCAAATATCGGTCCGAGAAAGGTCTCAAATCGTGAAACGAGTTATGCCAAGATATGAACTTAAGGAGATACACGAGAAGCCGTTTTAAAAGATTTTGTCCTTCGGCTAACTATCGATTAAATCGTGCTACTTTGCTTTCGGACTAATAACTACTCAAATAAGTCAATATGAATCACTTGTGATCCATGACAAATAGTTAAAAAATGCTAGTAACCCATTTCCTTTTATAATAACTAGGATTGCGGGGAGAAAAAGTATTACACAATTTGGACGTATGAGTAGTGTTAGCATTATGACTTGTACCAACAATGATCTCGTTTTTGCACTTAGCATGGAATGTATGACAATCAAGGATGACGAAGTTTACTCTAAGGGACACTTACTTGTTTCAATTCTTTGACCCTAAAAGTCACTTTCGTGATGAAAATCATACATTATGTCTTTACACATCTTCGTAGTATGTTGCAAGTCTTTACTCTTCAATAAAGGTTAATAAAATTGAACTTTGGTGATGCTTAGATAAATTATTCTAGCATTGCGTGAGGGAACGGCAATGGCTTAGTATGGGGGAGTGATGAGATGGCATTTATACATGATCTCATCGTTCTTTTCGGGCTTTAAATGCATAAAAATGTCATAAAATACCATATATATGCTTGTGTTTGTTAACTTGTGTATTTTAGGTATGGATATCGTGAAAAAGACAAAAGATCACAAGAAACAAGGAAAAACGGACACGACAAACGAAGCCGTACAAAGAACCGGGCCCTAGATCATGATTTATCCAACAAATACCCTTGAAGACTTGAAGACATGCAAGACTGATCCTCAATGAATGAAGAATCGACACTTAAAACCCTTGTATATTCATAATTACAAGTTTGATCCCTTAAGTTTGTCAAAATTACACAAATGGTCCTTCAACTTTGAAGAAATGGCAAGTTTAGTCCATCAAAAATTCTAAATTGCCAATTATGGTCCCTCATGAAGTCAAAGTTATATTGAAGACCTTTGAAGATCAACCATGTCCAAGATCAGTCCTTGAAATATGCAAACGTGGCAAAAACAACCCTTGTAACCCTTTTTCCAAAGTTTGGTGCCAAAAGTGTAAAGTTCTCAAAGTTTATAACAAAGGGAATGAAGTTTTGTTGGCTGAAAACGTTTTATACCTATTTTCCCAAAGAACAAGGACTAAAAGTGAGCAAGTGAAACTTTCAAACCCAAAAATGCGCCAAACACATTTCCAATCCTACAAAAACGGATCAAACCTTGTCACTGTAGCAGTTAAGTACCCAGTTTCTACTCAACTTAAACAAAGGGTAAAAAGCAATTACCCACTCCCACGCTTGATTCACATGTGTAGAAACTCATCCCACATCAAAACCCTCACTTCCACTCACTATGTACCCCACCCCCAATTCCCTTTTAACCAATCATGTGACAACTTATTCTCCAAGCTTAGCCACGTGTCAAGATCAACAACTGACACTCATTGCTTCATTCCAAAGCTAAAATGAACATCCAGGATCACTTTGGACAGCTCACACCAAGAATTCGTCTAAAATACTCAAGGATAGAATAGGAATTTCACTTCTAGGGTTTGTGAATAGTGCTAGCTTGGCATTTGCCTATAAATAGTCTCCTCAACCTGTGAGAGAGCTTTTGTTCCAGATTTTAGCTTTTAAATCTTTGTAATTCCTTTTTATGAAATAATGTTTGAATTTCTAAAAACATTGAATTCTTGTCTGTTATTTATAAAAGTTTGGTGTCTGATAAGCTAAAATCTGAGTTCCATAATCTTGTTTGAAGGTTTTTGAGGCAAGGTTTTAAGTGATAAAGCTTGTGCTTCAAAAATCAGAAAGTGGTTGTTTATTTAATCTCACTTGTTGGTTTGTTCATCTTAGCAGCATTGGAAGCTGATACTTGTTCTGCTAGTACCTCAGCTCAAACAATCCAAGGCATGGATGTAGGTCTTGGAGGTTTGCATCCTTCTCCCTTTTCATTTTCTCTTTAAATTTCTGAATATTTGTGAATTTGGTTTGATTGTTCTTGAATCTGTGACTTTGTGGTTGATTATTGTTAATCTGGTGTTGTTTGATATTATTGAAGTGGTATTAGTCTGTTTTGTGGTTTGAATCTGGATAATACTTTGAAAATTTGTGAAAATAGGTTTTTAAGGGGTGTTTGGGTTAACTGCATTAGTTGGATTTGTGGTTTTTTAAGTGTTAGTTTTGTGCTTGTGGTTATTGGTACATGCTTATTTGATATACTTGGTCATATTGCTGCATATTTTGTGGTTTGAAACACCTAGATTCTTAAAAAGGGTATAAATTCTATGTTACTTGGTAAAATTGGCTAGGATTTTGAGGACACCTAGATCTAATCATAGACTAGGGCTAACAAGTGTTAAATCTAGGTTAACTACACCAGGGAAAGATATTTGAGTGCTTGAATTTGGATCTGTGGTCAATTAGATCAGCAAAAGGTTTCTACATATTCACCTTATTCATCAGTAACTGTATCTGCTTTGATCTTGTTATTAACTTTGATTCATTGTTTGATATAAGTTTATTTGTGCTTATTCATAGTTTATATAGCTTGTATGCATCCTTTTGAGTTTCGTTGGCTTATTCATGCTATATCTGCTTATTAGTGCATAACTGCTTATTTTCCATATCTGAGCAATATATGGTGACTGTTTGATCATTTCTGGCTTATTGTGTGAACCAAATTGTGATTTTCTTGTTGATATTGACTCCTTGTGATTCACTGATCACAAGGGTGCCCTTGTTTCCAATTGAATCCAACTAAATCTCTCTAAAAAGCTTGGTCAAATAGTCAAAGCAGTGGGAACCAGTTCCTACTGAAAGTTCCCCCTGCTAGTGTTAATTGGGTTTCAGCTTATCAATAAGCTATAATAGCTTATTTTAACCAGCAACAACTTGGATTTTGTAATGGGTGCTCATTATTTGACCCATTTGTTCATATTGGAGCATTTGGTGGGTTGACTTTAGGGTTTTACTAGAAAACCAACTTAATTGACTTTTTCATAAGTGCTTATTGGCTTATTCTGGCTTATTGGTTTTGCTTATTGGAATTTTGTTGATTGTTTTGGCTTATTGAGTTCATTTGTGACATTTTGCAAGTTGAATCAAGTCTTGAGGTGCCTTATTTCTCAAAAACGACTATTTTTCTTGTAGTGAAATATTACTGTGCTTATTTCTGGCTTACTGAGTGTGCTTTTTCAAAATTTATTTTTACAGATCTCTTAAGCATCCCAAAAGAAGGTTGTGTGTCAAATTAGAGCTTATGGCATTAGCTTATTGCTTAATGGGCCAAAAAGCCCAATAAGGATAAGCTGTTTGCATAATAAGCTGTGATAAGCTCACTTTCAGCTTTTGGGCCTTTAGATTTTTGTGTTTAGAATCAAATTTTGAGTCAGATTGGGCTTTCCCAAGTTAATTGGGCCAGGTTTGACTTAATGGGCTAAAAAGCCCATTTAAGTGGACTGAATTTGGTTTTGGCCCATTTGAGGGCCCAATAGGGGTAATCTGGTCATTTCACTTTCATTTTCTGATTATTTAGGTTATAATAAACTAGTTTGCAAGTTTTTAGAATTTTTTATAATTTTTGGATTTTTAATATTATTTTAATATTATTTTATTATTATTTTTCAAATTTCACATTTTTCAACTTCTTACATTTTTCTTAGCTTAAATACATTAAAATAGGAATTTTGCAACTTTTAGAATAATTTTATCACTTTTAGATTAATGTTTATAATTATTTTAAGTTTTAATAGTTTTTAAATCATTTTAAATAGTTTTTCTTAGTTTAAAAATTTATAAAAATAGTTTTTAATCTTTTTAGGTCATTTTAGAGGTTTACCAATTGAAAAATCTTTATTTGGGCTTTTTGATAATTTATTTGATTTTTAGGGCATTAATTAGCATTTAAAAATTGAATATTTAATTATTTAGAAGGTTTGAAAAAGTTTTAATCATTGGTAAACTCTTAGTTTATTTATTTTGATTTTTGGTGAATTTTTGGTAATTTTTAGAATTAATTTTTATTTTTGTAGTTTTTACGGTTTTAAGTTTTGTCGTCGTAGTATTAATTTCACGTCTTCGTCATCTTCTTTTCTCATCCCCTTCTAAACCAATATTAATCTCAAACCATTTACATCTTAGTCACACACATATACCTCCTTGGGAAACGAACTTTCACTTCATTGGGTCATTAACACTTGATTTTTCCTAAAATCATTTGTTTAATACTTACCGCTTTTACGCTCCTTTTCCTAAAGGTCGTAATTTACCACAATCAGACTCCCTCCGCGAAGTATTGATAGCTTCACTGAACTATGCACTGCATTCAAGAATAATTATACTCAGCGGAAGAAGTATAATAGGGATCCGGTCTCATTGGCAACTGTCAAGCAACGGTCGGGGGAGTCTACAGAAGCTTTCACTAAACGCTTCAACGACGAGTGCACACGCACAAAAACAATGCTGGAACTCCTGAAAATTCCGACTACATGCATGCCATAACAGACAGGGAATTAATCAGGCGTCTCAATGACAAGCGTCCGGAGAGGTATGATGACCTCATGGAAAGGGTCAGAAACTTCATAGAGGGAGAAACAGTGGTTGTCCCGGCCTACCCTTCAAAAGGAAATGGCTACCGATCGAACGACCAGTCCAGGAGACAGTCAGGCGGTCAAAGTAACCAGAACAATAGTAGGGGCTCAGATTATAAGAGCCAAAACAAAGGAGGACGGCCGGACGATAAGTTTACCCCTCTAAACATGTCCTACCGGGAGATCTTGCTGACGGAAGGGGAAAATTTTCCGAGGCCTCCCCCAATGACGACTCCGCTGGACCGTCGCCAAGGAAATCGTTTCTGCGAGTTCCATAACGACAAGGGCCATGGCACGGAGGAGTGTATCCAGCTCAAGAAGCATATTGAGTCACTGATCAAATCAGGTAAACTCAAGCATTTGGTTAAGGATTGGAAGGATGGAAAAGACAACAAGAAGTATGACAAGAAGGATCCCCAAAAGGACAAACCTTCGACCATATACATGATCCAATCCAAACAACGCCACACGAGGCAGAAAATTGGTCAATAATTTTCACGCGGCAGGGAAAACTCATTCCCTCCCATCACAGCAAGCGATGTGATTGATGCGCCTCTCACTATTGAGATAAGCATTGGAACACACAATGTTCGTCGCATGTATGTGGATGGAGGGTCATCAGCAGAAGTACTGTACGAACACTGTTTTGTGCAGTTACAACCAGAAATAAGAAGCCAATTGGTACCGGCCACGGCGCCGCTCATTGGTTTTAGTGGAGACACCATCTGGCCGATAGGGAAACTGCGTCTGCTTGTAACCATTGGGAATGAGGAACACTCCACCACTGCGTGGATGAACTTTATGGTGATACGCTCACATTCTCCATACAATGGGATCATAGGCAGACCAGGTATTCTGGCCATACGTGCGGTACCTTCCACGGCACACAGAATGATCAAGTTCCCTGTAGAAGGAGGAATCGTCACCATTTACAACACAATCGTACCAACATCCGAGTGTCATACTGTGACAACACCGGTTCCGCCCGTTCCACCCAAGGATGGATCACCACCTCCCAATTGGAGGGTGGCAATCTATCCTTATTATCCGGAACATGAGGTATCCATAGGAGGAACGCTCTCGGATAGCGGCAAGAGGGCCATGTGCTCTCTCTTAAAAGCAAACATAGACATATTCGCATGGGAGCCAAAGCACATGACAGGCGTACCACGCGCGATAGCAGAACATAAGCTCCAGATCCGCCAAGGGTATCAACCCGTCAAGCAAAAGAAGCGCGGCCAGGCACCTGAACGAAGCCGAGTGATACTGGATGAAGTACGGAAGCTAGTGGACGCGGGTATCATGCGCGAGGTATACTACCACGAGTGGTTATCCAATCTAGTCATGGTCAAAAAACATGACGGAAGCTGGCGCATGTGTGTGGATTTCACGGATCTGAACAAAGCCTGTCCACAGGATTGTTACCTGTTACCGGAGATTGACTGGAAGGTGCAATCTCTATGTGGATATCCCTTTAAGTGCTTCCTAGACGCATATAAAGGATACCACCAGATCCAGATGGCGGAGGAGGACGCAGAGAAGACGGCGTTCCATACCAGTCAAGGCGTATATTGTTATACGAAAATGCCGTTTGGACTAAAGAACGCCGGTGCTACATACCAGCGGCTTGTGGACAAAGCCTTTGACTCACATATAGGCCGCAACCTGTAAGTCTATGTGGATGACTTAGTCATAAAAAGTCATACGGAGGATGCACTTCTCCGGGATGTCCAAGAGACATTCGACACACTGAGGAGGATTAATATGAAGCTAAATCCAAAGAAATGCACGTTTGGGGCAACGGAGGGAATGTTCCTTGGATATATGATTGATCCAAATGGCATCAAACCTTGCCCAGAGAAAACGGACGCAGTAATACAGCTACTATCCCCTCAGACACGGAAAGAGGTGCAATCCTTAAATGGGAAGCTGGCCGGGCTAAATAGGTTCTTATCATAGTTCGCAGAGAAGTCACTACCCCTATTTAAAACACTCAAGAAGTTCATTAGGAAGGGAGACTTCCGATGGACAAAGGAGGCCGAGGAAGCCTTTGGCCAACTCAAGCAACACCTTGCATCTCTCCCTATGCTAGTAGCTCCCCGGCCAAAGGAGGAGCTCATTATGTATCTCTCAGCCACACATGGAGCAATAAGTGCGGTACTCATTACGGATAGGGATACGGTACAAACTCCGGTCTACTTCATAAGTAGAACATTACAAGGGCCGGAGTTGAATTACTCCTCTATGGAAAAGATGGTTTTGGCACTAGTGTTTGCTACAAAACGGTTGCGCTGATACTTTCAGGAGCACCCAATTGTAGTCATTACTGACCAACCAATAAAACAAGTCATCTCTAGACCGGATGTGGCAGGAAGGCTACAAAAATGGAGCATTCTATTGGGGGAGCATAATATATCTTATAGGCCAAGGACGGCTGTTAAAGGCCAAATCTTGGCAGATTTCTTGATAGAGAAGCCGGATGAGGAAGGACCAGTCGTAAAACAAGACGAGACTCCAGCAGAACTGTGACAACCGTGGTTTTGAGGTTCGTCACTCGGTCTTGTTTTTTTTGGTTATTTATGTGTGACTATGTGATGGTGTGTTTACATGTTTATTTTGTGTGAACGAGGTTGGTGTGGATATCGTATATGGGTATAAAGTACTCATAAGTAAATCGAGGAACGGTTATTTCATGTTCATGAGCTCACAATTTTGTGCCTATGAAATGAGATGGTGTTATTTGGTGGTTTTACGTATACGTATATGTATTGTGGAAAATCGTATTTTTACGATTTAGGGTTTTGCATTTAGGGGTCTCGGAAGAGGTATTTAGTCATATGAATATTTTTCGGGATGGTTTTAAGTCATTTAGGACTTAGTTATAAAGTTTATTTCAAAATTTGAGATTTTTTTAAAAGTGTATATTTTACGTCTTTTACGGTAAAACGCGTAAATTTGACTAGTTTTACGGTTTTGAGGTTTTGGAGGCTTTAGGAGCTGAAATAAATTAAGGAAAATTAAGGTAATATTATTAATACATATATTAATAATAAAATAAATAAAAAACACGAATTTATAGGGTGAATAGTCGGTTTAAAAAAAAGAGGAAAAAAAAGGAGAAAAGATTTATGGTAACTAGAGTTTGGGTTGGACAAGGATTATTTTTGCTATATAAGCAACCCCACAACATATCAAACGACTTTTATTACTCCCCTGGAGTTATAGTCGACACAAAAAAAAGGGGAAGAAGAAAAATTAGGGTTTCTTCATAAATTTGGGTTTTTATTCATCTTGCATTAATCTTAAGGTAAAATTTATAACCCTTTTTAATTTAATTGTTTTTATGTTTAATTAATCATTCTTATGATGAATTAGGGTTAGGGTTTTATGAAATCAGTAAAATAATAATGTGATGATCATAATATGATGATCATATAATCTAGGGCTTGTATTAGATGGGGTTATGGGTAATTAATTTGTTCAATTTGTTTAAACCCGTTTTTAAAAACTGGGCAGATTTTTGAGTCAATTGTTTTGATCATATCGGGAGTTTTATAAACTCTTATTTTACGATCCAAGTACCCCTGGAAAGGTATTTGAAGTGGCTTTCCAATGCAAGAAACGAGAACTAAATTGGAGGTGGGGAAGTGGTTCAAAAATAGGTTACAATAGTCGGAGTCAAAACAGTTTTGAATTCAGCCTGTTTTCTTTTTAATTTTTGGGTTGTTTGGGGTACATAGAGTTGCATTGGGATCTTCTAACGAACGTGAGAGATGGTTTATATATTGTAGTAAGTATCTGCACTTGGGCTAAGGTTGTGGTTTAGGGTAAGACTCCTTAATGGTAACAAACTTTTAGTACGTTTAAAATCAGGAAATCTGGAATGACAAAAGTAGATATATGTATATCGGGGACTTAACAGTAGCTTTAAGGTTAGAGCAAGTGGGAGGTCTTAGCCAACATATGTAAGGGTATGAATATTCCTTTTACAGAAACCATGGGTATGTTTAAGTGGATGTTTAACTTAAAGTTTTGAGACCTAAAAACTGGGACTGTTTTGTGTAAAATTATGAACGGGATAGCTATTTAACTTAACCAAGTTAGGGACTTGTTAAGGAAGGGTAATGAGGTGATTAGAGATTAACAATGAGATAATTATACGGGAATAGAGTAGATGTCCATCATAGGTTGATGAGCCATCTTAGTGATTGGTTCGTGTATTGATTTCGTGTTTTTGGTTTGTTAGCTTGTTGCTAGTGCGAGGACTTGTGAAGAAGCTATCAGGTGAGTTTCATAGTCCCATGTTTACTATTGTTTTTTACTTCCAGATGGGATGGAAGAGACACTGCGTTGAATTATTTTCTAAATTAATGTTGTGAATGTTTTAAGGTTTGAGATGGACTTGTGTGTACATTTATGTGATTAACTGCTATGTGATTCTTGTTTGTGTGTGATCTGGATTGCAAAGGTACATAGGTGTATGGGCGCCTATGGGACCTATGGTAAATGATAAGGCGTGATGCCTTGGAAATTGTGATTGTTGGTAAGGCGTGATGCCTTGTAAATTGTGATTGTTGGTAAGGCGTGATGCCTTGGAAATTGTGATTGTTGGTAAGGCGTGATGCCTTGGAATTGTAATGATTGATTGAACTTGAATGCTAGTTGTTAGTACATGATTGTAGCGCATTGTCCATATGTTTATTGGTTTATGGTATTCACAGCTTATGACTTGTCTTGTGTTGGAGTCTAAACCTATGACTCTCACCAACTTTATGTTGACGTGTTTTAGTGTCTCTTTCAGGTGATACTATGGTTAAGCATGAGAACATAAGTGGCTAGGATTGGAGAAGCTTAGGAATGCATATAGAAGGAGAATCCCCGTTTCCTTCTTAGTTTTATTTGATTGTTCATTTTAATAAGTGATACTGTGGCACACATATGATTGTTTTGGTATGTTATTTGTGTGTCTTGGGTAAGCGGTAGGACTGTTACCTACTTACCTAGACTCCCGCATTTGATGAGATATTGTCATGACTTTGGTGTCACCATTTTATGATATTTCTTATTGCATATAGTTATCTCTATAGACACGCCATGTTGTGATGATATTCATACGTCGCGCCCCATGTTCCGCCATGGTGGGGTGTGACAGAATGGTATCAGAGACAATGGTTATAGAGAATTAGGTTGCCTAGTCGCGTAGCCTAGTCTATAGCTTAAGGGTCCCTGCATATAGGCGTCATAGGAGTATGTGTGTATTTTATAATAATTGATGTGTTTAGATGTTATTTATTGTGATGTTTTGACTAGTATGAATTGAACCATAGTAAATTCATACTTAGCCACATGTTATTTTCTTTTCGAGTTGTGAGTAGTGCGGGTTGAACCATAATCATCCACACTAGTCATTGCCGTATTTTGCTTATATTGTACATTATAGTACATAATTTGGTACATAGTAGTTTCTATCTTTTGATGAGTTATTTTATGTACCTGAGGTATATTATTTCCTTTTGATGTTTAAGTCATGTTCCCTAAGAATCATGTGGTGGTTCGAGTTATTAGGAGTAGGTGGGTATGAAGGATTCTAAGCTGTTTCCACTCTTATGGGTGACATGACTTATAACTGGTTATGTTTTCGTTTTGGAGTTAGTCTAGGCTGTTTTAGCTAGACTATGGATTTTTGTATTCCAAGAGTTTTATTATGTTATTTTTATAGATGGAGTTTTGGACCTTATTGGTTATGTAGTTATGTGCTTATGTGAGTAGATGAATTTATGTGTTATATGTTGTATTGATTCTTATAAGTGTCATCATAGGAGGGAGTGCATTGGGGAAAGGGTAATTGTATAAGTATGGTGGCCAACATAGTTATACAAGTACCACAACTTCAATGGGTTCTCAAGTATGATTGCATGAAAGAGGGTTAGTACATGCTTGTATATGATGAGATGTAGAAGTTGGGTATACATATAATATATGGGTTTATGTAATAGCTGCCTATGATATGGCTATTGTTCTTTTTGTGTTATATGTTCTGGGTTATAGTTGTGTTATGTGATTTTGGGGTCACACGATATGGTTTGGTTTTGGAGGTGGGCTTTATGCCTTGTTGTGGCACGGTGAGATGGTGATTACTCGTGTGGAAAAATGAGTGTATGACGTGATTGGTTGATCCGACATGTATGGTAACGAGTATGTTTTGGGTGATTTAATAGGTATATATATACGGATGTATATATACTACTATGTGTTAAGTTATGGTATATGGTCGTTCACTAGTTATTATAACTTGAACGTACCTTGTGTTTGTTCGTGTTTTATGGTGCTGGAGTTTGGTGGAGTTTCAACGACGTTTTGAATCTTTTGAAGTGTGTCTTGTGGCGTATACTTTGAGTTCCGTATTTCACGTGTACGTTTTAAAATGGTGTTTTTGGTTTCAAGTCTACTGAAATAACTTGGGATTTCTTTTGAGATAATGAAATCTTTTGTGTTGAGTCTTACATTTCTTTTGGTTGGTATATGGAAAAAGGGGACTTAGAAATCTAGTATAGGGTTAGATAGTTGGTCGTATTCGGTAAAACAAGGGTAAGGTGTTGGGGTCGTGTTTGAAACAAGATGTAACATAAGTTTCTTTTAATCAACACTTATTTATTTCAAATTCTAAAAGACTTTCTTTAAAATAAAGCGAAATAAAATTTCTTTCTACTTACATAGTTTAAATAATTGGGTTTAATCGATTCACGTCATTTATAATTATGAATACAGGGTTTAATGGAGTTTATGAATATTTCACATACAATTATATCTTTCGTTTAAAAGGATTGCATTGATCACTAATTCTATTCTTTAGTTTTTAAAACAACTAGCATAAAATTGTTTTGGTCATAACTTGTTCGTTTTTAAAGCTTTTTGGGTGATTCAAAAGCCTAAAATTATGTACTCGGAACGTACTTTTCAAATATTCAGAATGTATAGTCATGGGAGGTCAGTGGACTGGTCGGAATTGTTGTACAAGTGTCGGGTTCAAGGTTGAGTTTGAATAGTAGTTTTACTTTTTCTATGATTTGGGGTGCACGGGATACCTAGTCTTTGAGTTGAGTTTTGAGATCGTCTAGAAGATTGTTTGTAGATGGTTTGAGTCGCATAGATGTGGGGAGGTAAAAAAAATAATAATAAATAAATAAATAAAAATATATTCTTTTGGAAAAGTCGATCTTTTGCACGGTTTAAATAATATGTCGCGGGGCGTAATATGTTTTGGTTGCCATTGGGTGTTTCTTGGATTATTTTTCGTTGTCATGGGTCATTTTGAGTTGATACACATTTTGAGTTTGAGTATTCTTTTGATTCTCGTGGTTTTTGACTTGTTTTAAACGGTGCACGTGAAATGTCGTTAGTTATCCGTGGGTTTAATTCGTCGATCGTATCTGGTGGATTCAGGATGTAGTTTTGGTTTTGTATGGTTTAGGAGCGTTGAGGTAGAGCCATGAATAGAGCAAGTAGGAGAAGTGACAGGAGTCGTAGTTAGTGCCTTCCAAGGCAAGTCGTTGATGGAGTGAATTAAGAACAAGAGCTGTTAGAAATTGCAAGGAATTTATTCGTATTACCGCTAAGAGAGGGTGTGAGGAGGACATAGTTGAAATTGTTAAGGATGTTGTATGAACGTTTTGGGTTTATGGTTATGCATTTGGCTTCGCCAAAGCACTAGCGGTTTTCATGGAGTCAATGAACCAAGTGTGCATGAACGTATATAAACGAGTTGTCATCGGGAGCACCGAAGACATCTTGATCTACCCAAGTCTAAGAAGGAGAGTGAGGCGAGTTATGAGACGGATTTGGAGTTGTTAGGAAAGGGAATTATACGAGATATTTCCAAGTGTAAGTCTTAGGATTAAGCTTACTATGATGAGCAGTTAGAGATGATGGCATGTGATTGTGGTAAAATACACCTCTTGTTTAGGAAAACAAAAGAGCGTATATGAGCGGTAAGTATTGAACAAATGACTTTAGGAAAAATCAAGTGTTAATGACCCAATTAAGTTCGTTTCCCAAGGAGGTATATGTGTGTGACTAAGATGTACAAGATTTGAGATTAATATTTGGTTTAGAAGGGGATTAGAAGAAAAAATGACGAAGACTTAAAAATAAAAATTAATACAAAATCACTACTAGAAAGTTAAAACGTAGAACCTTAAAAACCACAAAAATAAAAATAAATTCTAAAAATACCAAAAATTCACCAAAAATCAAAAATAATAAACTAAGAGTTTACCAAAGATCAAAACTCTTTCAAACCTTTTAAATAATTAAATATTCAATTTTTAAATGCTAATTAAAGCCCTAAAAATCAAATAAATTATCAAAAAGCCCAAATAAAGATTTTTCAATTGATAAACCTCTAAAATGACCTAAAATGATTAAAAACTATTTTTATAAATTTTAAAACTAATAAAAACTATTTAAAATGATTTAAAAACTATTAAAACTTAAAATAATTATAAAAATTATTCTAAAAGTGATAAAATTATTCTAAAAGTTGCTAAATTCCTATTTTAATGTATTAAACCTAAGAAAAATGTAAAAAGTTGGAAAATGTGAAATTTTAAAAATAATAATAAAATAATAATAAAATAATATTAAAAATCCAAAAATTATAAAAAATTCTAAAAACTTGCAAACTAGTTTATTTTAACCTAAATAATCAGAAAATGAAAGTGAAATTACCAAAATACCCCTAATGGGCCCTCAAATGGGCCAAATCCAAATTCAGTCAACACAAATGGGCTTTTGGGCCCAAAAAGTCAAACTTGGCCCAATTGACTTGGAAAAGCCCTATCTGACTTAAAATTCAATTCTAAGAACAAAACTCTAAAGGCCCAAAAGCTGAAAATGTGCTTATCACAGCTTATTGAACACAAAGCTTATTCTTATTGGGCTTTTCAGCCCATTAAGCCATAAGCTAATGTCATAAGCTCTAATTTGACACACAACCCTCTTTTTGGATGCTTAAGAGATCTGTCAAAAGAAATTTCCAATAAGCTCACTCAATAAGCCAGAAAATAGAAAAGCAAAAATCCACAAAACGACAAAATAGTCGTTTTTGAGAAATAAAGCACCTCAAAGGCTGATTCAACTTGCAAAAGCTTTCAAATGGACTCAATAAGCAATATCAATCAACAAAAATCCAATAAGCACAAGAAATAAGACAGAATAAGCACAAATGAACTTATGTAAAAGTCAAAGGACTTGGTTTTCTAGTCAAACCTAAAAGTCAACCACCCAAATGCTCCAGGATGAACAAATGGGTCAAAATTTGAGCACCTATTACAAAAACAAAGTTGTTGCAGGTTGGAATAAGCTATTATAGCTTATTGATAAGCTGATACCAAAATTGCACTAGCAGTGGCAACCAGCAGGGGAAAGGAGTTCCCACTGCTTTGACTAATTGACCAAGCTTATTAGAGAGTTCTGGTTTGATTCAATTGGAAACAAAGGTACCCTTGTGATCAGTGAACCACAAGGAGTCAATAGCAACAATAAAATCACAAAATGGTCCACACAATAAGCCACAATAAGCCAAACAGTCACCAGATAAGCACCAGATATGCAAATAGGCAGTTAAGCACTTAATAAGCATATTTAAGCAAAATAAGCCAACCAAACTTGACCAGATGCATACACAAGCTATATAAACTAACAATGAACACAAAGCAACAAGAATCAAACACTGAATCAAAGTAAATAGCAAGATCAAAGCACAAAAAGTTACTGATGAACAAAGAACAATATGCAGAAACAGTTTGCTGATGTACTTGGCACTTGATCCAATTTCAAGCCTCAAATCCTTCTACCCTGGTGTGATTAACTATGATTTAGCACTAGTTACCCTTAACCTATGCTTAGATCTAGGTGTCCTCAAAATCCTAGCCAATTTTACCAAGTTATGAAGATTTTATAGCCAATCTATGAATCAATGTGTTCAAAGCCTCAAAACCTGCAAACAGATGAACATATGCTCCCAAATAACAGATACCAATACTTGCATACAACACACAAGCACTTAACAAACCTCAAATCCAACTTATGCAATAATCCCAAACACCCTTTTAAAACTTATTTTCACAAATTTTCAAAGGCTTATGAAGATTCAACCCACAAATCAGATCAGTAACACCTCATTAACATCAAACAAAGCCAAATCAACAATAAACAACCACAATAACACAGATTCAAGCATAAATCCAAAAAAATCACAAATATTCAGAAACTTAAAGAGAAAATGAAAAGGGAAGAAGGTGCAAACCTCCAAGACCTACATCCAGGCCCTGGATTGTTTGAGCTGAGGTACTAGCAGAACAAGTACCAGCTTCCAATGCTGCTAAGATGAACAAACACAAAGTGAGATAAAAAATAATGCCAACTTTCTGATTTTTGAAACCCAAGCTTTATCAACTAAAACCTTGCCTCAAAAACCTTCAAACATATAAATGGAACTCAGATTTTATCTTCTCAAACACCAAACTTTTATAAATAACAGATTAAAACTCAAAATTTTAAGAAATTCAAACTTTATTTCATAAAATGGAATTACAAAGATTAAAAGCTAAAATCTGGAACAAAGGGACTCTCACATGTTGAGGTCTCCTTTTATAGGCAAATGCCTGGCTAACACTATTCATAAACCCTAGAAGTGATTTCTCTAAAATGCCCTTGAGTCTTCTAGACGTTTTCTGATTTTGAGCTGTCCAATTTGATCAAGGCTGTTCATTTTAGCTTTGGAATGAAGCAAATGATGTGGGCTGTTGATCTTGACACGTCACATAACTTGGAGAGTAAGTTGTGTTTTCATTGGGTAAGGAGGTTGAGTGTGGGGTCCAGGGAGTAGTGGGAGTGAGGGTTTTGTGTGTGGGATTAGTTTCTGCACATGCGAATCAATTGTGGGTAAGGTTAATTTGGATTTACCCTATGTTTAAGTTGGTGTAATTTCTGGGTTGGTAAAAGGTGAATAGTTGTCCTTTTGATCCGAAATTGGGGGAATGGAAGTTGTTTGGCGCAAATTCGTGTTTGAATGTTTCAAATGCACACTTTCAGTCCTTCTTTTTCCTTTCTTTTGTCAATTGCAAGTAAACTTCTATCAGCGCCCATTTATACTTGTAACAACTTTCACCACTTGGCAATTTTGGCACATAACTTTTCAAAAGGGTTTTCAAGGGTTGTTTTTGCCATTTTGAGATATTTCAAGGACTGATTTTGAACAATGTTGATCTTCAAAGGTCTTCAATGTGTCTTTGGCTTGATGAGGGACCATAATTGACAATTTGAAATTGTTGAGGGACCAATCTTGCCATTTCTTCAAAGTTGAAGGACCATTTGTGTAATTTTGACAAACTTAAGGGGCCAAACTTGTAATTATGAATATACAAGGGTTTTAAGTGTCATTTCTTCAATAAATGAGGATCAATCTTGTTTGTCTTCAAGTCTTCAAGGGTATTTGTTGGGAATTCCATGATTAGGGCCCGGTTCTTTGTACGGCTTCATTTCTCGTGTCCGTTTTTCCTTGTAACTTGTGATCTTTTGTCTTTTTCACGATATCCATACCTAAAATACACAAGTAAACAAACACAAGCATATATATGGTATTTTATGACATTTTTATGCATTTAAAGCCCGAAAAGAACGATGAGATCATGTATAAATGCCATCTCAGCAGCATGTCATGGAACCAGCAAGGGCAAAGTGAAGAAGGATGAGGAAGCGTTTTGGAGGTTGAAGAGGTGGATTGGATAATGAGCCGATTTTGGCATTATCGGAAGGACCGGATGAATTCGCGAAGCATGACGATACGTGGAGCAAGGTAATAACTGACTTTTGGTTGGTTAATAAAAGGTTTTGCTTGCAAGATATAACACCCCCAACAAATGCTATGCGCAGCGGAACTACAACATTTGGGTGCTACGTAGTTATCATCACACATAAGCTATATTAAACGACTCAAAGAGACGTAAAATTTTAAACATAAATTTAAACATTATTAAAATCATACAAGTCTACAGTTTTCCAAATCCCAAGATAATACTAAACAGAGTTTGCGTTAGGTCCCCACTGAATCTCAACCCAAAAGTACATTTTCGTTCACATGACATAATATAAAATATTTAAGTGCTAAAAGGGAAGGAAAACAAAGTAGACCGCCAAGCCACAACAACTTCCATACTCGCATGCTCCGCTGCTATCAATCTTGGTTACCTGAAACACATGCTTAAAACTGTCAACACAAAGGTTGAGCGAATCTATAGGTTTATCAAATCATAAGTTGAACATAAGTACTAAAAACCAATCATGATCATTCAATAGCATTGTCGCGCAAACAATCTATTATTCAAGGATGAGACAATTGTGTTTAAGCTCATGACACTAATCCGTTAACTCAATCACCCGCGTAATAATTACCGGCGTGATTCAGATGAAACCAGTGCCCATACTAAAGGCATTACTTGCAATTATACCTTATCTCTTATCATAAATTATCCGTCCGTAGGGGGTATCAACGTACTAGCCCTCGTCTCGGATAGGGTAGTCAACCCCATAGTAGTATCACTTTGTATAAGCGGCTATTTCCCCCTTCGCAAGGGCAAGACAATAGTTAATAGTTCATGAATTTAGGGCCTTTTGCAACTAGGTACTCAACACAATTTCAAGGCAACATTCGGGTCCAACAATCATTCATGACTTATGTTCATTTTCATTTAAATAGCATGTATCCCCCTCGCGGGTAAAAACATTTGAAATAAGTAAAGAGCGAGGCTATAGACTCACCTTGCGTAGTAGTAGTGGTTCTAGCGAAGACGTAACGAGAAATGTCACCGACGACGTGGATGCCCGGGAAAATCAAACACTTGACCTAAAAGTCAAAGTACGAAAACCAAATCAACAGCGCGTACATAATTGTACTAAACACACGCAATTCGAAACACTTAATGCTTATGAAAACTCACGCCAAAACCAAACAAGTAGTTGTTACTAGACTTATACCATTTATCAATGTTATTAAAGTTACTATCCATTTTACGGTTTCGCCGATACTTACCAAAAGTATGGGCTGTTTTCTACGACTTAAGCACTTGTATAAAATTCAAGAAAATTCACAAAAATACCTCATGACCTGTATAAAACCCATATTTAATCCCATTAAAAGTTTTCACTTTTACGACCCGTTACTCAACACATTACTAAACCTATGTTTTTAGGACTGATTTTGCACGTTGACCATGTTAGACTTGTTTGACCCATTTAAAATACACCATCGACTAATCCGACACCTAAGTCTAAAAATAGACTCCCAAATGCAGGTTTGAGACCAAAAATCAACTTTCAAACATTTACCAAACTCTATCTATGGTCCCCGGGATTTGACCCAAAACCAAACACAAATTCGGATTGTGTTGATTCTCATCTCCCGGTACACGTATTTTCAAAATAACATAACTTTTGACTCGTTTTGTGTTAAAAGCTCTATCTTATACCGAAACGAGCGTCTAGACGACCACTACAACTATATCCTACAATCACAACCTGGACCAAAAATTAAAACCACGAAAATAGCCCTAAACAATCTGTTTGAAAACGACTCATTCAAAATCACCTTTCTACTTGTTTTCAATCCATCCAAACATCACCTAAACCTAGATTAAGCACTCATACCCATTCCCAATCACCCAAACAGCCTATAACACTATAACAATCGAATCCTCATCAAAACCTAAAGCCTAAATCATACATGCAATTGGTTCCATTCATTCAAAAACATCTAAAACACAATCCTAAACATGAACCCACAACACAAAACATCAAACTCATCAAACCACAACCAATCCCACTTTGGCCGTGGGTTTGGTGTAGCCAAAACACCCAAGAAAAACAGCCCCCAATTCGTTTTATTGATGATTCAACATTATTAACACATGAATTAAACATGTGTACCATTTAATTAGATCAAAATCCATTTTTGAAAAATTATAAATTTTTGGAAAAATCAAAGATGTTGCATGTGTGTTTTTAATTGATTAGATTACTTACAATGATGAAACAAGAGGTGGTATTTGATTGGATTTGTCAAAAATCAAGTTTTTGTGGCGGATCTATGGTGGTGGTGGTAGTAGGCCGGCGGCCTAGAGAGAAAAGGGAGAGAGTGTGTGTGTTTTGAAATGAAAAATGAGTGGTGTGTGTGTAAAATTGACCTTTTATATGGTGGGGAGGGTAGATTGTGTAATATTAGTTTTCTTTTGGCCTTAGTTGTAAGATAACTTTTTAAAAAGGCAAAAATGATACCTAGTAAGTTTTTATAAATTTACGAGAGTCGGGTTTCGTCCCGGCTACCTCAAAATACTTTTAAATGGTTCAAACGCACACAAAACGATTATACATATGGTTCCGACTCGACTTAACACGTAATAAAAATAAAAAAAATAAAATCTCGAAAAACTCAAATATCGATCAATCGATAATAAAAGGTAAATTTTGGGCATCCGTCGGTATCGTAGTCGTCATCGGTTCTTCTTAAATCGTCAAACGTTAAAATTACGACCTTAAACGTCGGTTTCAACTTAAACCGTCAAATATATAACAAACGAAATTTCTTAAAAATTTCAAAAATATTCGTAAAATAGGATTAAATAAATGACGTTGGGCTCGGGATATCACATCCACAAGTGAGCCACAACTTAAGAGAGATGCTCATACTGAACAGCTCTTGAGACAATAACTTAGCATCATACGGTACATTCACGGGTCTTACATCCTCCCCTCCTTAAAGGAGCGACGTCCTGGCGCTCTCCGGTTCTTATACTCGCATTTCATACTACTATAAAGATGGGGGTACTTCTTACTATAGAGGTATTCACGTTCCAATATGGGCTTCGGCTCACGTCTCGGGTTACATCACACCTTCACAATGAGTGTTATACCTTGCTTAAATCTCTTAACATCTCGATCCATGATCTCCACTTCAATTTCCCAAATTCTTCCTACGGTTATCAACACGTCTCTTTTCAAAGCTTCTCGCGGTTAGCGAGTGATTCTTAATCTACACCATCTCTTCCATAGCTTCTCGAATCATTTCGAGCCCATTCAACTGACTTGTTCTTACTTCATTCTATCCAACTGGCGATTCACATTTTCATCATTATAATTCCTCAAAGGCTGCAGCTTCAATGCTACCGTGGTAAATGTCGTTGTACAAAAATACTACCAACGGCAAGTATCGATCTCAACAACTATCAAAATCAATCACACACGTTCGGAGCATGTCTTCCAACTTTCGAATCGCCCTTTCACTTGGTTCATCATCTCATAAAAACAACTATCACAAAATAAAATCGCACGAGTCACACATAACCCCATCGAAAACGTTCAGAATATACAAGACGAAGTAATTATTACTAGTCGTACAAAATCACCTTGTCGCAATATTAGGTACATACAAACCTATTTCATCAAAAACGAATCCATCGATACGGTAATCATTCGACGTATACATAACTCTCTCGAAAACATCACAAACCAATCAAACACAAAAGCCATTATGAAGCACATAAAGCCGTATCACGACATGTTTGCGAAATAGCCAAACCATGCCAAGTAAATAAGTTCAACCAAGTTAACTCATGCTTGCTAATCAGCCAAGCCATGATAAAATAAGAAATGTTGACATATTTCTCTGATGAGTCGAGTCAAATGAAAATTGCAAGTTAAAGAAGGTTCACGAGCTTGCTAGCTAAGGATGCATATCCAAAAAGAAAATAAAATAAAATAAAATAGATACATATGTCATCGTAGGGTGCTCACACATGGATCCATACCCAAAAGATATTACAAGAACACCATCTCACTTTCGTCCCAACCGTGGTCAAAATCTCAATAACATCGCCGTTCACAGTTATAAGTATATTACATGGCACATGTTCTTCATGATCGGACTTCATTGGACAATGTCGTCTCAAGTTCTCACAACTTACGATCACTTGACCAGATCACATACAACATAAACACATAAAAGAAAAGGGTTCACCATAAAAACATCAACTATGGCTATCTATCGTTTAACCATCGATAATCAAGGATGGTTGAGTCAAGCAAAGAGGATTCCTTACTTAAATAAACGAAGACGGCAATGGAATTGTCTTCCAACTACCGATGCACAGTTGGTAAACTGCAACAGTTTATCGCGTGTCGTTAAACATGTCAAAAGAACGAGAAAAGAAAATAAATAAGGTACGATACGTTTGATGTAGGAGAAGTCTTCGTCATTCCCCTCAGAGTCCCTTGAACTCTGATTTCCTCTACTTTGGCAGTCTTCTATTCTTGTTTAAATTTCTTCTTAGTGTCGGTATGAACCCCTTTGGTATAACATCAACACCCTAGCGGTTCCGATAAACTTCACACATCACACACAACACATAAAAACATTTTCCAAAATTACTCGGTCACAGTGACTTACTAAGTCAACGCCAAACAAAAAGAAAGATTTCAAAGAACACAAGAAAATTCAAAAAAATTCTTTAAGAATAAAATAAATTACGACTACTTGCAAAAATGATCCACCATTTTAAAAAGAAATGTTCTCATCCAAAAGTTTATCAAAACACTACAAGTTTCAAGATGACCAATTTGTTTGACACGATCGTGCCCTTCCTAAACTATGCATAATTAGCTAGATCATGCATACTTAAGGATCAAGCAACAACAACCAACAAAATAGGACTCTTCCCGAATTATGCATAGTTAGCTAAGCTTTGCATAATTGAGGATCGAGTGACGACACAAACATTATTATTACATACCAAATATGACTACAAAAGTTTTCGATCTAATCTTCAAAATAATTAAACCATTTGAAATGAAATTTGAAATGGGAAAATATTGTTACCATCGTTTTAAGAAACACATCAAACATTTTTCATACACTTTGAAAACATACATTACTTTGCCTATTTATGAGAAAAATGAATAAATAATCAAGTAAATAAATCGACACCACTTACATTTGGTTAAACGAAACATTTCACACTCATACATATTTTCAAAATAGACTACTCACCAATCAATGGTAAGGTGGTTCAAGATTAAAGATCATTGCAAGCACAACAAGTAATAAAATTAAAAATCAATGAGATCGAACGAGGTAAACGAGTAATATAATTTCCAACTATAATTAACTATATTAGAAATGAAAATACTTCAAACATATGACAAAAGTCTCGGGATAACAACAGCGATCTACGAATATATAGAGTAAAAATTGAATATCAACACAAGCGTCAAAAATAAAACAACGATCATAATTTCCATCGTCTCGAGTTGCACACACATTCCACCAAGGGTATACGGGGAGAGGAAATTAATCACTTGGTCGAATAGAAACAGTTTCACCAGGAAGATCGAGTTCTTTCACCTCTACTATTCGGTAAAGCGGCTTCGCCTCCTCGCTTTTGTTCAATATAAATAAATAACCAATTTAATGAATATTTATAGCATCATTCAAGTAAATACAGAATTTTAGGTTCTATTAACCGTAAGAAGAAAAGTCACAACGTCCATGAACAGGACAAAATATACCAGGTGACATACCCTCATCATCAAGTACGAGCGAAGTAGCAACCCAAAAATAAATATAATAATAATGGTTTCATATCATGGAAAATATTAAAATGAACAGTCACATGACGACTCAAGTTTAGATATAGACTCATAAAATCAAAGAAGTGATGTTGTACGATCGAACCATCGTGACTCAAAATATTATGTCTTAAGAAAATAATACAAATATGCGTTTGTTGGGTAATCCATTTGCATTTTCTAGTTACTGTTACCTTGTATATTGTAAAACCGAACATTTACATATTTTTAATTTGTGTTACACCATTAAAGAATTTATACCTTTCATTTTTCAATCTTAACGAAGTTTTCATTTCTGGAAAAATTTCAATCTCTCGGAGATTATTAACATTAGTAGATGCGGTGACTTGGTTATCATAATTGACAAATCATTAGGTTTGAAAATCTCCATACTTGTGTCAAAATCTCGTTAATGTTCATATCTTAAGTACCAAATATGTATACAGTAAGAATTCTCAAAGTTTTACGTTTTTATTATTACGACTTATATTATCACATATATACACATATCCAACATGACTCAAACTAGTCCAATTAACTCTTAAAATCAACTTTTGACTTCTTATTATACATAAGTCTTCCTTAAAACTGGTTTGTTAAATCACATTCGCGCACTTCGACTCAAATGATAAAGAGGTTTCACGTAGTTTTATCTCAGATAATTTACTGATTTTAGTCGACACTTGAATCTCGATGATAATAATAAAATAATAAATAATTAAGATGCTTATTTCAATAATTAAAAGATATATAAAATTCAACTTTTAATCATTAGCCCATTATCAAGTGATTTTAAAATTAACACATCTCGCAGCGGAATAAAATAACATTCCATCAATATTTAATAATTTGTTTCAAGCATTATAATTTCTTACTTAAAGTGTATATTCCGATTTTATCCCAGTTTATTCACTACAACAAGTAACGTGTTCTAGTTTACACCAATGCATACGTAAACATAACTTATGTTTAAAATAAAACCAATTTTACAAAGTTTTTTTTTTTTAGCTCCAAAATACATGACCAATTCTTCTACTCATGTTTTATATTACAAGATACGCCAAAAGTTTGCTACATTGACCCAAAAATTAATTCATACTAAATCCAAAGTTACATATACTCAATAGTCATATCGTAAATTTTATTATAAACTCCTTTTTCAAATTATACTAAACAAATTCTTAACAAATCCATCACTAGCTTCTAGTATCAAATTGTTAATATATAAAAACAAGGATTTTACGAGTAGTATAAATTACTTATTATGATATACCAACCAAGGTTGAAGGAAAAACAATTTCACTTTGTCACTTTACTCTCTATAAAAGTTTTACTTTTTACAAGACACATCATAAGTCATTTTTATCCAAAAGTTTCATTCACCTTTTATTTAATATGTAAAACACTTTATGTTTAAATCATTCAATCAACAAAATTCGATGCTTACTTAACTCGCACAAATGCCGGACCTCGTCATGTAAAATATTAACTTCAAAATAATGAAACAACAAAACAAAATTGAAATAAACGAAGCGAGAATACGTATGTCAACTAAATGTTGTTATCGGCCTCGGATGAGTCTCGAAATTGTACTCCACAAAATTAACACAAACCAACCAAATTTCAAGTTATCGCGATTTATCACAACGCTAGTCTATTTTTAAAACACATCTTTAAAATTCAAGTAGAATAGTAAACAACGATTAAATGGCAACACGCCTCAACCACGTTTTATAACATACACATGTGATTCGTCGCTACGATGTACGCATCGTTGATTATACTTCGTCTATATTATAGTTACGCCAATTAACATATCAAACTCATAAGGAATAAAGGAAAATAAAGTAATACGTAAGTAAATTACGTTTCAAAAGAAAATGTCCAAAATGACACATCACGGTGCGATAACGGCAATCGAGATCAATCTAGTCAATATACAATATGTTACGAAGCGTTACTTACGTATCTAGAGTATCAAACGAGGTTCATATTCGGTTATCCGAACAATAAATTAATTATCAAGATTGATAATTAGCGGTAAGGCCGAATTCTCAACAAAACCGCATTTTAATGTACGATAATTACCTAAGGACCATTGCTTCGCGTGCAATGCCTTTAAATACCATGGTATATACATACTTATACATAAAAATCATTCCTACATACACGTAGGATTACAATGCGATGTTGCCATGTAATGCAATGTAGCCCGTTATGCCAATTACATGCAACATATACGATAATCTTTACAGGAATTTGCAAATTACGATGATAAGTACTCAACGTACAAAACAATATATCTCAATATATATCAAAGTATTTACTTACTAAATACTAGGGAATTCATGTCAATTTGAGGGATACATCTAAAATATAAAGCAATGCTAAAGAAATCTTACCGGAGCCATGCAGGATAGTTGTGTGCTTGGACAATTTCTTACGACACCAAAAGTTATAGTTTAGGATTTTTCAAAATGACCTAGTTCTCTATAACTCATGGCTCTGATTACCAATCTATAACACCCCCAACAAATGCTATGCGCATCGGAACTACAACATTTGGGTGCTACGTAGTTATCATCACACATAAGCTATATTAAACGACTCAAAGAGACGTAAAATTTTAAACATAAATTTAAACATTATTAAAATCATACAAGTCTACAGTTTTCCAAATCCCAAGATAATACTAAACAGAGTTTGCGTTAGGTCCCCACTGAATCTCAACCCAAAAGTACATTTTCGTTCACATGACATAATATAAAATATTTAAGTGCTAAAAGGGAAGGAAAACAAAGTAGACCGCCAAGCCACAACAACTTCCATCCTCGCATGCTCCGCTGCTATCAATCTTGGTTACTTGAAACACATGCTTAAAACTGTCAACACAAAGGTTGAGCGAATCTATAGGTTTATCAAATCATAAGTTGAACATAAGTACTAAAAACCAATCATGATCATTCAATAGCATTGTCGCGCAAACAATCTATTATTCAAGGATGAGACAATTGTGTTTAAGCTCATGACACTAATCCGTTAACTCAATCACCCGCGTAATAATTACCGGCGTGATTCAGATGAAACCAGTGCCCATACTAAAGGCATTAGTTGCAATTATACCTTATCTCTTATCACAAATTATCCGTCCGTAGGGGGTATCAACGTACTAGCCCTCGTCTCGGATAGGGTAGTCAACCCCATAGTACTATCACTTTGTATAAGCGGCTATTTCCCCCTTCGCAAGGGCAAGACAATAGTTAATAGTTCATGAATTTAGGGCCTTTTGCAACTAGGTACTCAATACAATTTCAAGGCAACATTTGGGTCCAACAATCATTCATGACTTATGTTTATTTTCATTTAAATAGCATGTATCCCCCTCGCGGGTAAAAACATTTGAAATAAGTAAAGAGCGAGGCTATAGACTCACCTTGCGTAGTAGTAGTGGTTCTAGCGAAGACGTAACGAGAAATGTCACCGACGACGTGGATGCCCGGGAAAATCAAACACTTGACCTAAAAGTCAAAGTACGAAAACCAAATCAACACCGTGTACATAATTATACTAAACACACGCAATTCGAAACACTTAATGCTTATGAAAACTCACGCCAAAACCAAACAAGTAGTTGTTACTAGACTTATACCATTTATCAATGTTATTAAAGTTACTATCCATTTTACGGTTTCGCCGATACTTACCAAAAGTATGGGCTGTTTTCTACGACTTAAGCACTTGTATAAAATTCAAGAAAATTCACAAAAATACCTCATGACCTGTATAAAACCCATATTTAATCCCATTAAAAGTTTTCGCTTTTACGACCCGTTACTCAACACATTACTAAACCTATGTTTTTAGGACTGATTTTGCACGTTGACCATGTTAGACTTGTTTGACCCATTTAAAATACACCATCGACTAATCCGACACCTAAGTCTAAAAATAGAATCCCAAATGCAGGTTTGAAACCAAAAATAAACTTTCAAACATTTACCAAACTCTATCTATGGTCCCCGGGATTTGACCCAAAACCAAACACAAATTCGGATTGTGTTGATTCTCATCTCCCGGTACACGTATTTTCAAAATAACATAACTTTTGACTCGTTTGGAGTTAAAAGCTCTATCTTATACCGAAACGAGCGTCTCGACGACCACTACAACTATATCCTACAATCACAACCTGGAACAAAAATTAAAACCACGAAAATATCCCTAAACAATCTGTTTGAAAACGACTCATTCAAAATCACCTTTCTACTTGTTTTCAATCCATCCAAACATCACCTAAACCAAGATTAAGCACTCATACCCATTCCCAATCACCCAAACAGCCTATAACACTATAACAATCGAATCCTCATCAAAACCTAAAGCCTAAATCATACATGCAATTGGTTCCATTCATTCAAAAACATCTAAAACACAATCCTAAACATGAACCCACAACACAAAACATCAAACTCATCAAACCACAACCAATCCCACTTTGGCCGTGGGTTTGGTGTAGCAAAACACCCAAGAAAAACAGCCCCCAATTCGTTTTATTGATGATTCAACATTATTAACACATGAATTAAACATGTGTACCATTTAATTAGATCAAAATCCATTTTTAAAAAATTATAAATTTTTGGAAAAATTAAAGATGTTGCATGTGTGTTTTTAATTGATTAGATTACTTACAATGATGAAACAAGAGGTGGTATTTGATTGGATTTGTCAAAAATCAAGTTTTTGTGACGGATCTATGGTGGTGGTGGTAGTAGGCCGGCGGCCTAGAGAGAAAAGGGAGAGAGTGTGTGTGTTTTGAAATGAAAAATGAGTGGTGTGTGTGTAAAATTGGCCTTTTATATGGTGGGGAGGGTAGATTGTGTAATATTAGTTTTCTTTTGGCCTTAGTTGTAAGATAACTTTTTAAAAAGGCAAAAATGGTACCTAGTAAGTTTTTATAAATTTACGAGAGTCGGGTTTTGTCCCGGCTACCTCAAAATACTTTTAAATGGTTCAAACGCACACAAAACGATTATACATATGGTTCCGACTCGACTTAACACGTAATAAAAATAAAAAAAATAAAATCTCGAAAAACTCAAATATCGATCAATCGATAATAAAAGGTAAATTTTGGGCATCCGTAGGTATCGTAGTCGTCATCGGTTCTTCTTAAATCGTCAAACGTTAAAATTACGACCTTAAACGTCGGTTTCAACTTAAACCGTCAAATATATAACAAACGAAATTTCTTAAAATTTCAAAAATATTCGTAAAATAGGATTAAATAAATGACGTTGGGCTCGGGATATCACATCCACAAGTGAGCCACAACTTAAGAGAGATGCTCATACTGAACAGCTCTTGAGACAATAACTTAGTATCATACGGCACATTCACGGGTCTTACACAAGATCTTTCTTTGCGTTGCTTGTACCCAATATATATGTCGTTGTTTCGTTATCGGTATATTCTCGAATTGATCACGGTCAAAAGGGGAATAGTTGTAATTGGTAACTAAAAAGGGGGAGCTTTGGTCTAAATCTACTAAAATGGTAAGTGCTAGAAATATCAAAATTAAACTAAAAGCAATTACTGAAAATTAAAGTAGAATTCAGATAAAACAGTAAGTACCTCTATGAAGAATAAAACTGGAAGTCTCTATTCGGAATGTCTACTATTATTCGGAATAATACAGCTATGCGGAATGATTGCTCTTACTCGGAATAAATCTCCACCCGGAATAAATTGTGCTTATGCGGAATAATTTGGTGATGCAGAATGTTTGGACAGAAAACTCTATGCGAAATGATTGAAAGAACAACCCTATGCGGAATATTTGAAAAGAGAGCTATGCGGAATAATTTGATAAAAAGCCTATGCGGAATATGAGCACTACTCGGAATATTTTGATATTCTGAGTAAACAAACACAATCACACCTCTACTCGAAATACTTGGTTATTCCGAATAACCAAGAAAGGCACACCTTAATCCGGAATAATTGATATTCCGAACCAACATAATCAAAGAAACTTTATCCGGAATGTTTTTGACAGAAACACTATGCGGAATATTTTAATATTCCGAGTAATCAACAAAATCTCAAACTCTATCGGAATATTTTGATATTCCGAATTATCAAGAAAATTAAGCTCTATTCGGAATAATCGGCTATTCCGAATAAACAAAATATCAAAAACCTTGACCCGGAATAATGAAAATTCCGAATCAACAGTAAAATCACAAACTCCTATTCGGAATCTGGGTGAGCACAGTAACAATATGCGAAGAACAGGGGAATTCAGAAACACGAATTTAACATAAATTTTCACCAAGTTTTCAATCAAAACTTAAACCAATTTTACCACTAATCATTTACCTTGGGTAAACATCAATCAAAAACCACAAAATCGCAAAACCCACTTACTTTTTATGATCAACCAATAAAATAAAATTTAAGAACTTAGAATCAAAAAGAGATGAAGAACAAGATAATGGAAAGATTAAAAGTAGACTTGTATTAATGGTTTAGGATTCAACAAACAAAGTGGAAAGATCAAACTTACAAGATTGGAAGAAATCAAACAAAGATGAAAACCACTCCTTAAGGGAGATGGTTTTCTTCCTACGAAATAGGGAAAGTGTAACAGAAAGAAAAACTCGTGGAAAGTCTTGAATGGGAGGAGTATTTATAGGCTTCTCCCTTGGTTGGTGAGTGGGCTTTCTTCCTTTCTTTTTGTCTTCTCGTCTTTTCAGAAAAGTTGACGTTTTCGATTTCGATTCGGGATTTGTCGACGAATAATTTCAACTCGTCTTTTAATTTCTTCATTTAATAGACTTGAGTTTCTTCGACATAGGTAAATCTTCCGTCTTTGGTCCTTTTCTTCGATAAATCTTCAACTAGGCCCATTGACTTCAAATCTTTTGCATCTCTTGGACTATAGACTTCATCTTTTCGTCTTTTTCCTCAATAAAACCCGTGTAATCCCATGTTTTCTCCAATATTTATCTGGTTGGCTCTGAAAACACAACAAACACACAAACCACGCATAATTCCAAACAAATGACACTAAATACGTGTTTTGGTCTTGTTTTAGCAAGAAATAAGTGGTAAAGGGATGGGTGTTTTCACACCTATCAAATCCCCTACACTTAAACATTGCCATTCCCTCATGCAATGCTTAGTGCTAAAGCAAATTTACATTTTTCTTATAATCAATCAACCTTGGCCTTATTAACATACTACTAAACAAGAATTAAAGTACTAAGAGAAATTAAAACTTTAAAATAAACTAAAGGATAGAAAACCATTTTCACTTGAAAATAGCTTCATGGAAATAACTTGCAAAGAGATCAAGGACTTACATTAGGGCTTTGGTGCTGCGAAGATTTATCACCCTCAAGTTTCACGTTCCCCAAACTAAGCTTAAAAACGAGATCATTGTTATTATAAGTTAGCAATTCAAGAACTTACACACATGGCTTAATTATATGCTTAAACTCCCTTATTCCTAGGTGTATCTCTTATATTTTATTTTTGTCTTAGAATGATAATGAAGATGCATTTTTGGACTTATTTTGATAGTTTATTTAGGCTGAAAGCAAAGTAGGACGATTTGATTAATAGTTAGCTAAAGGACAAAATCTCTTAAAACTGCTTCTCGGGATATCAAAAAGTTCATATCTTGGCATAACTCGGTTCACGATTTGAGACCTTTCTCGGGCCGATATTTGGCATGTACTTCATACTTCATATCTTTGAGAGACGTTCTTGAGATAATGGTCTTCTCTTCGTTAATAGAGTTTCTTCACTTGGAGACTTTTGAGGGGTACTCCAACTTTGTTGACCACGACTTCATGATTATTTCTTCAATCTCTAATTGGGATTTTGAGATACAACGATCCGCCTCCTTTTCGGACTTGGATCTATTTATCCTCATACCTTGTTAGGGTCTTTTCGGATAGACTTCTCCATGATCTTTATGGGAGTTGATTGCTTTTCGTCGTGAGTCTTGATCCTTCATATTGATTTTGGGAATAATGCTTTTCACATCACCTTGGATCTTTAGCAATAAAATGGAATCCTCATGCCTTGTTAGGGCCTTTTTGGACTCACCAATCTTTGCGCCCCGCTTCATAAGTTATGACTTGGCTATGAACTCTTATCATTACCGAGCAACTTTTAAACGATCTTGGGATAGAAGCTAAGTAACCTTTCAAATCGTACGACCTTACTTATTGCAGATAAATTATTAGCAAGTGATGGGAGAATAGGCAAATAATTACACCAAGTGAGCTTGTGCAAGAATACCGACTTATAATTGACTCTATCATTTCTCGTCTACCACAATTTAAAATCTCAAGTAATGAGACTCGTGGATGCTTAGCCTAATAAACCAATTAAGGTCTACATGGTTAAGGATACTAGCTAGAATAAACTTGAATAAGTTTATTCGGGTTGAGTCAAAATAATCGCAACGGGCCTAATATGTCAAAGATTTCAAAACTAGCTACACCACTTTATCAATATTTTTGACTTTATTGCGGGATATATACATATGAAAGCAACGATAAAAATTTAAAAATTACGACAAAATGGCCAAAGTTAATTAAAAATTTGAAAAATGCTGAAAAAGATGATTTTCCGGTTAATGAAGGCATTTTCATGGAAAAGTCCACTTAAAACTTCGATAGAAGTCTCCCTACACTTAAGATAAACATTGTCCTCAATGTTTAAGCATGTGGGAAAAGTCTCCCCTACACTTATGACATTGTGCACGTTGGTTAAATCAAGCTAAGGAAGAGACGACTAAAGTGATCAATTTCAAATGTGAGTATGAAGACAATTGAATCACGATAGTTGAGAGATAGAACCGGTATTGCGGATAACATGGGAGCACGATTCTTCAATGATTCCAAGAGTGCACTTATCCCTGTACACATCACCATCCAAATACAAGCAACCTATAAAGCTCCCCCTACACTTAGGATGAAAAACGGGGAAGTGGGATAGATACTAGGGTTGCCTCCCGAGGAGCGCTTGTTTTTGGTCACCGAGTTGTGAGCCTGACTCGGTCCCGAACTAATTCAAGGGAAACCTGGTGAGGGATGGAATCATCTCTTGAGAGATGTCCTCACCAAAGTACAATTTCAAACGCTGGCCATTCACCTTGAAGTTGGGCCCATTTGGCTGAGAAAGCTCAATGGTGCCATAGGGAAAGATATTGGCGATGGTGAATGGACCAGACCAGCGGCTCTTCAACTTACCTGAGAAGATCTTCAACCGAGAGTTAAAGAGTAAGACTTGATCACCAACGTGGAACTCTCGGTTCTTGATTTTAGCATCGTGGATAATCTTGGTCTTCTCCTTGTAGATCAATGAGTTCTCGTAAGCTTGATTCCTCAATTCTTGTAGCTCGTTGAGTTGAATCTTGCGAAAATCACCGGCTTTGTTGATGTCGAAGTTAGCCCACTTCAAGGCCCAGTATGCCTTATGTTCCAGCTCGATAGGTAGGTGGCAAGCTTTCCCGTACACAAGACGATAAGGTGTACAACCAATCGGTGTCTTATAGGCGGTACGGAAAGCCCACAGAGCATCATCAAGTTTATCGGCCCACGAGGCACGATGCTCTCCCACAGTACGTTCCAAAATTCTCTTCAATCCACGGTTGGATATCTCGACTTGACCGTTGGTTTGAGGATGATAAGCGGTGGAAAGACGGTGATTGACACCATACTTAGCCAAGACTCTTGCAAATTGATCGTTGCAAAAATGAGTCTCGCGGTCACTGATAATAGCACGAGGAACACCGAATCGGGCAAACAGTTGTTTCAAGAAATTACAAACCACCTTCGCGTCGTTAGTGGGTAAAGCCTTGGCTTCAACCCATTTGGAAACGTAGTCGACAGTGACAAGGATGTATTTGTTGCCTTTAGAAGAAGGGAATGGCCCCATAAAGTCGATGCCCCATACATCAAAGATTTCACATTCTTGTATGAAATTTTGAGGCATCTCATCTTTATGTGTGATCTTGCCTTGTTTTTGGCAAGTATCACAGTGTTTAACCATTTCGTGAGCATCACGGTAAATGGTGGGCCAATAGAATCCCGAATCAAACACTTTTTTGGCGGTGTAGTTGGGAGCAAAGTGACCACCAGTGGGTCCTTTGTGGCAAGCTTGGAGAATGTCAAAAGCTGTCGGTCCGTCAACACATCGGCGAATAATCAAGTCAGCGCATTGTTTGAATAGAAAAGGGTCATCCCAAAAGTAAGTCTTAACATCGTTCAAGAACTTCTTCTTTTGTTGGGATGTTAACCCTTGGATGAGAACACCACCCGCTAAGTAGTTTGTAATATCGGCAAACCACGGGGTGCCATCAAGATTGAGATTTATAGACATTAAGGTTTCAAGGGGGAAAGAGTCATTGATCTCTTTGTTCGGATGATCCCCTTGATATGGATCCTCAAGTCTGCTCAGATGATCCGCGGCTAGGTTTTCAGCACCCTTCTTGTCACGAATTTCAATGTTGAATTCTTGAAGGAGTAAAACCGAGCGGAGAAGTCTTGGCTTAGAGTCGTGTTTAGTCATCAAGTACTTCAACGCGGAATGGTCCGTGTATACGATTGTGGTGGATAAAACAAGGTAGGGGCGGAATTTTTCAAAAGCATAGACAACAGCTAAAAGCTCTTTTTCGGTTGTCGTATAATGCAATTGAGCCCCCGTCATTGTTTTGCTAGCATAGTGGATTGGTTGGAAATGTTTGTTGATCCTCTGTCCCAAAACCGCACCAATAGCAAAGTCGCTAGCATCGTACATCAATTCAAAGGGTAGCTCCCAATTAGGGGTAACCAAGACCGGTGCCTTAGTTAGCTTATCCTTAAGAAGATTGAAGGCTTCGATACACTCTTTAGAAAAGATAAAAGGAGTATCTTTTTCCAAGAGGTGGGTCATTGGGCGAGCGATTTTAGAGAAATCCTGAATGAATCGACGATAGAAGCCCGCATGACCTAGAAAACTTCTCACACCCTTCACGGTTGAAGGTGGAGGTAATTTGGCTATGACATCTACTTTAGCACGGTCGACTTCAAGACCGGCATTAGAGATTTTGTGTCCTAGCACAATGCCTTCTTTTACCATAAAATGGCATTTTTCCCAATTTAGAACAAGGCGAGTGTCTTCGTACCGCTTAAGCATACGTTCCAAATTGGCAAGGCAAGAAGAAAAGGAATCCCCAAAGACCGAGAAATCATCCATGAAGACTTCCATGGTTTGCTCAACCATGTCATGGAAGATAGCCAACATGCACCTTTGGAAAGTCCCGGGGGCATTGCATAAACCAAAAGGCATCCTTTTGTAAGCAAATGTGCCATAGGGACAAGTGAATGTTGTCTTCTCTTGATCTTGGGGATCGATGGGTATTTGGAAATAACCCGAGAAACCATCAAGAAAGCAGTAATATTCATTACCCGCTAAACGTTCAAGCATTTGGTCCATAAAAGGTAGAGGGAAATGATCCGTTCTCGTAGCATCATTGAGTTTGCGGTAGTCTATACAAACTCTCCACCCAGTAACGAGACGAGTAGGAATCAACTCGTTGTTGGCATTGGGCACAACGGTGATTCCGCCTTTCTTAGGCACACAATGGACTGGACTAACCCATGGTGAATCCGAAATAGGGTAAATCATACCCGCATCAAGAAGTTTGATAACCTCTTTTTTGATGACTTCATGGATTTTAGGATTCACCCTTCGTTGGCTTTGAATTGTGGGCTTAAAGTCGTCCTCCATAAGAATTTTATGTGTGCAAAAGTGAGGATCAATACCGCGAATGTCAGAGATTTTCAAAGCGATAGCTCTTTTATGCTTCTTCAACACGGCGACAAGTCGGGCTTTTTCTTCTTCTTTCAGGTCCTTCGCGATGATGACCGGTAACTTCTCGTTGTCTTCAAGAAAAACGTACTCTAGATGAGGAGGTAGGTCTTTAAGCTCAAGAGTAGGAGGATCCTCAATAGATGCTGTAACTAACGATGGATCATCATTAGTCACCTCTTTAGGAGAGGGAGGAGGAAACGGGTCTTCATTGAGAAGTCTCTCAATAGTACGAATGTCTTCATCCCAATTAATGGAAGAATCATCATACTTAATATCGAGAGGACCCAAGCTAGCTTCGAAATCATCCAAGTCACTTTCTCCAAAAGGAGTCAATGCCGGAGCAATTGAGGCAACGGTCTCAACATTGGGTAGAGAAGAGAGAGTACTTTTGCAAGCATCATGAAAATGTTCTTCACAAGCCTCATCGAGAACATCAATAGCATTAACACTCTCATACGAATAAGGTTGCTTAGAAATCTTACCCATGTTGAAGATAATTTTGTCTTCACCAACTCTCATGATTATTTCGCCCGCGGATACATCAATGAGAGTGCGACCGGTCCTTAGGAAAGGACGTCCAACGATTAATGGAACACGAGGATCCATCTCGTAGTCAACGACAACAAAATCCGCCGGGAAGGTGAATTTGTCGACGCCAACAAAGACGTCTTCGGCTATCCCCACTGGATAAGCAACCGTACGGTTGGCTAATTCCAAAGTCATTTTGGTGGGGACTAGCTCGGGGAGAGATAATTGCTTCCAAACACTTAAAGGCATTAAGTTTATACTGGCACCTAGATCAGCTAGGGCCATGCAATTCTCTACTCCCGGGAAGTTGCAAGGAATCAAGAAGCGACCCGGATCACCAAGTTTGGTGGGTAGTTTCCTTAAGAGCACTGCGGAGCAATTCTCATTAAGTTGGGTCTGAGCAATGTCAAGAAGCTTCTCCTTGTCACTTAGAATATCTTTAAACATCTTAGCGTATTTGGGCATGTGAGCGAGAGCCTCAGCAAAGGAGATGTTAAAATTCAATTGTTTAAACATTTTTAGAAAGTTTGAAACCTGAATATCATCCTTGCTCTTTTGCTTCTCTTTCCTCAACCTTGAAGGATAAGGTATATTGGATGAAGAAGAAGGCTTTAGGGGAGTAGGATCACTCACAGCCACGGGTGGTGGGGAAATGGGGATAGAAGGTGAAGGAGGTGAGAAAAGTTGCTCTTTTTCCTTGTTCACAATCACGGGTGGAGGTGTAGGAAGCTCGGGTTCCATATAACCTTTACCACTACGAGTGGTGATTGCTTTCATCTCCCCTCTTGGATTCGCAACGGCGTTACTCGGAAGAGTACCCGAAGAAGAGGGTTGATTACCTTGGATGAGCGAACCAATCATATCACGAATGTTAAGTGCTTGAGTGCTGAAAGAATCTCTGATGTCGGCACGGATCTCATTGCTCTGTTTTGCCATATCATTCCTTAGCTCGGCTCGAATATCGTTCCCTTGTTTCCTCATTTCGCCCTTCAAGTTGATGACTTGACTCTGAAGATTCGTCACCAGCTCCCGATTAGTCTTCATGAACGTCTCGACGTCTTGATTTACTGACATCGGTTGATTGAGAGGTGGAGCTTGGTAAGCTTGAGAATTTCCTTGAGTTGGGTATGGGTTTCTTTGGGGTTGATATTGATTTTGAGCACGAGGTTGGAATTGGTTGTTTCGGTTATAGCTTTGTTGTTGGTTTTGGTTGGTAGGAGGGAAACCAGGTGGAGAAAGATAATTGTTTGAACGATAACTTAGCAAGCTACGGTCTCCTTGAGGGCGATCTTGATAGCCTCCTGTGGGATAAGTACTGTATGCTGCGTTAACGTTTTTAGAAAAATTGCCTTGGGTAGAAGGACAATCATTGTAAGAATGAGGACCACCACATGTGTCACAAGAAATAGCAACGGCTTTAGCTTGTTGAAAGTGGTTTGTGTCCATGGTCATGAAATTCTTGTTCATCTTAGCGAGTTGTCGAGAAATTTCAGTCATCTCAGGATTGGAAGTAGTAGAAGAAACATTGACTCTCGAGTTAGATCTTGAGGATGCGGATGAATCCCAATTCTTGTGGTGAGTAGTCATGTTTTCAATCAACTCTCTACACTCCTCCGGTCTCCTTTTCATAAAAGTACCACCGGCGGCAGCATTGATCGTGTCACGATCACGAAAAGTGAGACCATTGTAGAAAGTATCAATGAGAGTGACGGGGAGCATATTGTGATTTGGACAGCGGTCGATCAAATCATTGTACCGTTCCCAAGCATCAAAGAGCGATTCATCATGTCTTGCATGAATCCACTAATTTGGTTACGAAGGCTCGTGACCATGGATGGTGGGAAGTAGCGCGACAAAAAGCGTTGAGTCATGTCGTCCCAAGTATGAATAGAGTTCTTTGGGAGACGGTCAAACCATTTTTCGGCATGGTGAGAAAGCGAGTGGGGAAAGAGTTGAAGGCGAAGGTCATCCATAGAAACACCAGGGGACTTCATGCTTTGGGTGATGGTAATGAATTTATCGAGGTGTTTGTTGGCATCATCATCCGGAATTCCGCGAATGGTTAGTTTGCACTTGCTGGATCATGTGATGCTTCAACGAAAACTCCTGAGCCGTGACATGCATCGGTGCAATCGGGCCTCCACGTCCGTTCATAGTGGGTTGACATAGCTCCTCCATGGTTCGTAGGTCGGGTAAGGGTGGATTATTCATGTTTTGGTGGGGTGGGTTATTATTGTTGTTGTTATTTGGGAGGGGTGGATTATTATTGTTGTTGTTGTGTACACCGGCCATGTCTAATTGTTCGAGAGTCTCGGGCTCTGAATAAGACGTTGATCGAGTACGCATACACTAAAAAGAAAATGCAAGAGAAAATATTTTTGGTTTTTATAGGTTTTGTAATGTTTTTGTATTTTTGAAAATTTTATATTTTTATGTGTTTTTGAAAATTTTTGTGCTTGAAAATAACGTTCCCGAAAGAACGGATCCCAAAATCTAATTTTTCTCACAAAAAACTGTTGATCTTAACGAGAAGAGCCGGCAACGGCGCCATTTTAATAACTGACTTTTGGTTGGTTAATAAAAGGTTTTGCTTGCAGGATCTTTCTTTGCGTTGCTTGTACCCAATATATATGTCGTTGTTTCGTTCTCGGTATCTTCTCGAATTGATCACGGTCAAAAGGGGAATAGTTGTAATTGGTAACTAAAAAGGGGGAGCTTTGGTCTAAATCTACTAAAATGGTAAGTGCTAGAAATATCAAAATTAAACTAAAAGCAATTACTGAAAATTAAAATAGAATTCAGATAAAACAGTAAGTACCTCTATGAAGAATAAAACTGGAAGTCACTATTCGGAATGTCTGCTATTATTCGGAATAATACAGCTATGCGGAATGATTGCTCTTACTCGGAATAAATCTCCACCCGGAATAAATTGTGCTTATGCGGAATAATTTGGTGATGCGGAATGTTTGGACAGAAAACTCTATGCGGAATGATTGAAAGAATAACCCTATGCGGAATATTTGAAAAGAGAGCTATGCGGAATAATTTGATAAAAAGCCTATGCGGAATATGAGCACTACTCGGAATATTTTGATATTCCGAGTAAACAAACACAATCACACCTCTACTCAGAATACTTGTGTTGTCCCTAATATATGTGATGTTATACACGAATTAAATATGAAAGAAAGGAAGAAATGAGAAGAATTCTAGAGAGAGAAAGTAGTGAGAGAAAGTAGAGAGGAGATGATTAACTTGGTGAGATTAGATTAGAGAGAAGAATTTGTTACAAATGACCATCCACCCTCCTAACATGCTAGGAGGGTAGTATATATAGTCCACCCACATGCGGGCTTTAATGGACTATATATTGGGCCGGGCTTGTATTTTGGACTTTAATTAGTTTAAATCCAAGCCCGTGAATCACGACTAAATAACTACTTATTACAACGTTCTAATAAATAATACAATAGAAACCTATGACCGAACATTCTTGTTTGACTCAATATTTTGAGGCTAACAATCTCCCCCAATGTGAGGTCATTCCTCTTTGATATTTGGATTCCAATGGAGATTTATGAATTTCGTCATAAATGAGTCTTGAACGTGTAACAGTAGTTTTGTTCCTTCATGCTGTGATCTTTGAGCCTTTGTCGTTGTCTTTCGACTTTGTCTTTAAGTCTTGAGATCTTCAAATCATTCTTGACTTGTCTTTGCCATCTTGTGATCTTGTGTCTTTATCCACATGCTCACACTATCAATTGTTGGATAAGTCTTTGGGCATGAATATGTGGTTGTGTATATCTGACTTTGCTGAGTACACCGTGACGCCACCTTCTCGAGAAAAAACATAGACACGGACTGAATGGCTTTGACATTCGTCCTAAATCGGTAGCGTTTTACCTCCGGTCGGTGAAGACCGTTATACGATATTAAATATCGTACCTGTGATCAGGTAGATTCAATTAAGAATCTCATTGACAGGGTTTCGCGGCAGTACTAGCCGTTCTCTTTACTCGACCGTCTCAAAGCAAGACTGCGAACATAAAGAGTGAATCAATTGGATAAATATCCGCTTGATTAAAGTCGTCAATTCAAGTTCCTAGAACAAGTTTGATTCATAAAGAATCTTACCATTGTTGCTTTCCAGTTGACACAAGTTTGATTCATAAGAATCTCACAAGTTACCTACCGTAGCGCTGTTTGATGTTGACGCTAGAAGGATTTCCATTCGTCACTGTAAATATTAATAAATATCACTCTGAATGTTCTGGCAAGACCATAAAGATATTGCGTAGAAACCTGAAACGAGTTTGAATCAATTCAGAATCAAACCACTGTTGCTTTTCAGTTTTACATATGTTCAATTCATAAAGAATCTTGCATATGACCTACCGCAGTGCTGTTTGATGTTAACACTGGAAGGATTTCCACTCATCATTGTGAATACTAAGTAGTATCACTCTGATTGTTCTAGCAATATCACAAGGATATAGCATAGGACTCTCTTGATCTTCATCCGTGTGTCCTAACGAGATTTGATTGATCTCTTGGCTCTAGACTCGATTTGTGCACTTTTAGTGGTCGGAGGCTGGAGCAGATGCCACCTATTCAATATCAACAATCTCAGAGTGAGAAAGTCAATAGAAGTCGTGTTGATCTCCGTGACAATAAAACAAACTTCTTTTGAGAGAAGCCTGAGTAGCTAGGAAAGGGTTGTGCTTCACATCACTGGGTCCATGATGAGTTTGTCTTCATGATGAGTTGACCCGATTTCTGCCTAAGTTGTATGGAGGGCTTCTTTCTTTAGACCCTTTATCCTTACATTTCTTTTTCATTCTTCAACCCCTTCAATGCTTACCAAGACATCATTACTAGCACCTTGTTGTGATTGTTCCAGTGCTAGCATCAGTACTTAGTCGGCATTCAGCTACGTTCACATTCTACTCCATCTTTCCTAAGGACTTCTAATAATCTATTGGATTGTCCCTGGGAAGATCCCTCCGGTTCTGGTTGGATCATAGGACTTAAACCTATCCACCCTTTTGACACCAATAACGTCGTGAATTAAAGATGTTGTGGGTATTTGATCGTAACCATGAAAACCACTTTAAATTCTAACAAAGTGTTTGAAAAACATTTAACACCTTGCTAGTTTTGTCGTTTTAGAAATGCTCCCCCTTCACATGTGCATCGATAGTCGAAAGTGTTTTGCACATGTAGGTAAGAGTTAAAGTGCATGAGTCTTATATTAGATCACATTTTAATCACATTTTCTCCCCTATCTCTAATATATAAAATCTTTTGATATTAGAGATACCAAATTTGATTAAAATATATTTTGAAAAATAGTCTTGAAATCTCCGGGAGAAAGGTGTATTAAGCTTTTGCATGAAGTTGAAATGCTCCCCCTCAAAAATTGATCCAATTGAATTGTCATTATGAGGATATGATCCACATTTCGCTTTTTGAGGATGGGAGTTTGTTGAACACACAATTTTTGAAAGATTTTGAATAATCATTGATAAATTCTTGAAAAAATTGTGTTCAACGCTTTTTGAAAAATCCTATTTCTTTTTGTCGAAGAGGTTTTTCTAAAGCATAAACTTGAGTTCACAGACTTTGAATGTCTTGACGAATCCACTCAAGTGTAAGAAGATTTAACTTCTTTTGCTAAGGGTAAGAGCACGAAATCGTACACTCCCCCGTGAATATTGATCCGGGTTGGAATCTGAAAGTGATTACAAGCCATTGTGTTGAGCTCAAAACGTTGAATGTTTTGTGACAAGCTCAACCCGTGATAGATTGCTCTACCCGTTGTTTGGAAATATTTGTCCAAAATAGACAATTTCCTTTATTAAAAGAAGAAATGACATGTTTTGAAAAATATTTACAACTTTCATTCGAGCTTTATGTACACACCCGTGTCGTTATTGAGAGACATTTCTAGGCACGTCCATATTATCGATACTGAAAGACATGTCGAGAAGAATATTTTTGGATTTTGAAAGATTTTTTAATTTTGTGTTTTGCTTTTATGTGTTTTATATTTTTGTATTTTGCTTTTTCAAAGATATTTACAAGTTGATGTTTGATAGATAAATCAAGCAGGAACCTTTGCCAGAATCTCCAGGTCTGCTGGAGTCAAACATCTCATACCAATTTGCCTAACGAGGTACTCAAACCTATCTTTCGACAGAGCTTTCGTAAACAAGTCGGCTAATTGGTAATCCGTTCCAACAAAGTATAATTCAACGATACCTCTTTCAACTTGTTCCTTTATGAAGTGGTATCTGACATCGATGTGCTTCGTGCGGGAATGCTGTACCGGATTGCAAGAGATGGCTATGGCCGACTTTGAGTCACAGTACATAGGTACTTTATCAAAGTGGAAGCCATAATCCGTGAGTTGTGTTCTCATCCAAAGAACTTGAGCACAACACGCAGATAGAGACACATACTCCGCTTCGGCTGATGAAAGTGAAGTGCAATCCTGCTTCTTGGAAGACCATCCCACAAGCTTATCTTGACCTAGAAATTGTGCACCACCAGAAGTACTTTTTCGTGTATCAAGACACCCTGCATGATCAGAATCTGAATAGGCCGTTAGAAAGAAACCGGTTTCCCTCGGATACCAGAGTCCCAAATGAATGGTATTCTTGAGGTACCGAAAGATCCGTTTAACCTCCTTGAGGTGCTTTTCAGTGGGTCGTGCTTGATATCGTGCACAATAACATGTAGCATGATGAATATCAGGTCTGCTTGCTGTCAAGTACATGAGGGAACCAATCATGGAACGATATCTCGTTTGATCGATGGCATTTCCCTCCAAGTCAGCATTTTAGCGATGTGGTTGATAAAGGTGTCCCAACGGGGTCACATGAGGTCATACCATGCTTTTTGATTATCTCTTGACAATACTTAGCTTGGTTTATAAAGATACCACTTGGGGATTGGTGAACTTGAATTCCTAGAAAGAATTTTAGTTCTCCCATCATAAACATTTCAAATCTGTTGTGCATTACTTTTTCAAACCATTTTGAAAGTTTTGGGTTTGTAGACCCGAAAATAATGTCATCAACATAAATTTGCACAAGCAGAATGTCATCCCCATATTTATAAGTGAACAAAGTTAGATCAATGGAACCTTTTGAGAAACCTTTGGATGCCAGAAATTTCGAGAGCTCGTCGTACCACGCCCTTGGAGCTTGCTTGAGTCCATAAAGTGCTTTGTGAAGACGATACACCTTGTCAGGATAATGAGGATTGACAAATCCTTCTGGCTGCGTGACATAGACTTCTTCCTTCAAAGGACCGTTAAGAAACGCCGTCTTTACGTCCATCTGATAGACAATGAATCCCTTATGTGCCGCATAAGCAAGAAAAATCCTGACCGCTTCCATACGAGCTACTGGTGTAAATGATTCTTCGAAATCCATACCCTCTTTCTGTCCATACCCCTTAGCCACTAGCCTAGCTTTGTTCTTAATGATCGTGTTCTCTTCATCCATCTTGTTTTTCCAGATCCATCGAAGATTTAATGGTGTTACATCGGATGGTCTGTCAACAAGTTCCCAGACTTTAAGTCTTTCAAATTGTTGAAGTTCATCCGTCATCGATTCAATCCAAGCATGATCAGCTAATGCTTCTTTGATGTTTTTCGGTTCCGCTGAGCTCACGGCGAGTGCGAACATACAAACATCAGCATCGGTATTAAGCTGTCGTCTTGTGCGAACGGGCTGTGAAGGGTTTCCAATTACGTGAACCAAAGGATGATCTCGGGTCCAATGATGTGTTGAAGGATGTCGTTGATAGAAAGTATGCATATTTGACGGATCAACATGGCGAGTAGAAGACTCTCCAGTTTCGTGTACCGGTGTACCGAATGGGTTGATAAATTCGTCTTCGTCAGATAATGCATTTTCTGCTTGATTTATGTTCTCTGGAGCAATGACAGTAGTTGTGGATGTTGTAGGATCGATTGTTGAAGTAATATTCTGAGGAGGTAAATCTGCTGCAACCCGTGTTGAAGTAGATGAAGTTGTATCCGGTTGTTGACGATGATCAGAATCATCATTCATATCATGAGTGACAGCGGAAGACATCGATACAACTTGTTTCTCCCCCGTGAAATATTCATCATACATTGGTCCATATAACATTTCCAACTCTTCAATTGTCGTATCGACTGTCATATCATCTCTAGGAACATTTTCTGGAACCAGCGTTGAACTTGACGGTTCATTGCTGTGGTCTTGAGTTTCGAGTTCCGTTCGGTTGTGAACAGAAGTCGTTTGTCATTGTGGATCGGGACTTAAACTGTTTTGTTCAAGTGCCATTTCTTGAGATTCATCAAATCGGATGTGAATTGTCTCGACAATCAATTTTGTTCTTTTGTTGAACACTCTATATCCCTTAGACTGAGTTGCATATCCCACAAGAATACATGCATCACCTTTTTCTTTCATCTTATCCAAATTTTCACCATCTCGTATAATGTAACAAATACATCCAAAAACATGAAGGTGTTTGAGTGAAGGTTTACGATCATGAATTATGTGATATGGTGTCTTTTCGTGTCTTGGGATAATTAAGGAGCGGTTTTGTGTGTAGCATGCGGTTGACACGGCTTCGGCCCAAAAGTATAGTGGAAGTTTTGAAGCGGATAATAATGTTCGATCAGCTTCAACCAAAGTACGGTTTCGTCTTTCAACAACGCCGTTTTATTCGGGTGTTCGAGCAATAGATGTTTCATGTTCAATCCCTTCGGCTTCAAAATACTTTCTCAGATTAGAATTCAAAAATTCTGTACCTCTGTCAGTACGAACCACTTTAACTTGAGCTTGAAGACCACGTTGTATCAATTTAAGGAAGCTGATGAGAACGTCGGGAGTTTCATCTTTGGATCTCAAGAAATGAGTCCATGTGTACCTTGAGTAATCATCGACTATTACTAGAATATATTTCTTGCCATTGATACTCTGAACACGCATGGGACCACACAGATCCATGTGAAGAAGATCTAACCGTCCTTTAGAGCTTGGTGTGGTCTTTGTTTTGAAGCTACTTCGTTTAGCTTTACAAAGTTCACAAGAAGAACAAAGATGATCTTTGATGAATTTCAAGCTTGGAAGGCCTCTCACAATATCTTTCTTGGAAAGCAAGTTAATGGTATCAAAGTTGAGATGAGAAATACGTTGATGCCATAACCATGCCTGAGTCGTTGAAGCTTTAGCCATGAAGCAAATTGGAGTTGATGAAGTTGTGTCTTGAAGTGAAATTGTGTAAAGGTCAGTACCCCGTGTACCGGTAAGTAAGTCATTCCCATCATAATCACGAACAAAACATGTCTTCTTTCTAAAAGCAACTTCCAAATCCGCATCACAGAATTGACCAACCGAGAAAAGATTGTGATTGAGCCCTTCGACGTAGTATACCCTTTTAATCGTAATATTTCCCTGAACCAAATCTCCATATCCTAGGATCGGTGCAAATTGATCATTTCCGAATCGGACCGTACCCAGGAACTTCTCTACGAAGTTAATTAAAAGCTTGAGATTCCCCGTCATGTGCTTCGTGCATCCGGAGTCCATTATGAAGAGAATTATTTGTATCACCTGCAGAAGAGTTAGAACACGATGGAGCATTTGCTAAATTGGAGACCACAGTAGTTGTGATAGTAGAATCATTAGTGTCCTTATCAACATTTAAAGGCAAACTAACACTCGTTTTCACATTTTCTGTCCTAACTTTAGGCATCCATTTATATCCGGGAGGACATTGATTAGCAAACCACCATTTCCAAGACTTGCTAGCAGACTCATATAATTCCTTAATTTTGCTTCTAGGATTCTTAGTTGTGGAGTCTGATGCATTACTTTTCTTAGTGGGGGTTGCACCAGAATGGTGCACTTTGCGTTTGGGTTTACTAGCTCTAATCGGCATTGCAACTTGCTTCTTAGTTCTAGTATCTACGCCTTTGACTTTATTTATAGCACACATAGAATGATTAGCATTAGCACACTTGCCACATTTGACACAAACAAATTTCACATGCATAGCATTCAAATCATTCACAGCATTCAGATCATCATTACATGCGATAACAGACTTTTTATTCTTAAAAACATTCAAATTCCTAGGGTGTTCTTCTACTTGCTTCATCTTCCCTTGATTCTTGTGTTTCCAGACCTTATCATTTGCTTGAGTGCTCTTAAGCTGAGGCCGGCTAACACTAGAAGTGGAGACTATTCCTGTAGTAGAAGATACACGAATATTAGTGTTTCTAGAAGTCTGAGGCGAGTGAGTATCTTTGTTTGTGGGCTTAGTGGGCATTCTATACATCCCTAGTTTAATCACATTATTTTGCTTAACGCTTGGTGCTACAGGATTCCTTATGGGTTGAGTTTGTGGTAACCTTTCCTTTCCATCCATCTTGGGGGCAAACACAGGTTTTGCAAACGAGGAATTAGATAAAGCAGATGGTTTTCCCAAGATAGAGGATCTATTCTCTTTAGAGGCATTGGGTTGTCTAACAACATTTTTCTTAATGCTAGGTTCCACAATTTTCCCACCCATTTTAGCAATGAGTTTCTGCAACTCAGCTATCGCTCTGTCCCTGTCTTGTAATTGAGCTTTCAACCCTTTAATTTCCAAATTCTATTCATTCATTTCTCGAAATGTTTGGGAAAGTTTTTCTTGCAATTTGTTATCATGTGGAAAACGACCAACATCTTTTTGCAAAGCAAGTTCAAGTGAATGACAATGTTTTTGAAGGAAATCAGTTTTGTGTTGAAGTAACTCAAAAGCCTTTTTGTCAACATTTTCTTTTCGTTTCGAAAGCTCAATTTTAAGACGTTCACATTCTTTGATCTTATCAAGATATTGGCATGCAACTTCAGAATATTCATCAATATCAGCACAAGATGTAAAATAAGCACACATAACATCTTTAGAAACGCATTCTTGCAAGAGCAAATCATATTCATCTGAGAAATCAGACTTTTCCATTTGAAGATCATCAATGTGTTTCTCAATAGATTCAACATATTTTAAATCATCAAACATTTCAGTCCGAATGAACTCCTCAAGTTGAAGAACAGTTTCTTTAATCAACGCCGTGTTTGGAATTAAGAGTTCTTTCACAAGCAAGGTAATATCTTGAGGAATCGGACGTGTCCATTCAACATTTTGACGTTTTGCCCAGTCTCTTTCAACAATAGATTTAACATTATCTATGTGGTGTTTAAGATTACCTAATGTTTTCCTACTCTTGCTTTTAGATTCATCTAGAGGGAGGTAGTTGATGTATTTGTAAACATTAGATTTCTTAGGGGCAAATGCTTTCTTCCATTGAATTCTCTTTTGTTTGCATTCTAAGAACACTTCCTCACGAGTTTTCTGAGTTTGTTTGTTGAACAGGCCATAGAGACTATTCTCATAAGCATAGTTATAAGGTTTCACAAACTCCTTATTAACAAGTGGTTGACTATCGGCATCCCAAAGGGCAGTCTCTTCACTATTGGCACTAACAGGCATGCAATCAAGATCTGTCCTTTCAGTCTCATCAAGATAAAGACATGGGTTCGCAGCTTGAGCTTTGGCAAGGAACTCGGGACTTGCAAAGCTAGCTTGACCCTTAAACATCGATGGAGGTGCTAGCATTCTTACGGATTGAATAGAATCATGCGTTTTATAAACAACGTTCTTCAAAAAGTCGACTTGTGCTTCTAGTTTCGTAACTTTTTCGGTTTCTATATCATATCTACTTTTGAAGTCTTGTTTTAACGCATCTACCTCTTGTTTCTTATCCTCTAGAATTTTAGCAGAATCAGTAGTGGTCATAGAGAGCTTTTGTTCAAGTTCATTAACTTTGGTAGTGGCAAGGTACGTTTTTTGACGTTCATCCATTAAGAAAACATTATATTGACGCTTCTCTTTAGCTAATAACTCAAGAGTTGTATTATATTTGTTTTCAAAATCGTCATTTTGACTTTTTAACGCACTTCCCTTGTACCCCTCAAGCTCTTTGGTTTTCTGAAGGAGCTCATCTCTATAGGTTTCAGTCATCTCAGTAGATTTGATAAGAGCAGCTTTGCATTCTTCAAAGCTTTGAGTGAGCGTAGCGTTTGCCTTCTTTAATTGCTTTTGACTCTTTTTATTTTCAGTGACATCTTTTTGTAAAGTAGCAATTAAATTAGCAAGCGCAATACGTTCCTCTTCATCATATTCATTTGCATGTTGATCATCCTCAAACTCATTATTGCACATGTCTGATGAATCGGGTGTGGTATTTCTATCAACCGTTTCCATCATACACGTGTCATTAATGGCATTGGGTAGATCACTATGCTCAGGAATATCACCAAACACATTATATTCATCAGTAGTGTGTACCTTATCGATTGGCTCAGTGTCAAAGATAGGACCATTGTCATCTTCAGTGACTTTGAGAACTTCTTCAACCTTTGCCATGTACGAGTAATGTGCATCAAGCTCTTGATCAGAATCTTCATCATCAGTATCATCAAGCATGGCTCCTTCCTCAGCTGACAATTTAACCCTTGTCTCCATTTTCTTGCATAGCAGCATCTTTTCCTTGTGATAGCTGGAGTCTCTAACCCTTTTCGGCTTCCTGCATTCTTTTGCCATATGCCCATAACCTTGGCAATTAAAACATTGAATCCCACTCTGCTGAACCACTTGACTTCCAACCGTTTCCCTATTCCCAGTAGCAGCAGCAATCCTCTGAGCATCATACTTAGTAGTTTGTCGATCATATCTTGCAGAACCCTCAACATGTGTTGGATTATGTCGATCATACCTAGAAGGACTTTCACCACGTCGACGTGTGTCATACCTTGGAGGACTCTCAACATATCGGTTCTTTGTGTTAGATGATGTGCGAAGATTGTTGTTGGTGGGTTTGTAGATTTTCTTGTAAGTCTTCATTATGTAAGCAATTTGTTGTTTCATCTCTCGGTTCTTTTGAGCTTGGTCTTCATCACTATCTTCTTCAGATGAGGACTCAGATGGTGGTGATGGTGCTCTTGGCGCTTTACCTCGAGATTTTGTGGAGGATGAAGACTTAGATGATGTGGAATATCGTGGTGAAGATGATGTATTGGAGTATGGCTTAGGAGCACGAGAGTGAGGATCTTGAACATGTTGAGTGGTAGTCACTAAAGCAAGTGGATTAGCCGTCTTGGCAACACGTTCAGCTCGAATTTCATTTGCTTCATTCTGAAATTGCTTCAAGATGTCAAAGAGTCGATGATATGAGACCTCGTCTAACTTTTCTTGTTGTTTCACCAAAGTGACAAACCGTGTCCACTCAGGTTGAAGTTGTTGAAGAAATTGGACATTGACTTGCATGGTGGATACTTGCAGGTTATTTCTTGTCATGTCATTCATCATTTTATAAAACCTGGAGTAGTATGAATCAATTGATTCTCCATCCCTTGAAGTAAACTTGCCAAAATTCCAAAACAAGTTTGTTTTGACATCTTGTTTGTTGAGTGATTCTCCTTGTTGCAAGCGTTCAATAGCAGTCCACATTTCATGTGCTGTCGGGCATGCATCAACCGTGGAGTAAATATCATCTCCAATCCCACTTAAAACCATATAGATGGCTTCCTTCTCCGCATCATGCCAAGCACAATTTTCAGGTGTGAGATCAGCTCTTGTCTCATCACGTTCACTTGCAGGTATTGGATCAGTAGTATCTGTGGCTGCTCTTGGAGGAACTGAGATCTTCTTAAATATATATGGTCCATGAGTGATACATTTCCTCAAGGCATCACCATTAGGTCTTGTATCAAGATATCATATGAAACGTGATTGTCATTGAGCATACCGACCAGATACAAGCATTGGTGGTCTCTCTTTGTTACCTGCCACCATTATGTTGTTGTTCGTCACACGATATTCGGCAGTAGAATCCATCTCAAAATTCTCTGAAATGATGAAGTGAATATGGATCTTAAGTAGATTTGTTGTGATTGTTTGGTTGTTGAAATTCCGAAAATTGCGATTTTTCTCAGCCCGACAATAAATTCCTCAGTCCGACAAAACGGTAGACCTAAAAAAATTTGTAATCACCAAATTTTGAAATTGAGCTAGAAATGTCCTAAAACTAGTATGGAAAAAATTTGATTTTACTTGACCTAAAAATTTTAACTCTTTTTTTTTTTTTTTTTTTTTTAATCTTCGTGTAAACTACGTTCCGAAACTAGTCTAGATGGTGGCTAAATCTAAAAAATACTCAAACAAAATTTAGCTAAACATGTCATCGGAATGTGTCATCGGAATGCCCATCGGAATGTTGTTTAGATCGGAATGTCCTTTTGATCGCAATGTGCACCTGTCGGAATGTTCAGATCGCAAAGTGTACCTATCGAAATCCCAGATCGGAATATTCAGATCGCAATGGGGTACCTATCGAAATCCCAGATCGGAATGTGTACCTATCGCAATGAGGCTGTCGCAATGTGGGCAGAGTAACGTTTCAAGATTGCCTTAAATCCGTCGCAATCCAGATCGCAATAACGATCGGAATGTTCAGATCGGAATAAGGGGCTATCGCAATACTGATCGCAAAGTAAAACCCTAGGGTTATTGCGATCGAAACCGTACTTACCTTTCCTAAATTCAAGCTGTCGCAATAATGGTGCTTTTTCTTCCAACTTTTTAGGCAACGGTTTTTGGCAACTTTTAGGCAACAAATTAGCAACTTTTAGGCAACAAATTCGTGATTTTTACCAAACCAAAACAACCAAATCTCTACAACAAGTATATAGATGATTTGTAGCAAGATAAAGAACACGAAAACCACAAAAAATTTGAATTCGAGTAGATTTATGGAAGAAATCACACGAATCAAATAGAAGAAGAACAACCAATAACAAATCTACCCCGTGGCGATTGATACCAATTGTTGTCCCTAATATATGTGATGTTATACACGAATTAAATATGAAAGAAAGGAAGAAATGAGAAGAATTCTAGAGAGAGAAAGTAGTGAGAGAAAGTAGAGAGGAGATGATTAACTTGGTGAGATTAGATTAGAGAGAAGAATTTGTTACAAATGACCATCCACCCTCCTAACATGCTAGGAGGGTAGTATATATAGTCCACCCACATGCGGGCTTTAATGGACTATATATTGGGCCGGGCTTGTATTTTGGACTTTAATTAGTTTAAATCCAAGCCCGTGAATCACGACTAAATAACTACTTATTACAACGTTCTAATAAATAATACAATAGAAACCTATGACCGAACATTCTTGTTTGACTCAATATTTTGAGGCTAACAACTTGGTTATTCCGAATAACCAAGAAAGGCACACCTTAATCCGGAATAATTGATATTCCGAACCAACACAATCAAAGAAACTTTATCCGGAATGTTTTTGACAGAAACACTATGCGGAATATTTTAATATTTCGAGTAATCAACAAAATCTCAAACTCTATCTGGAATATTTTGATATTCTGAATTATCAAGAAAATTAAGCTCTATTCGGAATAATCGGCTATTCCGAATAAACAAAATATCAAAAACCTTGACCCGGAATAATGAAAATTCCAAATCAACGGTAAAATCACAAACTCCTATTCGGAATCTGGGTGAGCACATTAACAATATGTGAAGAACAGGGGAATTCAGAAACACGAATTTAACATAAATTTTCACCAAGTTTTCAATCAAAACTTAAACCAATTTTACCACTAATCATTTACCTAGGGTAAACATCAATCAAAAACCACAAAATCGCAAAACCCACTTACTTTTTATGATCAAACCAATAAAATAAAATTTAAGAACTTAGAATCAAAAAGAGATGAAGAACAAGATGATGGAAAGATTAAAAGTAGACTTGTATTAATGATTTAGGATTCAACAAACAAAGTGGAAAGATCAAACTTACAAGATTGGAAGAAATCAAACAAAGATGAAAACCACTCCTTAAGGGAGTGATGAGACGGCTTTTATACATGGTCTCATCGTTCTTTTTGGACTTAAAATGCATTAAATATCATCAAAATACCCAAATATATGCTTGTGTTTGTTGCTTGTGTATTTTAGGTACGGATATTGAGAAAATGACAAAAGATCACAAGAATCACGCAAAAACGAACACGGGAAACGAAGCCGCACGATGAACCAAGCCCTAGTGAGGAATTTTCCAAAGAAAACCCTAGAAGATTTGAAGAATATTGAAGATTGGTCCTCCAAGTTTGAAGAATTGACACTTTATACCCTTGTATCTTCATAATTACAAGTTTGGTCCCTAAAGTTTGTCAAAATTACAAAAAGGACCCTTAACTTTGAAGAATTGGCAAATTTAGTCCCTCATCAAATCTAAATTGTCAAATATGGTCCTCCAAGAAGTCAACCAACAAGTCAAAGCCTTGAAGTTTGAAAATATGGCAAATTCAGTCCTTGGAAAATGAAGAAATTGCATAAATGGTCCTTGTTTCAAGATTACAAAAAGATTGTGCCAAATTTGACAAAGCTGCCAAACTTATTAACAAAGGATTGAAAGTTTTGAGCTGTTTTAATCAAAGTAGCAAGTGAATGGGACATGGGGGGCCATTTGTGCCAAGACATCACAACTTTCCCCACCAACCAAAAGCCTACACGTCACCCCACTTCCCTTCTTAACCAATCATACTCCTCCTTTTTCCCACGTCACTATCCACTATCAAACTAACGAATTTCTTAAATCAGATAATGGATTTTTGGTGGTAAACATGTTTTTAAAAATGAAAGAAGATTAATCACCACTGTTAACCATCTTCAATGTCCTTAAACCCTAATTCCTAATATCCACAAAACAAAGGGGTTTCTCCTATAACTATGCAGATTGATAATTAACCAAACAACAAACCAATCCCCACACATACTCCCTCACCAGACCATCCCATGTGATCAGTAGGCCCCTCCCCTGCTCATGTCACTTTCTTCCCAACCCCAACAAGGGGACAAAATCAACGTTTGAGACCAACTGCGTGCTCCCTAAGCTCAAATGAATGGCCAAGATCAGCTATCATCCAACTGGCATCCTCACATGATTCCTGATAACTCACGGATTGGAGATTTGACCAAGGACCAAGATTTTAAAAAGAGAATATCCAATGGAATATTACAAGGGCAAAATTGGAAGTCGACATCAGATTAGGGTTTATTTCTTGTTTTCATATTTTTGTATAAATAGCAGTAGGATGTCACTTTGTAAGGGGTTCCATTTTTCTGAAAAAGAAAGAGAATTCTGAAAAATGAGTTCCACCATTTTATTTAATGAATTATCAGTTTGAGTTTACTTCCATCTTTAATTTACTGTTAGTTTTGATTACTTTGCATCACTTATTTTCTGTTTGTTTCTGATAAATTCACAAGTTCTAAAAATTTCCTTTCCAAGTCTTGTTGTTAATCAAGCTATTTCCATAAGCTATCTGAGAAATAGCTCATGGTATAGCTCCTTAGATTTAAAAATCAAAGTGTTTTCAGTTACAAGCTTAATTTGTGCAATCTCCTTAAGTTTTGGTCACTTAAAACTCAAATAAAGACACTTTTTGACAAGTTACTGTAGCATAAGCTACGTTGGGGTTTTCTGATAATAAGCCCTGTTGTGAGCTTGTGGTTACAAGACAAGTGCTTTGGAGGAGTTTTGGTGGTTATCAGACGAAGTTTGCTGAGTTGCTGAATTAAAGTCATGTTCTATTGTTCTTGGTATAAAGTGATAAGCTTTTAAGCATAATCTGGGGTAGAAGTTCATTTGGTTTTGGGAGATTGAGGTATAAGAAGTAGGTTGAGGTGTTTATAAGTTGGTGTGTTAGAAGCTGTTCAAGCCCAAGACCCTTGGTTCAAGCAGGCATTGATATTTCCTTTCATTTCTCATTGAAGAAGTTGTTGGGAGCAGTTGGTTTAGTCACCATAGCACAACAGCTTATCTTTAAGCTTATAGCCCTAGATAAGCTGTTGAGGAAGATGGCAGCTGCCATCCACTTGGCTTGGATGTAAGCCAAGTAGGTAAAAGCTTCAACCCTTAGTCTACATTTTTATGATTATTGCTCAAATTTTCTTGGTTGTTTGTTGCTTATTGAAGTATGCAAATTGTTAATTCTATGTTTTTAGCAACTTGTATGCATATGTGATTTAGGTTTTCATGTGTTTAGATTATTTAGACAAGCAGTCTCTTTGAAAAATCTGTTAACTGATATTTAAGGGGGTGTTTGGGTAAGTGTTTTTAACTAATTCAGGTGTGATATAACTTGTTAGTAACCACTCAAACATGTTTCTTAGGTAATCAGTAGGTTGTTTGGGTAATTTGGATACTCTTAGATAGGATTTGTGCAGGTTTGCATGCTAAAATAGGTTAGACTACATTTAGATACTCACAAAGCTGTAACTGGTTGAGTCTTTGATATCCTAGCTTGAAATTTGGCCAAGTAGATTGTGCATCTGTTAATTTAGGACTTTCAATCAGTTGGGTACAGTTTGGTAGATGTTTGAGCAAGTTTGGGAGCATTGAAACTCACTATTGTGCAATTTGAACCAGATAACTGTTCATTGACCATTCTTCTTCATTACAGCAACTGAATTTGCTTATCTTTGTGTTTTATTTGTACTGTGCTTGTGTGTTTTTCAGTTTTTACTGACTCCCTACACTCCACTGAGTGTAGGGGTGCCCAATTGTCCAATCAAATCTAAGCAACAAGAAAGTTACAAGCCAACAAGGCACCAGACCCTTTTTTTTCATTGTCAGTGGGAACTCCTTTCCCACTGATAGCTTTGTTGTTCCCACTGCTTAGCTAAAAGACAAATCCAGTCAACAAGTCATTATCAGTTTTCTTTCTTTTTTGTCTTTAGTGCTTAAAAAGTGGAATTAGATCTTGAAACCAGTGCCATTATTTTTCTTATTTAATTTTGGATTTTTCAGATTAATTAAATTTTTATTTACTGTTCATTTAGTAATTTTTAGGTTAATTAGCTATTTTTAATTAACTTTAAAGTTTCTGTTTTTGTCTTTTAGTGCCAAAAAGTAATATTTTTAGGTTTAATCAATTTTTCTGAACTTAGAATAATATTCTAAGGATTTTGGTAAAAAAAGATTTTACTGTTCATCCTTTTATTAATTTTTAGAATTAATTTAAGTTAATTAGGGTTTTAATTAAACTAGTTTTGTCATTTAGTGGAAAATTTAATATTTTTCAAGATTTTTCATTTTTCTACTGTTCATTAGAGTAAAATAGGATTTTTAAAATTGGTAGATTATTTTTAGCACTATTTAATTATTTTTTATAATTATTTTAATTTTAAAATAGTTTTTAGTAATTAAAAAATAGAAAAATAGTATTTAAAAATTATAAAAAATACTTTTTAGTTTTTAGATAATATAAGTAAGTTATTTGTTCAATAAAATCATATTTTGTACATTTTGATTATTTATATTTAATTTTAGGGCTTTAATTAGCATTTAAAATTGAATATTTAATTAATAAAAGGTTTTAAAATATTTTTATTGGATTTTATTCCTTATTTATATTATTCTAGACTTGTTTTAGCTTATAATTAATTTTTAGGTTGAAATTTTTATTTTTGTCGTTTTTTTACGGTTTTACGTTTACGCCTTTTTCGTCGTAGTTTAATTAGTTTTCGTAACCGTCTTTTCTTTCCTTTCTCAATTCTTTTCTTCTTGTTCATAATCACAAACATCATTAATCAACTCTTAACACAACGCACTTGCCTCCTTGGGAAACGAACTTGCTTGGTCATTGGTGCTTGGTTTTCCTAAACCAACACTTAACGCTTACCACTATTTATTGCTCTTTTCCTAAAGGGTACAAAAACCACTACAATCATTTTGGCGCCGCTGCCGGGGAGGCGTGTTGTGTTTTGGTTGAACCATTGTTATTTTTATATATAGCCATAAAAGTATTTGTATTAATAGCACTCTATTAATACGTATTATCGTTTTTCGATTTTTGTGTGAATATTATTACTATATTGTATACGTAGAACAATAAATTTACAAGTACTCCAAATACGTGAGCAATCACAACCTTGATTCGGGATTTCATCACTCGATCATTGTATTCGAATCTCAAACCAAAGAAAAAAGGCAAAAATAGATAAATACTTTCGTGAAGCTTGATTTTGATAATACAAACTATAAGGTGGGTATAAGGCGGTTGTATTTCACGACCTAAAGGAAAAAGGCTCTTAAGTGCTTCGCGCCTCCTCGTTTCCTCCGCTTGCTTGTGCGTATTTGATTTTGAGAGTGAATCGAGGGTTTTGCCGCCCAAAGTATTACTAAGTATCATATATATTTTCTTGGTTTCATTTGATTAAACCCTCTTGAACGATTTGGTGTTCCACCATCGTTCTAAAGTCATCGAAGGCGTTCACTTCACGTGTTCGTTTTGATTCCTTGAGGCTTCTTTAATCGAGAGATTTGATTAAGGAGGAGATTTGTAGATTTTGGTCTACTTAATACATTCCAAAAAATCCAAAAAACTTAAAAACAATCAAAAACCACAAAAAAATTGAAAAAGTAAAAAACACCAAAAAGAATCTTCTTTGCTCGCCTTCTCGTTGTACGTGACGTTTATGCAAACTCGCTCTAAAGCTAGACGTGCTCGTAAACGAAGAAACAAATCACTCACTCCTACTAGTGAGGACTCTCCTATTGACGAACCCATTGTAGTGAAAGAAGCACCCATGGCTAATCGAACTATGATGGAGTTGCTTCAAGCACCCACCGAGGGTTATGGAGAAGCGATTGTGATTCCCGCTATCCTTGCGGAGAATTTTGAGGTTAAGACGGGTTTGTTGTCCATGATTCAAAACAACAAGTTTCGAGGGGACGAAAAGGACAACCCGCATAACCACATTCGCCAATTTAATCGTCTCACCGCCACATGCAAGTTTAAGGATGTTTCTAACGACTCGATTAAGATGATGCTTTTTCCGTATTCCTTAGCGGGGCCCGCAAAAATTTGGTTAGAGAAAGAGCCACCCAATTCTATATTGACGTGGAAGGATCTCGTTTCAAAATTCGTGAACCAATTTTTTCCGCCCTCTAAGACTACGCACTTAAAAAACGAGATTTCAAAGTTTTCGCAAGAGTTTAATGAGAGTTTTTCAACGGCTTGGAATAGGTTTAAGGAAATGTTGCACGAATGTCCTCATCATGGTTTTTCCGACTTGCATCAAATAGACACGTTTTACAATGGCTTGAACGATCATGAGCGTGATTATCTTAATGCCGCCGCGGGTGGTAATTTCTTGTGTAAGACGGTCGAGGAAGCATTGGTAATTATTGAGAATAGGTCTAAGGTGTATAGTCCTCGTAGCACGTCGAGTGTTCGTAAGGCTTCGTCTTCATCTTCACCTAGTTTGTCACACACCGTTGATGCTTGCCAAGTCGAGGCTAATTTGGAGAATAAAATTTTTGATATAGTGAAAGGCTTGTTAGTTGAGTTTAAAGTTGGTGAACAACCCGCTCCCGCTACGATTAAAGCGGTTGAGGTTTCTTGTATGTATTGTGGTGGAGCTCACGATTATTCCGAGTGCATTACCAACGGTGGTAACACTTCGAGTGGCTACGCGGCCGCGGGAACTTATAACCAAAACGGTCAAGTTCCTCGCACTAATCAATTGACTCCACCGGGTTTTTCACCAAATCAAAATGCTAACAATTATCGAAACAATCAAGTTGGTTACCAAAGCAATCAAAGGAACAATTATAAGGGTAATAACAACTATGGGAATCAAGGGAGTAGTAGTAGTAGCCAATTGCAAAATCAAAATCAAAACCGTAATTTTCAAAATGCAAGTCAAGGTCTTCAAAATAATAAAGAACTTCCAATAGACTTTTTGAATTACGCTACTTCAAATGATAAGATTGTGGAAAACATTCAAGAGCAAATGGCTAATCAAGCTAAGGAGACGGCTAAGAACGCAAAGGAGTTAGCTAATTTCATTAAGGAAAATCTAGCCATGAGGAATGAATTGAAAAATGATTTTGCTAACCAAATTCGAGGTCAAAACAACAAGATAGAGCAAAGTCATGCTAGGCTTGAACAAAGAATTGACCAAAAAGCCGCTAGCCAAGATTTGAAGTTTAGTAGTCAAGATGCTAAGCTTAATGCCATTTTAGAAGCCGTAATGGGAAACAAAGCCTCTACTTCGGGTAGTTTGCCTAGTAACACCGTTTCAAACCCGAAGGGAGAGATGAAAGTGATTACCACACGAAGTGGTAAGGCACTTAAAGAACCGACTCCTCAAACAATTACTCCAACGGTGGAGGAAATTGAGGAAGAACCCGAGGTGGTGGTCGAAAAGGAGCATATTTCAATCCCACAAAGTACCGCTCATGCCACACCTACGGTTGACCCATCACCCATATTGGAACCCGAGATTCCAAAGGCTATGCCTATGCCCCAACCCACACCACCCTTGCCTTACCCATCGAGACTTAGGAAGGAGAAACGACAAGAGCGCGACAACTATCAATTTGAGCTTTTTATGAAAATGTTTCGTGATTTGCACTTTAATGTGAGTTTCGCCGATGCCTTGGTCATGATGCCTCGATTTGCCGCTAACTTTAAGAGTATGTTGAACAACAAGGAAAAATTACACCAAAAGTCTAGTTGTTCGTCGGTTTATCTTAATCGCATACCTCAAAAAGTCGGTGATCCCGGTAAATTTTTGATCCCTTGTGCAATTCAAGATATGGAAGAATGCTATGCCTTGGCCGATCTTGGTGCTAGCATTAACTTGATGCCACTTGCAATCTACAAGTCGCTCAATCTTCCTAATCTTACTCCTTCACGAATGTCTATTGAGTTGGCCGACCATTCCACGATTCTTGCATGTGGTTTGGCGGAAGACGTTTTTGTGAAAGTGGGGAAGTTCTACTATCCCGTAGACTTTATTGTTGTTGACATCCCCACGGATCCTCAAGTTCCTCTTATTTTAGGTCGTTCGTTTTTAGATACGTCTATGGCTTTGATTGATGTGCATGCTAGAAAGATCACCTTACGTTTCAACGACGAGGAACTTGTTATAAACGCAACTCAAAATTCTCAACTTTCTCATGTTTATTCCGTTGCTACCATTAACCTTGTTGACATGATCGACGTGGTTTGCGAGGAATTTTCACAAGAAGTTTTAGGGTTTGGTGATGAAGAAACTAGTGGCAATCCCACTATGTTAGATCCAATTCTTGATAATTCGACACCAACCTTCACTCCTTTCGAAGGTGGTGGTTTTACGTTGGAAGAATTCGATGTTCCACGTACTTGTGACGAAGACCTCGACAACTATGAGGACTTCTCGATTATCAAGGATTTTCTCAACGATTTCCCATTTCCTCCACCCGAGGAGGTTATGAGTATCGAGCCCAAATCTTCACTTGAGGAACCACCTATCCTTGAGTTGAAAGATTTACCTCCTCACCTCGAGTATGTCTATTTGGAGGAGGACGACAAGTTGCCGGTTATTATTGCGAAGGAACTTTCGAATGATGAAAAAACCGCACTTGTCGATGTTCTTAAGGATCACAAAGGGGCGATTGCGTGGAAGTTATCCGACATTAAGGGAATCGATCCCAAATTTTGTACACACAAAATATTAATGGAGGAAGATTTCAAGCCAACAATCCAAAGTCAAAGGAGGGTGAACCCCAAAATTCACGATGTCATCAAAAAGGAGGTCCTTAAACTCCTTGACACGGGAATGATTTACCTTATTTCCGATGGCCCTTGGGTGAGTCCTATTCATTGTGTCCCTAAAAAGGGAGGGATGACCGTTGTGCCAAACGATGCCAACGAGTTAATTCCCACTAGACTCGTGACCGGATGGAGAGTGTGCATTGACTATCGTAAGTTGAATGAAGCCACTCGAAAAGACCATTTTCCCTTGCCCTTCATGGACCAAATGTTGGAGCGTCTTGCGGGAAACGATTTCTATTGCTTTTTAGATGGTTTTTCCGGTTACTTCCAAATTCCCATGGATCCTCGTGATCAAGAAAAAACTACGTTTACGTGTCCATATGGAACGTTTGCTTATCGTAGAATGCCATTCGGACTTTGTAATGCACCGGGAACTTTTCAACGATGCATGATGGCTATTTTTCATGATATGATCGAGAAGACGATGGAAGTCTTCATGGATGACTTTTCCGTGTTTGGTGATTCCTTTACTTCGTGTTTGTCGAACCTTGAGAGAATGTTAAAACGTTGTGAGGAAACCAACCTTGTGCTCAATTGGGAAAAGTGTCATTTTATGGTTAGAAGTGGAATCGTCTTAGGGCACAAGGTCTCGAAAGCGGGGATTGAGGTAGATCAAGCTAAGGTAGACGTCATCGCCAAATTACCTCATCCCAAAACCGTCAAGGGAGTTAGGAGTTTCCTAGGCCACGAGGGCTTTTATCGACGATTCATCAAGGATTTCTCGAAGATTTCTCGACCCATTACACATCTTCTTGAAAAAGAAGCACGTTTTGTCTTTGACGAAGATTGTGTACGAGCCTTTGAGATCCTTAAGAGGAAACTTACCGAAGCTCCCATTCTTGTTGCTCCCAATTGGAACCTCCCCTTTGAGCTTATGTGTGATGCAAGTGATTACGCTATTGGGGCCGTTTTGGGGCAACGTCATGATAAGCATTTCTTGCCTATTCACTATGCTAGCAAGACGATGACCGAGGCTCAACTTAAATATACTATGACGGAAAAGGAGTTCCTTGCCGTGGTGTATGCATTTGAGAAATTCCGACCTTACCTCGTCTTGACTAAATGCATAGTGTATACGGACCATTCGGCTATCAAGTATCTCATGGCTAAACAAGATGCAAAGCCGAGATTACTTCGTTGGATTCTCCTCCTTCAAGAATTTGATCACAAAATTGTTGACAAAAAAGGAGCCGAGAATCTAGCGGCCGACCATCTCTCTCGTTTGGAAGATCCTCACCAAAGTGTTTACGAGCCTAAGGAAATCACCGAAACATTTCCGCTCGAGACACTTGGTGTAGTGAATACCAAACTTGATCCTTCTACCCCATGGTTTGCGGATTTTGCAAATTACCATGCGGGTAACTTCATCATTAAGGGTATGACAACTCAAGAAAAACGAAAATTCTTTCGTGATGTCAAGTTCTATTTTTGGAACGACCCTTACTTGTTTCGAACTTGTGCGGATCAAATCATCCGCCGTTGTGTATTTGGCACCGAAGCTTCTAACATCCTTAGAGCTTGCCATGAGGGACCCACGGGTGGTCACCACGGTGCTAATCTCACGGCTAAAAAGGTGTTTGATGCCGGCTTCTTTTGGCCTACTATTTACCGAGATGCACAAGATCTTGTGAAGTCTTGTGATTCATGCCAACGACAAGGAAAAGCCTCACAAAAAGATGAAATGCCACAAAATATCATTCAAGTATGTGAGATCTTTGACGTTTGGGGCATAGACTTTATGGGGCCGTTCCCATCATCTCGTGGTAATAAGTATATTCTTGTTGCGGTTGACTACCTTTCTAAGTGGGTGGAGGCAAAGGCCTTGCCCACTAATGATGCTCGTGTGGTAGTTAAGTTCTTGAAAAGTTTGTTTGCTAGGTTTGGAACCCCTCGTGCTATCATAAGCGATCGTGGAACCCATTTTTGTAATGACCAATTCGAAAGGGTTCTAAGGAAATATGGGGTTACACATCGTCTTTCTACGGCTTATCACCCACAAACGAGTGGGCAAGTCGAGGTTTCAAACCGAGCATTGAAGAGGATCTTGGAGAGATCCGTGGGAGAAAACCGACAATCTTGGTCGGATAAGTTAGACGATGCTTTATGGGCCTTTAGGACCGCTCATAAGACACCCATTGGGTGCACTCCCTATAAGCTTGTGTATGGAAAGAATTGTCATTTGCCTATCGAGTTAGAACACAAGGCTTATTGGGCCCTAAAGCATTGTAATGATGACATGGAGACCGCGGGAAAACACCGGAAAATGCAATTAAATGAATTGGATGAATTGAGAGACATTGCTTATGAAAATTCATTGATTTATAAAGAGAAAACTAAAAAGTTGCATGATTCAAAAATTAAAAACCGGGTTTTTAACATTGGGGATCAAGTTTTACTTTTTAATTCAAGATTGAAAATATTTTCCGGTAAATTAAAATCCCGTTGGTTCGGTCCATTCACCGTGACTCAAGTATTTCCGTATGGGACCATCGAGCTAGCTCAAGATGATGGTCCTAACTTCAAGGTGAATGGACATAGGTTGAAGCACTACTTTGGTGGGGAAGTTCCATCCTTGAACTACCTCGACCAAGTCACCTTCTCCAATGATAATTAGTATTGAGGGGATCGAGTCGAGCTCATGACTCGGTAATCAAAAACGAGGTGCCTCGTGGGGGAGTCCCATGCTTATCCTATGTACATATTATCGCTTTCTTAGTCTAATGTAGCTTACGTGTGGGGATTCGTGCCCTTCCAACCTTTGTTCCATGGTTGTTTGTGATATGTGGTTTTTAGATCATGATCTTCACGATTGGAGCCTCTCGTGTTCGTTTTATGGGAGCACTCGATCGTTTGCTATTGGAGACATTTCTCAATATCCATGATATATCCTTTATTATTCTAACCTTAGGTTTTTAGCACACTTCATAAACGGCTATTAATTTAATGGTTACACCCTTTCCATGCTAGATTAGGCATTCGACTACGTCTCTAGTATGGGGGTGTTTGCACCCCTAGACTCGAAACATTGAGGACAATGTTTAACTTTAATATGGGGGGGTGAATAGATACTTGCCTTGCCAAACCTTCACGCTTTCCAAAGTTTATCTTTTTGTTTATCGTTTTGTTGCAAAATAAGGCTAAAAATGGCCAAATTTTAAATTTTTTCTCATGTTTTATAAGTGCTTGAAGACACGAATGTAGGTTTTCTGATGGCGAGAATAAGAGTAATTTTTGACTCGACCGTGCGTGTTGAGCACTTAGCTTTGATTCCTTAACTACACATTAGGCTAAGTCTCTTAAATGAGGACGAGAAATGATAGAGTTAATTATAAGTTACTATGCTAAACGTAGAGTACTCGTATTCTTTCAAAAACTCATGTGTTCTCGTTGTTTGCTTATTCTCCCTTCTCTTGTAAATATTTTTTGCTTAATAAATAGTGACTTAGCGGTTTAGTTAGGATTGTTGGGTTTCTAGTCTTTTCTAGTAGCTTCCGTGTAATTAAATTGGGAAGACATTAAGGTATCGCCAGCGTCACGGTTTTGAAGTATTGGCACCCTAATAATCGAAAGCTTCACCTAATAATAAGATTTCAAGTGCTCACCTAAATCAAGCAAACAATTTGAAGCCCCACAAGGCCTAAAATCTATGCAAAATTGAAAGTGAATCAAGCCTTAATCTTCGAAGCTTTAAAGATCCAAAATTCGCTTTAGCGTGAGGATATATGTCTTTGGCTAATAAAACCACCGATGAGGCGGATAATAAAAGGCAAGGCAAGACCAAAGTCATAATAAAAGCTTCATGGCGAAGTTGAATAAAAGATGGAGGTAAACCAAAGATAATAAGGCCCTTCCGTTAGGGGGCGTATAAAAGTCTTGGTAATAAGTCTCATGTTCAAAACCGTTATAAAACCGTGTTTATCGATTCTTCTTGTCAACTTAATTTTTTAACATCGTTGTCTATTAGGAGGGGTTATTGATTTGATGGTCTTAGTTACACCGTTAGGACTCTATTTTTAGACCTAAATCTCTATTATCGCATAAGTCAACAATGTATCCTCGTGAAACATTCAAGACAAAATAAAATATAAGAGATACAACTTAGGAATAATGGGAGGATAAGTACGTGATTAGGGCATATGAGTAGTGTTAGCATTACTAACTTATAATGAAAATGATCTCGTTGCACGCTTAGCATGGAATTAGAGTGAAAATCGAGGACGATGAAATTATTTCTAACGATGCATTCACGTGTTCTTATTCTATGAACCTAAACGTCCCATTTTGCGATGAAAATCATACATTATGTCTAAAACGCAAGTAGTAGTAATAGTATTAGTATAGGTAGTTTATCATTTCAATAAAGTGAATAAAAATGAATTTTGGAGATGCTACGATACTTTATTCTAGCATTGCGTGAGGGCACGGCAATGGTTTAGTATGGGGGAGTGATGAGACGGCTTTTATACATGGTCTCATCGTTCTTTTTGGACTTAAAATGCATTAAATATCATCAAAATACCCAAATATATGCTTGTGTTTGTTGCTTGTGTATTTTAGGTACGGATATTGAGAAAATGACAAAAGATCACAAGAATCACGCAAAAACGAACACGGGAAACGAAGCCGCACGATGAACCAAGCCCTAGTGAGGAATTTTCCAAAGAAAACCCTATAAGATTTGAAGAATATTGAAGATTGGTCCTCCAAGTTTGAAGAATTGACACTTTATACCCATGTATCTTCATAATTACAAGTTTGGTCCCTAAAGTTTGTCAAAATTACAAAAAGGACCCTTAACTTTGAAGAATTGGCAAATTTAGTCCCTCATCAAATCTAAATTATCAAATATGGTCCTCCAAGAAGTCAACCAACAAGTCAAAGCCTTGAAGTTTGAAAATATGGCAAATTCAGTCCTTGGAAAATGAAGAAATTGCATAAATGGTCCTTGTTTCAAGATTACAAAAAGATTGTGCCAAATTTGACAAAGCTGCCAAACTTATTAACAAAGGATTGAAAGTTTTGAGCTGTTTTAATCAAAGTAGCAAGTGAATGGGACATGGGGGGCCATTTGTGCCAAGACATCACAACTTTCCCCACCAACCAAAAGCCTACACGTCACCCCACTTCCCTTCTTAACCAATCATACTCCTCCTTTTTCCCACGTCACTATCCACTATCAAACTAACGAATTTCTTAAATCAGATAATGGATTTTTGGTGGTAAACATGTTTTTAAAAATGAAAGAAGATTAATCACCACTGTTAACCATCTTCAATGTCCTTAAACCCTAATTCCTAATATCCACAAAACAAAGGGGTTTCTCCTATAACTATGCAGATTGATAATTAACCAAACAACAAACCAATCCCCACACATACTCCCTCACCAGACCATCCCATGTGATCAGTAGGCCCCTCCCCTGCTCATGTCACTTTCTTCCCAACCCCAACAAGGGGACAAAATCAATGTTTGAGACCAACTGCGTGCTCCCTAAGCTCAAATGAATGGCCAAGATCAGCTATCATCCAACTGGCATCCTCACATGATTCCTGATAACTCACGGATTGGAGATTTGACCAAGGACCAAGATTTTAAAAAGAGAATATCCAATGGAATATTACAAGGGCAAAATTGGAAGTCGACATCAGATTAGGGTTTATTTCTTGTTTTCATATTTTTGTATAAATAGCAGTAGGATGTCACTTTGTAAGGGGTTCCATTTTTCTGAAAAAGAAAGAGAATTCTGAAAAATGAGTTCCACCATTTTATTTAATGAAATATCAGTTTGAGTTTACTTCCATCTTTAATTTACTGTTAGTTTTGATTACTTTGCATCACTTATTTTCTGTTTGTTTCTGATAAATTCACAAGTTCTAAAAATTTCCTTTCCAAGTCTTGTTGTTAATCAAGCTATTTCCATAAGCTATCTGAGAAATAGCTCATGGTATAGCTCCTTAGATTTAAAAATCAAAGTGTTTTCAGTTACAAGCTTAATTTGTGCAATCTCCTTAAGTTTTGGTCACTTAAAACTCAAATAAAGACACTTTTTGACAAGTTACTGTAGCATAAGCTACGTTGGGGTTTTCTGATAATAAGCCCTGTTGTGAGCTTGTGGTTACAAGACAAGTGCTTTGGAGGAGTTTTGGTGGTTATCAGACGAAGTTTGCTGAGTTGCTGAATTAAAGTCATGTTCTATTGTTCTTGGTATAAGGTGATAAGCTTTTAAGCATAATCTGGGGTAGAAGTTCATTTGGTTTTGGGAGATTGAGGTATAAGAAGTAGGTTGAGGTGTTTATAAGTTGGTGTGTTAGAAGCTGTTCAAGCCCAAGACCCTTGGTTCAAGCAGGCATTGATATTTCCTTTCATTTCTCATTGAAGAAGTTGTTGGGAGCAGTTGGTTTAGTCACCATAGCACAACAGCTTATCTTTAAGCTTATAGCCCTAGATAAGCTGTTGAGGAAGATGGCAGCTGCCATCCACTTGGCTTGGATGTAAGCCAAGTAGGTAAAAGCTTCAACCCTTAGTCTACATTTTTATGATTATTGCTCAAATTTTCTTGGTTGTTTGTTGCTTATTGAAGTATGCAAATTGTTAATTCTATGTTTTTAGCAACTTGTATGCATATGTGATTTAGGTTTTCATGTGTTTAGATTATTTAGACAAGCAGTCTCTTTGAAAAATCTGTTAACTGATATTTAAGGGGGTGTTTGGGTAAGTGTTTTTAACTAATTCAGGTGTGATATAACTTGTTAGTAACCACTCAAACATGTTTCTTAGGTAATCAGTAGGTTGTTTGGGTAATTTGGATACTCTTAGATAGGATTTGTGCAGGTTTGCATGCTAAAATAGGTTAGACTACATTTAGATACTCACAAAGCTGTAACTGGTTGAGTCTTTGATATCCTAGCTTGAAATTTGGCCAAGTAGATTGTGCATCTGTTAATTTAGGACTTTCAATCAGTTGGGTACAGTTTGGTAGATGTTTGAGCAAGTTTGGGAGCATTGAAACTCACTATTGTGCAATTTGAACCAGATAACTGTTCATTGACCATTCTTCTTCATTACAGCAACTGAATTTGCTTATCTTTGTGTTTTATTTGTACTGTGCTTGTGTGTTTTTCAGTTTTTACTGACTCCCTACACTCCACTGAGTGTAGGGGTGCCCAATTGTCCAATCAAATCTAAGCAACAAGAAAGTTACAAGCCAACAAGGCACCAGACCCTTTTTTTCATTGTCAGTGGGAACTCCTTTCCCACTGATAGCTTTGCTGTTCCCACTGCTTAGCTAAAAGACAAATCCAGTCAACAAGTCATTATCAGTTTTCTTTCTTTTTTGTCTTTAGTGCTCAAAAAGTGGAATTAGATCTTGAAACCAGTGCCATTATTTTTCTTATTTAATTTAGGATTTTTCTGATTAATTAAATTTTTATTTACTGTTCATTTAGTAATTTTTAGGTTAATTAGCTATTTTTAATTAACTTTAAAGTTTCTGTTTTTGTCTTTTAGTGCCAAAAAGTAATATTTTTAGGTTTAATCAATTTTTCTGAACTTAGAATAATATTCTAAGGATTTTGGTAAAAAAAGATTTTACTGTTCATCCTTTTATTAATTTTTAGAATTAATTTAAGTTAATTAGGGTTTTAATTAAACTAGTTTTGTCATTTAGTGGAAAATTTAATATTTTTCAAGATTTTTCATTTTTCTACTGTTCATTAGAGTAAAATAGGATTTTTAAAATTGGTAGATTATTTTTAGCACTATTTAATTATTTTTTATAATTATTTTAATTTTAAAATAGTTTTTAGTAATTAAAAAATAGAAAACTAGTATTTAAAAATTATAAAAAATACTTTTTAGTTTTTAGATAATATAAGTAAGTTATTTGTTCAATAAAATCATATTTTGGACATTTTGATTAATTATATTTAATTTTAGGGCTTTAATTAGCATTTAAAATTGAATATTTAATTAATAAAAGGTTTTAAAATATTTTTATTGGATTTTATTCCTTATTTATATTATTTTAGACTTGTTTTAGCTTATAATTAATTTTTAGGTTGAAATTTTTATTTTTGTCGTTTTTTTACGGTTTTACGTTTACGCCTTTTTCGTCGTAGTTTAATTAGTTTTCGTAACCGTCTTTTCTTTCCTTTCTCAATTCTTTTCTTCTTGTTCATAATCACAAACATCATTAATCAACTCTTAACACAACGCACTTGCCTCCTTGGGAAACGAACTTGCTTGGTCATTGGTGCTTGGTTTTCCTAAACCAACACTTAACGCTTACCACTATTTATTGCTCTTTTCCTAAAGGGTACAAAAACCACTACAATCAGGGAGATGGTTTTCTTCCTACGAAATAGAGAAAGTGTAACAGAAAGAAAAACTCGTGGAAAGTCTTGAATGGGAGGAGTATTTATAGGCTTCTCCCTTGGTTGGCGAGTGGGCTTTCTTCCTTTCTTTTTGTCTTATTGTCTTTTCAGAAAAGTTGACGTTTTCGATTTCGATTCGGGATTTGTCGACGAATAATTTCAACTCGTCTTTTAATTTCTTCATTTAATAGACTTGAGTTTCTTCGACATAGGTAAATCTTCCGTCTTTGGTCCTTTTCTTCGATAAATCTTCAAATAGGCCCATTGACTTCAAATATTTTGCATCTCTTGGACTATAGACTTCATCTTTTCGTCTTTTTCCTCAATAAAACCCGTGTAATCCCATGTTTTCTCCAATATTTATCCGGTTGGCTCTGAAAACACAACAAACACACAAACCACGCATAATTCCAAACAAATGACACTAAATACGCGTTTTGGTCGTGTTTTAGCAAGAAATAAGTGGTAAAGGGATGGGTGTTTTCACACCTATCACAAGGATTTGGACGCGTACGAGGACGACAAAGAAAGGCGATCGCATATACGTTGCAGGAACTGAAGATTTGGAAGAACTGGATAGACTTAGTTAGTGGAGCTGGACTGTTATATCTGCCTAGAATGCTAGAGGTATTTGGTGTACGAGACGTAGAGAATGATCTATACGGATCATGAACGTCTCCAACACATATTCAATCATCTTGATTGAACATTTGGCAAAGGTGATGGGTGGAGTTAATTGATGAAAGAAAAATGCAAGGCCAAGTACCATCTGGGAAAGGCAAGCATGGTTGATGAGGCATGGAATAAGAAGAATGAAGTGAAGCTGAGACGAACTTGAACGATATGGATGACGTATTAGGGTGGTTTGGATGAAGGATGTGGGTTGCACGAGCTGAGTGGTCTAAAGCAGAGAACGCGTCAACATGTATGTTGCGTGGCTTGGACAATCATATGGAGAAAAGGGACGTAGACTATACTTCCTACGTAGATATGAGTAGCTTAGAAAGGAGGAATGAGTACGACGAGAGTTGGGTAATAGTCGATAGACTGACTAATTCATCACCTATTTCAAGAGGAATGGGAAGTCACGTAGTTGGGAAGTTGGAAGGATTGCGTACGGATGTGATGGAATAGAGGGTTTGCGTAAAAGTTGGCCTAATATGTATGGAATGCCTTATGAAGGATTATGAAAAGGGAAAAAACGAGGGAAGCAAGCGTAGTATACCGTTGATAGACTAATGTTTGGTATGAGCATACTATAAGGGTAATTGAGAAAGACGCCTAGAGCATTAGCGTGAGAGTTGAAGATAGTTGGAGGACGCATTATATTAGGAAGAATTCTTCTACAAAGAGAGGGTCACTGGTGATAGGAGCATATTCCCCATTGATGAGAATGTAGGGAATAAAGGAGGAAACGCCTAAATATTTGGCTGAAGACGAGATATAAGATGGTATGGAAATTAAGATTGTGGAAAGACAAGCGAAAAGTAGTATGGAGGAAGAATGATTGGAGGGAGCAAGAGGTTGTCAAGATAGTGAAGTGATAAGGAAAGTAAATCCGTTAGAGAAAGAGATTGGTAGTCACGAACAATGGACCATCCACCTAGAGAAAAGGTGTAACATATGTTAGTATGAAGGATGGTTAGTTACTTGGTGCCAAGCATAGGAAAGCAAGGATGAGGTGGTGGTTATGGCGTGTTTCATTTGAATATTATGGGAAGCTTTTGGTTATGCAATCTTGCATATACCATTGAATGTGTTTAAGGTTGGGAGAACTTCCGAATGATGGAAAACTATGGAGGTGGATCGGGAAAACTATGGAGGTGGTGGCAGTGACTAAGTAGAGATTGAAAATACCAAAGAACCGACAAGAGAGCTATGTAGACAAGGGGCGTAAGCCGTTGAGATTTGAGATAAAGTTATGCTAAAGATTTCACCATGGAAAGGGGTGATGCGGTTTGGGAAGAAAATGGAAGTTAGCATACAGAATTGTGGGTCCATATGAAATCCTTGAAAGGATTGGGCTAATGGCATATAGGTTGAGATTACCGGAGGAACTGAGTAGTGTGCATAACGTATTCATGTATCAAACCTGAGGAAATGCTTAGCAAGAACCGACATGCAAGTACCGTTAGATGATATTTGTATGGATGCGAGTCTTCGTTCTATCGAAGAGCCGATAGAGATTTTGGGTCGTGAAGCTAGGACGTTGGAAAAGGGTAATATACCGTAGTTATGGGTAGATGGAATATGGAACGTGGACTAGAGTTCACGTGGGAACGGGAAGGTGTTCTTTAGAACAAGTATTCATGTGATTTGTTGGTTGTGTGTTTGATCCTAAGGAGTAAATCTCAGGACGAGATTTCTATTAGGAGGGAGTGATGTGACAACCGTGGTTTTGAGGTTCGTCACTCGGTCTTGTTTTTTTTGGTTATTTATGTGTGACTATGTGATGGTGTGTTTACATGTTTATTTTGCGTGAACGAGGTTGGTGTGGATATCGTATATGGGTATAAAGTACTCATAAGTAAATCTAGGAACGGTTATTTCATGTTCATGAGCTCACAATTTAGTGACTATGAAATGAGATGGTGTTATTTGGTGGTTTTACATATACGTATATGTATTGTGGAAAATCGTATTTTTACGATTTAGGGTTTTGCATTTAGGGGTCTCGGAAGAGGTATTTAGTCATATGAATATTTTTCGGGATGGTTTTAAGTCATTTAGGACTTAGTTATAAAGTTTATTTCAAAATTTGAGATTTTTTTAAAAGTGTATATTTTACGTCTTTTACGGTAAAACGCGTAAATTTGACTATTTTTACGGTTTTGAGGTTTTGGAGGCTTTAGGAGCTGAAATAAATTAAGGAAAATTAAGGTAATATTATTAATACATATATTAATAATAAAGTAAATAAAAAAACGAATTTATAGGGTGAATAGTCGGTTTAAAAAAAAAGAGGAAAAAAAAGGAGAAAAGATTTATGGTAACTAGAGTTTGGGTTGGACAAGGATTATTTTTGCTATATAAGTAACCCCACAACATATCAAACGACTTTTATTACTCCCCTGGAGTTATAGTCGACACAAAAAAAGGGGAAGAAGAAAAATTAGGGTTTCTTCATAAATTTGGGTTTTTATTCATCTTGCATTAATCTTAAGGTAAAATTTATAACCCTTTTTAATTTAATTGTTTTTATGTTTAATTAATCATTCTTATGATGGATTAGGGTTAGGGTTTTTATGAAATTAGTAAAATAATGATGTGATGATCATAATATGATGATCATATAATCTAGGGCTTGTATTAGATGGGGTTATGGGTAATTAATTTGTTCAATTTGTTTAAACCCGTTTTTAAAAACTGGGCAGATTTTTGAGTCAATTGTTTTGATCATATCGAGAGTTTTATAAACTCTTATTTTACGATCCAAGTACCCCTGGAAAGGTATTTGAAGTGGCTTTCTAATGCAAGAAACGAGAACTAAATTGGAGGACGGGAAGTGGGTCAAAAACAGGTTACAACAGTCGGAGGTCAAAACAGTTTTGAATTCAGCCTGTTTTCTTTTTAAGTTTTGGGTTGTTTGGGGTACTTAGGGTTGCATTGGGATCTTCTCACGAACGTGAGAGATGGTTTATATATTGTAGTAAGTATCTGCACTTGGGCTAAGGTTGTGGTTTAGGGTAAGACCCCTTAATGGTAACAAACATTTACTACGTTTAAAATCAGGAAATCTGGAATGACAAAAGTAGATATATGTATATCGGGGCTTTAACAGTAGCTTTAAGGTTAGGTAAAGTGGGACGTGTTAGCCAACATATGTAAGGGTATGAATATTCCTTTTACAGAAACCATCGGTATGTTTAAGTGGATGTTTGACTTAAGGTTTTGGGACCTAAAAACTGGGACTGTTTTATGTAAAATTATGAACGGGATAGCTATTAAACTTAACCAAGTTAGGGACTTGTTAAGGAAGGGTAATGGGGTGATTAGAGATTAACAATGAGATAATTATACGGGAATAGACTAGATGTCCATCATAGGTTGATGAGCCATCTTAGTGATTGGTTCGTGTATTGATTTTGTGTTTTTGGTTTGTTAGCTTGTTGCTAGTGCGAGGACTTGTGAAGAAGCTATCCGGTGAGTTTCATAGTCCCATGTTTACTATTGTTTTTGACTTCCAGATGGGATGGAAGAGACATTGTGTTGAATTATTTTCTAAATTAATGTTGTGAATGTTTTAAGGTTTGAGATGGACTTGTGTGTACATTTATGTGATTAACTGCTATGTGATTCTTGTTTGTGTGTGATCTGGATTGGAAAGATACATAGGTGTATAGGCGCCTATGGGACCTATGGTTAATGATAAGGCGTGATGCCTTGGAAATTGTGATTGTTGGTAAGGCGTGATGCCTTGTAAATTGTGATTGTTGGTAAGGCGTGGTGCCTTGGAAATTGTGATTGTTGGTAAGGCGTGATGCCTTGGAATTGTAATGATTGATTGAACTTGAATGCTAGTTGTTAGTACATGATTGTAGCGCATTGTCCATATGTTTATTGGTTTATGGTATTCACAGCTTATGACTTGTCTTGTGTTGGAGTCTAAACCTATGACTCTCACCAACTTTATGTTGACGTGTTTTAGTGTCTCTTTCAGGTGATACTATGGTTAAGCATGAGAACATAAGTGGCTAGGATTGGAGAAGCTTAGGAATGCATATAGAAGGAGAATCCCCGTTTCCTTCTTAGTGTTATTTGATTGTTCATTTTAATAAGTGATACTGTGGCACACATATGATTGTTTTGGTATGTTATTTGTTTGTCTTGGGTAAGCGGTAGGACTGTTACCTACTTACCTAGACTCCCGCATTTGATGAGATATTGTCATGACTTTGGTGTCACCATTTTATGATATTTCTTATTGCATATAGTTATCTCTATAGACACGCCATGTTGTGATGATATCCATACGTCGCGCCCCATGTTCCGCCATGGTGGGGTGTGACAAGAACCATGGGTTTTATTTACGGACGGATCTTCGTGTACGGATGGGTCAGGAGCTGGTCTCATCCTCACAAATCCGGAAGGAATGGAGTTTACGTACGCCCTCCGCTTTGAGTTCACAGCCACCAACAACGAGGCGGAATATGAAGCATTAATTGCGGATTTTGAAAATCGCCGCTAGAATGGGAGTCCGCAACCTTGAGGCCTACGTGGACTCACGGCTTGTCGCGAACCACATTCTAGGTGGGTATGTGGCTAAGGAGGATAACATGGTCCGATACTTGGAGAAAGTCAAGTCACTCATCGCGGCTTTCAGCAAGTTTTCTATCAAGTAGGTACCAAGAGGTGAGAACAAGAAGGCGGACGCTCTTAGCAAGATCGCATCCACAAGCTTTGCCCACTTGTCCAAGCAAGTCTTGGTGGAAATACTCAAGGAAAAGTCTATAACAGAAGGGGAGGTTGCTACTATAGTTGAGGAGGATGGACCTACATGGATGACCCCGATCGTCAACTATTTGACTAGTGAAACCCTTCAAGACGATGAAAAAGCGGCGCGGCGCATCAGAAGGAAGTCGCAGCACTTAGAACTTCGAGAAGGTATCCTCTATAAGCGCTCTTTCTTGCAGCCGTGGTTGCGGTGTGTTGGACCACGTCAGGCCACTTATGTAATCAGTGAGATACATGAAGGGTTATGCGGCATGCACGCAGGTCCACGATCCGTGGTAGCTCGAGCCCTACGTACAGGATATTATTGGCCTACCATGCATAGGGACGCACGCGACATGATTCGCAAGTGTAGTGATTGCCAAGTGCATAGACCAGTGCCGCGACATCCGCAGCAGGAGCTTACACCTATTACATCCCCATGGCCATTCTATAAGTGGGGAATCGACATCGCAGGAACATTTCCTGTAGCTGCGGGGGGAGTTAAGTTCTTGATTGTCGCAATGGACTACTTTACACGATGGATAGAGGCCAAGGCATTCAAATCCATCACAGGCAAACAAGTTAAAAAGTTTGTTTGGGAGAACATTATGTGCCGTTTTGGATTACCAGGAGAAATCATCTCGGACAACGGTAAACAGTTCGCGGATAATCCATTCAAGGACTGGTGCGCATCATTGAATATCAAACGGCGCTTCGCGTCTGTTAAGCACCCGCAGACAAATAGCCTTGTGGAACGAGCAAATAGAAGCTTGGGAAACGGCATCAAGGCACGCCTGGAGGAACGAAGTGCCAAATGGGTGGATGCGCTACCACATGTTCTATGGGCGCATAGGACTATGATCAAAACAGCCAACGGGGACACTCCATTTGCATTGGCCTACGACATTGAAGCTGTTATACCAGCAGAAATCGGAATGCCTACCATCCGCACAGCGGAGGTTAATGTCGTCACGAATGACGAGCAACTGCGAATCAACCTGGATTTGTTGGCAGAAAAAAGGGACATAGCAGCCATCAATGAGGCTAAGTCCAAGGCTAAAATGAAGGCTTATTATGACGCCGAGGTTAAAGGTGTTTCTTTTCGACCGGGAGATTATGTCTATCGAGCTAACGAAGCAAGTCGAGCGGAGAATACAGGAAAGTTGGGCCCTAAGTGGGAGGGACCGTATGAGGTCACGGAAGCCTTAGGACGAGGCGCGTACAAGTTACGTGACATGGATGGCCACGATCTGGAACGCACATGGAACATCTCTAATCTCAAAAGGTGCTATCTTTGAAAGCTACGACTTCCGCATGGATACTTCGCTACACTTGGCTTTAATGAAGATCCATGTACTCTATATGTTTTGTCTCTTATGTTTTTTCTAGGTTCCTTTTTTGTTTTAATACTTCCCATTCTTGTTTAAACAAAAAATGTAAACGTTCTAATAAAATGCCGTGGTGCCTAGCTAGCTCCACGGCTTGTTTTGTGCAAATTATTTTTCTTAGGATTTTGTTAGTCATGTGAAATTTAGTTGTTATTCTAATATGCCATACCTCATTCATATGCATTCATTCAATCACCGTACATGTACTATACGCCTCCAGGCGGGGTAAGAGGATTAAGTGAACCTACTAATTCAACTTGTCGCGTAAGAGGGATGCAACCCCAGCGACGCGGATCATGTATCCTTACTAGACGCCTTACTCACAAGACGTTGTGGTAAGTTTCCGTATGTCGTACTCACGCAGTGCTTTGCATAGTAAAGACGCACGTCGCATGTCTAGTAAATTATAGACTTGAATGTATTTTCTCTTTTGTGTAAGACGTGACATGTCATGCAGTATCGGTATACGATATTTAACAAAATAAAATTACACAAGTTTCCAAATCATAACAAAATGGTCGTGGTTATCACGGACTTACATACAAAAGATAGTTATTTCACACATCAGTCTTAGCCGTGTACATGCACGGACGAATAAAAGCTACAAATGTTTAAAGGTTACAAACCAAATTGTCTGAAATTGATCACAAATTAGGGGCACCCTACATGGGGGGGAGGAACTTACCTATCTCCACTTGTTCTTCATCCAAGCAAGGCAATCTCTCACCACGTTCCCTCCGCTTCAAGGCTTGAGCCACATTCCTCTCCAGCACCCCGCTTAAAGGTTCTTCATCAAGTACGATCCTGGTCACGTCCTCATAGATAGGAAGTGTAAGGTGGCTGGGCGAGGGAGTGAAGGAAGCACGGGAATGACCCTCATCTTGAGAGAACGCACCAAGACTAAGCTTTTCCATGATCTCCATGTTTGATGCATCCTTTGTGGCTTCCAGCTCGGCCAAGAATGGGTAATGTAGATCTCGCATTGCGGCCATGGAAGCAGTCATCTTGTTAGCAGCTTCAGGATTAAAGAAAGCATGCCTGGTGAAGTTCTCCTTTTTCTTGATTATCTCTACGGCCTTGACCATTCCTTCATGGCGGCCGTGATAAATGCCATCTGACACAAGGCTCGCAAACTGTTGTACAAATTCAGGGGCTTCCAGCACCTTGGTTACGGCCAGACGTGCCCCGTGTCCTACCATCCACCTGCGGCCGGCAATGGCTTCTAGTAGTTGGGGGCATATCACGTCGTCACGTTCGGTGGTAAGGGCATCTATTATCACATCTTTTTGGGCGGACGCCTCCCTTAGCTCCTTGGTCATAACTCTCTCGTAAGCAAGCTCTTCTTGTACCTTTTCTAAGCTTTGGATTATTATCTGGGCATCCTCAAGTTTTTTGGTAAGCACGGATACTTGGCTGGAAGAGGACCTGGCATACGCCTCTGCTGCGGTCACCTATATGAGAAAGATTACTTGTTAGATTATGATTCTTATGGAATGAGAGTGATGCGTCGTGGATACGTACCTTGGTTGTTGCGGCCTCAAGTTTTGCCTCGAGCTCGGCCACGTGTTGGTCATAAGCATTAGCGTGGGCTGATTGTTCCTTCACGGTCGCCTCGGCACTAGCAAGTTGAGATTGGAGGGCAGCAATTTGAGCTTCATTCTCCTCGATCATCCTCTCCCTCCGTCCAACCTTCCTCTTGAGGGACTCCACATGCCCTAGCGCGGCTTGGAATCTCACTCTCATCAAAGTGCCCATTTCCATTTAATGCACCAGGGCGTCGTTGTACTCATCCACCAGGTCAGCATGTCTTAGTACATTCACGTCTCGTACCAAACATGGTGGGATGCAGTTATTGAGGTACTCACGGCACTCCTCGGCTTCCCTCATTCGTGACGCAGTGGTAATATTCCAAACAAGATTGAACGATTGAGGGGGGGGCGGATGTTGGGAGGTCTTGGGAGGCTGTGGGGGTACCTTCTTCGAATGCAGGACCGGATCTTGTGGCGGTCGTATGAAGCATAGGGTCTCTCTCCACCTCCTTCTCTTTTCCCTTCACCTTTTTGGCATCAGGTGGAGGCACGGCACTAGTTTGTTCATTTCTACAAAACAAACATTTGGATACATATCAAGTATTGATTAAAGGAAATTTGTGGCTCTTACTGAGCAAGATGAAGCCTTACATGTTATTTCTTGCTAGTTCTGATGCAGTCGGGGGAATCTGAGTAACTGGATCCACATGTGCCGCCCGTACCGTCTCGGAGGCCTGGGTGGTGCTCCCAACAGATTGATATAGGGGGTGGTCCTCGCGAAGTTTTTTGGCGGGGGCATTATGTTCGCCAACCTCGGCCGGAGCGACTCTTCTTACCCGCTTATTTTTTCTGCGGGTACGCTTATAGACGGGCTGAGCTGATGCTTCTTCAACCTCCTCTTCAACTTCTTCTTCGGCTTCCTCGTCTTCCTCTTCATTGACTTGCTGTACCTCATCCTCGTCGTCGCCCAACATCTGGCGAAGGCAGGAGGTGTTCCTCTCAATATTGTCTCCTTGCTCTTCCCAATGTGCGGGAGTGGCAGTCTTAGGCGGCGAGGAGGGCCCGGCTCCTCCTTAGAGCATCCTGTTATCACCATTCTCGTTGTCAAAATCGACGGGGGTTCTCAAGAGAGTTGTTTCTTCTTCATTTGAGTGAGGGTCTGGCACTACCCGTGTCCGGCCCATCACAGATGGGTGGGAATAATGTCATTTGAGCTTATGGGCTTGGATGAACAGTAACCGCACAAATGTGTGCGGCCCACGGCCCGGCATGACCGGTACAGGGTTAGACAGAATCATATTCTATCTATGAATAGGATTCACCCCAAAGAAGAGGATATTCACTCACCATAATTAGAAGATAACAATCAATCTAATTCTGGTGCATATCCTTTCCTTGGGGCCGAAGCATCAGTGACAGCCCATTAGGGTTGTCACTGCCTATAAAAGGAACCCCCAAGGGTTCCACAAAGGTATTACGTCCTATACTCTCAACTCACTCGACTCCTATAAATCCTAACCGATTACTTACTCTCACGCCGGAGTCTAATCGTGGGAAATATTCCCACGGTAAGCCTAACGCGTGTTGTTTAGTGTGCAGGATCCCAACCATACAGTTCACTTGGTGCAGGATCTGGAACCCAGCCAACCCGAATTAAGCCTAATTCCGGCCTAGCAAGGATCACCCAACTTTTGCATCAACAGTAGGTTCACTTACCCTCCATAAATATGCCACATAAATTAGGCTTGGGTTTACATTAGGCCGTCGGCCCATACATTTCATGGGCTCGGTTTTGGGCTTTGTTTAATAAATGTAAATAACTAAACTACGAGCTATTACATGGACTATTGTTGGAGTGACCGATCCTTTCTAATACATAAAACGTATTTCCAACAGTAAAGGTTGTTTTGTAGCGGATAAAATGATTTTTTCGATCTCTCTCTCTCTCTCTCTCTCTCTTTTAGACGTATTATTCGTGGAGGTGTTAAAACTTCTCAGTTTGAGCAACTGAATAGGCTAGTTGAAGGAACAAGTTTGGTTAGTATGGAAGATAGGTAGGTTTGGGACTTGAATGGAGAAGGCGTCTTCCGGGTTAAAGATGTGCGTTCTCTTCTTGATGATTTTTTTTGCCTAAGGAGTCTATTGCCGCTCGTTGGATCACATACGTTCCAATAAAGATTAATATGTTTGCTTGGAAGATGGTTCTTGATCGGCTTCCTACTCGATGTAACTTATCGAGTTGTGGTATCCAAGTTTCTGATTTACAATGCTCGATCTGTAAGTCGGGCATGGAAGACTCTGCATATTTTTTCTTTAGTTGCAGTTTCGTTACTGAGGTTGTTAACCTCGTTTGTTGTTGGTGGAACTTGACGTGGTCTCCTTTCCAGTCGTATTCGGACTGGTTATCTTGGTTCAATTCAGTTCGTCTTTGATATACTTCTAAAAGGGTGCTAGAAGGAGTGTTTAATGTCGTGTGGTGGATAGTTTGGATGTTCAAAAATCAGCTGGTCTTTACTTCAGATACTCCTCGAAAAGGTCGTTTACTTGGTGTCATTCTAGGTGTAATCGGATTTTTAGATGGGATAGTTAGAGATAACACCCTTATTTACTTCTTTGTAATGTTCGTCTAGCTCCTTGCTAGTGGTTTTTCAATAAAGTTGTCGTTCAAAAAAATCATTCACTATTTACTTTCCTAAGTCCTTAATCACCAAAAACACAAACCATAAGTTACAAGCCCTAGTTTTTAAACTCGATTTTGTTATTTCCCTCCAAAACTAATTTTTAAACCATTTCCCTCCATTCCAAGTTTGAAAACCAAATATTTAAGTCCTAAGATATTTTAGAAGTGCCTACAAGCAGGTGCATCACCTCCCTGTGCTTGCTACACATCACCATTCTCATCCTAATCTAGCCATGTAGTATTTTTAGCCACATATGGAAGATTTGATCAAACTAGCTTATACACTCATCACCTAGACTTGGATATACTACCATAGCCTTCCTTAGTCAGTATCCTATCTATCTTACACGTCCTAGGCTATAACTTAGAGGCTAAGTCTTGCTACAAGTATAAATAGAGTCGTATAGCCTTCATTTGAAACTCGCACCCCGTTTTCTTAGTATCTCCTACCCATTCTCCATTTCCACCTCTATATACGTCTTAGGACATCCCATAAGACTATACACTAGGTCTAGAAGGAAGCCATTGAAGCTCTTGAAGCTTTGGTAGCAAGTTGTGTTCATAGGAAGCCATAAGGAGCCATTTTGGAGCCACCTAGGTAATCTCTATGTTAGCCAAGCTTTGATCTTGTTATAATGATATATGAGACTTGTTATAATGTTTAAATGATGTTAGAAAGATAATCTAAAAGAAACTAAGTCATTTCATTAATTTAAATGAAATTTATACGTTAAAGATTTCTTAAAACCCTAGTTTTGTATTTTATATAAAATAATGAGTAAAAACCCATTTAAAAAGCTATAATTCTGTAGAAATGTTTTTATTATGATTATAAATGTGTTTTGAAACTTTTTTTGAAGTTCCTAGATCATCTGATGCATTTTTGAACTTGTTATATGACTTTTACAAGTCTAGGGACTAAGACTGTCTTTTTGAAACTATAAACCTTTCTGAGCTAAAAGTGTCATTTTGTAAAAATATAAACTATAAGGATCAATATAGCAAAGTTTGAAACCCTAAGGTTAATATTTGAAGGTATAAAACATAAATTATAAAACTATATACTTTGAGGGTTAAAAGTGTAAATATGCTAAACTTATAAATTATACGTTAAAAAGGTAATTATTCTTAAATTATAAACTTAAAGGACTATTTTTGCTAATTATGAAACTAAAGGACAAAATATGTGAATATAAAAGAACATACCTATATTACTATGTGTCATGTTAGTAGGGAACTTTGTACAAAGATGTTCCATCTCGATATTACGTTCTGACTAAGTGGTTGGGTTTACGATTTAATGTGCCCTCGCTCCTAAAACATTTATAGAATGGCTTCTGAGTATGATGACCCGAACAATGATACAATGCTATCACTTTGAATAAAGTTAAAGAAAGCATAACTAATACACAAGAATGTTGAACCCATAATCAAAGACTTAATGTTATACCAAATGTGTTAAACCAGGTTGGTGTGAGACCAAGTTCTTGTTTGCTAGCAGAAGTTGTTTTTTGTGACATAAACCTGAAAAGATCATTGGACATAAGGTGTGTTCATAGCCTCACTAAAGTTAGCTACTTTCAAATGATTTGAAAACCCGTTAGGGAGATATATGCTAAACTGGAATACAAGTATTTTTGGTATGCTTCTCAGATATGTTCATTGACACTATGTTTATTGTTGCCTATGAAAGTCCCTTTTTAAATATAAACAACTAATCATTTCTAGGAATGAGCGGGAGTATCGCAAATAGTACTATTGGAGACTGACATCTCCTGTTTGGGCAAGTCGCACTTGCTAGCACCTCAATGATCAAACAGGCATACTTTATGTTGGTATACAGGATAGTCTGGCAGACTTACACATAAGGGAAAAAGTGTTGGTTTTTATGTCTAGTCGTGGTATCATAAGCTTAGTGCAATTGATTAATTTATTATTTAAACTTACGAGCAAATAACAACGTAGCTCAGGAAAAAGGATCTTGTATTCAAAATGATTTTAAACCTATGGATTCACTCAACATTCGTGTTGACATTAAGCATATATTTCAGATATTGAAATTGATAGCATGGAGCAGCATACTGATGACGTGGAGAGATATAGTCTTGGAAGTTTTTGTCATTCAAACCTATTTTCTAGATCTCGGGAACCTGTGATATACAGAGTATGTACAGTTGTTTTATTGAAAATCTCTGATTTTGAATGATAATTTATAAAGAATAAATAAATTTTATCTAAACGTTCTTTTGAGTTGTTTTTCTATTATTATGCTTTCATATAATGAAGTAATACCCCTAAAAATATTATTCCGCTGCGTCAAGATAAAATGGGGGTGTTACACATAATTCATATGTACTAGTCAAAGATGAAATTAGTACATTGTGAACATGAGAATGTTAAGGATATCCTTCTGTTTGTCAAGCATTTGATTAAACACATTCTCATGATTTTGATTTTTCATTTAATAAGTAACATAAGAGTGATTGTGGAAATACTTTTGTGTTGTATTTAGGTGCTTAATCATGCCTTTGTAATATCAACAAGACCACCACTACAGTAGGAACTATATGCCTAACCTTGCCGATTCTACTCCTTGCATAAATCTCGGTAATATCTATCGATTACTTCAAAACTGTTGTTTTCATGAGGGTAAAGTTGTCTATGGGGACATTGAGGGATATGGCTACATTAAATACATGTTTGGCCAAATTGGGTTCGACTGTTTTCTAGAAATTCTTGAACTTATTTATCCCCAATTCCTCATAGAATTCTTTAGCACATACTCTATTATCTATAACGATAATGAAATGTTTGTTAGGTTTTCCATTAATGGTTAACTCATCTTGTACCCTCTCGAGGAATTTGGTAAGGCACTTCGAGTGCCATATGAAGGTCAATGTCAGTTCACAGAAACTTGGAAGGTTGATTCCTTGGAAACATGTACCGACAACAATCCATATGACACCGATAAGCCGGACATTGAACTCATCCTTGACCTCATCACTAAAGGACGTACCCAATCCGTTGTACATAGTATCCACACTAAAAAGCGTACTTTGAAGCGCCATGAGATACTCGTTAGAGATCTTAATGAGTGTATGGTTCGTTGGGCCGACATCATTAGGGAGAATGTATTTTGTCATGGTGGAAACCGGGATCATGTTCCGGCACGTATGGCACATATGATTTGTTGCATATTTACCTCCACCAAGTACAATCTTGCATACTTCATCGCTCAACGAATATATTATGTCCTCTCGAAACCAAAATCCAACATTCCCTATGACATGCTCCTCACTCGCCTTTTAAAAGGGGTTGATTGATATGTAGTATTTTTTTTATATACTTTATTTTAGGTAAAAAAAGCAAACACAAATGTCGTGGGTGTGTATTAGTAATTACGTTTTAGGAAAAACGTAAATAACGACAATCGAGTTCGTTCTCGAGGAAGTATGGTGTCTAAGCGAATAAATATAGACGTTATTTGAGTGGGTTATAACGCTTTTGGAAAGAAGAAACGAAATGAAAAGTAAAACGGATTACGTAAAAATGAAAAACGACGAATACGCGTTACGCGCGAATCAAGACATAAAAATCGACTAAATTTTAAAAAAAATTATAAGTAATAAAAGGAGCGATAAATAAAACCTAAACTATGGGAAAGCATAAAAAGGCATTGGAAAACCAAAAACGTCTACGGCGACAAAGCAAAAGAAAATATTAATTAAGGATAAAACGTAAAAACGTGACATTTAAGCAAATAATCAAATTTTAAGTCCTACCGAAGCAAATTTATTTTTCCTAGGTACTAAATGACAAAAGAAAATTTTAGAAAAAAGAATTACATTTTTTTTACTTTTATATTTTTATTATGAATTAAAAACGAATTTAAACTAATTAAATGATTAAATATATTAAATAATTTATAAAGAACCCAAAAATTTTAAAAAAGTAGATTAACCTAAAAAAGTTGTTGGAAAAAAAGTCCGGAAAATAAGCTGCATATACGCTGTCAATAAGCTACTAAAAGGCTGATAAACATATTCCAAAAAAAGGGTTAAATAAAAGTTCATTGCAAAACTTGACAAAAAAAATGATGCTAGAGCAGATGGTTAAGGGAATGACAGTTGAGGCGTTGTGTTTGAAAAGAGGAGGTCAGGGGTTCGAATCCTCCTGCCTCATTCTTTTTTTAAAACAAAACATTTTCTTTTAGCAAAACATGATACACTCAATTTGCCGCATCTTTCTTACTTTTAGAGTTGTGTTATTAACAAAGCTGACTACATGGGCTTAACAACTTGAGAACATACTGCCAATAAAATTTATATTACAAGGTAAACATTAACATTATTTAGCACTTACTATTTAAAACAGTAAATTAAAACTATCAACAGCAAATTGTCAGCAGTAAAAAAAAAGTAATCTGAACAAACTATCTAACAGTTGGACAATATAACTAATAATAACAATATCCAACATAAAAAAACTTAACAGTGCACAAAAAATTAAAGATAACATTCAAACCTTAAAATAACTGGGAATCGAAATACGAATCGAACTAAACCATTAACCTAAAACACCTCTATTTCTTTTCCTTCGTCGCAGCAATATCGACCCCTTTTGTTTACTTCCGTGAACAGCAACAACAAAAAAATCTACCCTGTATTCCGAATCAAACTAAACTAATACCCGAATCTCCGTTCCTTTTTTTCCTTCAAACGAGCCCAGCAACAACATCTCCGAATATATGTATTTTTTTTCTTCTTTTGAGCAATAGCAGTACCCTTTTTTGTGTTCCAATAGTCTAAACAGTAATCAAACAAATACTACTCTTTTTTTATTCGAACTGTAATAAGTGTGAAAACACTTATCCTTTTACCACTTATTTCCAATAATGACAAAACCAAAACGTGTATTTTATGTCGTAAAAGTCGGAATTATGCGTGGTTTGTGTTTTTATTGTGTTTTAGGACCAAAAGATGAAAAAGGAAGAAAACACGGGCTATCACGGGCTTTTATCGAAGAAAACAAGAAAAGACAAAGTCAAAAGATCAAGAGTGCTTAAAAGACGGATGTCCAAGACCTATTCTGAAGATTTATCGAAGAACAAGTTAAAAGACGGAAGTTTAACGAAGTCGAAGAACTCGAGTCTAAATAAATGAAGAAATGTTAAGACGATTTTAATCCCGAGACGACATCGAGAAAGACAAATGAATTAAATCGATTCGAGAAGAAAAAGAAAGAAGGAAGCACCACACATGCACTTCCCACTTCCCTGTAAATACCCTCCTAATCACATTAGGAGGGGAGTTAGCTAATTTTTACTTTTAGTTTTTCTTTCTAGTTTTAGAGAGAGAAAGTTCCCAACTTTCTCTCACTAAGTTTTTCTTTGTTTTCATATTTTAAATTTAAAATTTCTTTAATCTTTGTATTTGGATTCCATTAATCAAATTCAAGTTAAGTTTTAAGTTTTTAATCTTCTTCTACATTTCTTGGTTTACTTGATTTTTGATTCGAAATATTTTCTTTGATCCGAATCCTCCATGATCCGTGTTTGAAGTTGAGATTGTATGGTTAGAAGGTTCATTCCCTTTGTTCCTACATAAGCTTCTACACGTATAAGTTGTAAGCTTTTAACGCTTATTGGCTTATTCAAGTTTTAGCTTATTGATTTTCTAATCTCTCAAAAGTTTTTGTCACGATTAAAGTTCCTCTCATTTAGTGTTTGATCTTTATGTTTAAGAGTTGTCAAATTTAAGCTTCTTGGAATTGTTTAAGGTTCGGTTAGAATAGCTTATTTTATCAGCTTATTGAGTTTTAAACGTGCCACCAATTTCGGATTAAGTTGGGCTTCCATCGCAATACAAGTGATTCTACACATTCCGACGGGTCTCATTGTTTTGATCGCAATAACCCATTAGGGTTCTACTTTGCGATCGCTTGGTAATTTCCCCTTATTCCGATCTGGATTGCGATCGCTCATTGCGATCGCATATTCCGACGGGACTAAGGTCTTGGTTAAGACGAAACTCTGCCCATTTTTCAACAGCAACTTTCCGATAGAACAGCATTGTGATAGGAGTATTTACAACATTCCGATCTGGAACTTTGCGATCTAAAAACATTCTGACGAACATCATTGCGATAGACTTGTTGTTGTTACATTCCGATGGGTATTAAGTTTAGCATTCCGATCGACTTTCACATTGATTATTCCGATGGCTTATTTTAGTTATATTCCGATGTTTATGATTTGGTGCATTCCGACAGAAATGAATTGCAATATTACGATAGAACATGTTTTTAAGTTTTAAAGTTTTAATTAAGGTTTTTCTAAATAGCTTTTAGTCTAATCCTTAAACACTTTAATTTTACTCAATGACATTTTCATACTTGCTTTTAGTTAAAATTAGATAAACGAAACCAAACGATTCTCTTGTTCACCAAAAGACGATTGAGTCGCACTTTAGACTGGAAATCAATTCGAAAAGACTTGGGACTACGAATTTTGATACGAGGGGTAAAAGCCGTGTATTAAATGGTGCCGCTGCCGGCTCTTTTCGTTAAGATTAACGGTTTCTAGTGAGAGACGCATTGAATTTTGGGATTCGTTCTTTGAACGTTATTTTCCTTGCTTTAAAATTTTTTCAAAAACTCTAAAAAATATAAAATTCTTCAAAAATACAAAAAACATTAAAAAATCATAAAAAGCAATTCTTTTCCTAAGGTTTTGCACCAAAAAGATTATATAGATATTCTCTCTGTGTATATTTTTCTTCTGCAGGTGTATGCGTACTAGATCTTCGAACTATTCTGAGCCCGAGACTCGTGAAGATTTAGATATGGCTGGTGTTAATAACAACAATAATAACCCACCTCTACCCAATTTGAATAACAATAACAACAACAACAACAATGTCCCCCTACCTGATTTACGAACAATGGAGGAATTGTGTCAACCCACCATGAACGGACGCGGAGGCCCGATTGCGCCGGTGCACGTCACGGCTCAGGAGTTTTCGTTGAAGCATCACATGATCCAACAAGTGCAAACTAACCCATTTCGCGGAATTCTGGATGATGATGCCAACAAACACCTCGACAAATTCATTACCATCACCCAAAGCATGAAGTCCCCCGGTGTTTCTATGGATGGCCTTCGCCTTCAACTATTTCCCCACTCGCTTTCTCACCATGCCGAAAAATGGTTTGACCGTCTCCCAAAGAATTCTATTCATACTTGGAATGACATGACTCAACGCTTTTTATCGCGCTACTTCCCACCATCCATGGTCACCAGCCTTCGTAACCAAATTAGTGGATTCATGCAAGACAATGACGAATCGCTCTTCGATGCTTGGGAATGATACAATGATTTGATCGACCGCTGTCCAAATCACAACATGCTCCCCTTCACTCTTATTGATACTTTCTATAATGGTCTCACTTTTCGTGATCGTGACACGATCAACGCCGCCGCCGGTGGTACTTTTATGAAAAGGAGACCGGAGGAGTGTAGAGAGTTGATTGAAAACATGACTACTCACCACAAGAATTGGGATTCATCCGCATCCTCAAGATCTAACCCGAGAGTCAATGTTTCTTCTACTACTTCCAATCCCGAGATGACTGAAATTTCTCGACAACTCGCTGAGATGAACAAGAATTTCATGACCATGGCCACAAACCACTTTCAACAAGCTAAAGCCGTTGCTATTTCTTGTGACACATGTGGTGGTCCTCATTCCTACAATGATTGTCCTTCTACCCAAGGCAATTTTTCTGAAAACGTTAACGCGGCTTACGGTACTTATCCCACGGGAGGCTATCAAGCTCGTCCTCAAGGAGACCGTAGCTTGCTAAGTTATCGTTCAAACAACTATCTTGCTCCACCCGGTTTCCCTCCTACAAACTAAAACCAACAACAAAGCTATAACCGGAACAACCAATCCCAACCTCGTGCTAACAATCAATATCAATCCCAAAGAAACCCATACCCAACTCAAGGAATGAGCTTACCAAGCTCCACCTCTCAATCAACCGATGGCAGTGAGTCCAGACGTCGAGACGTTCATGAAGACTAATCGGGAGATGGTGACGAATCTTCAGAGTCAAGTCATCAACTTGAAAGGAGGAATGGCGAAACAAGGGAGCGATATTCAAGCCGAGCTAAAGAATGACATGGCAAAACAAAGCAATGAAATTCGTGCAGACATCAGAGACTCTTTCAGCACTCAAGCGCTTAACATTCGTGATATGATTGGTTCGCTCATCCAAGGTAATCAACCCTCTTCTTCGGGTACTCTTCCGAGTAACACCATTGCGAATCCAAGAGGGGAGATGAAAGCAATCACCACTCGTAGTGGAAAAGGTTATACGGAACCCGAGCTTCCTACACCTCTACCCGTGATTGTGAATAAGGAAAAAGAGCAACTTTCCCCACCTCCTTCACCTTCTATCCCCATTTCCCCACCACCCGTGGTTGTGAGTGATCCTACTTCCCTTAAGCCTTCTTCTTCATCCAATATACCTTATCCTTCAAGGTTGAGGAAAGAGAAGCAAAAGAGCAAGGATGATATTCAAGGTTCGAACTTTCTAAAAATGTTTAAACAATTGAATTTTAACATCTCCTTTGCCGAGGCTCTCGCTCACATGCCTAAGTACGCTAAGATGTTTAAAGATCTTCTAAGTGACAAGGAGAAGCTTCTTGACATTGCTCAGACCCAACTTAATGAGAACTGCTTCGCAGTGCTCTTAAGGAAATTGCCCACCAAACTTGGTGATCCGGGTCGCTTCTTGATTCCTTGCAACTTCCCGGGAGTAGAGAATTGCATGGCCCTAGCCGATCTAGGTGCCAGTATAAAATTAATGCCATTAAGTGTTTGGAAGCAATTATCTCTCCCCGAGCTAGTCCCCACCAAAATGACTTTGGAATTAGCTAACCGTACGGTTGCTTATCCAGTGGGGATAGCCGAAGATGTCTTTGTTGGCGTTGACAAATTCACCTTCCCGACGGATTTTGTTGTCGTTGACTACGAGATGGATCCTCGTGTTCCATTAATCGTTGGACGTCCATTCCTGAGGACCGGTCGCACTCTCATTGATGTAGCCGCAGGCGAAATAATCATGAGAGTTGGTGACGATAAAATTGTCTTCAACATGGGTAAGATTTCTAAGCAACCTTATTCATATGAGAGTGTTAATGCTATTGATGTTCTCGATGAGGCTTGTGAAGAACATTTTCATTATGCTTGCAAAAGTACTCTTTCTTCTCTACCCAATGTTGAGACCGTTGCCTCAATTGCTCAGGCATTGACTCCTTTTGGAGAAAGTGACTTGGATGATTTCGAAGCTAGCTTGGGTCCGCTCGATATTAAGTATGATAATTCGTCCACCGATTGGGATGAAGACAATCGTATTATTGAGAGACTTCTCAATGAAGACCCGTTTTCTCCTCCCTCTCCTAAAGAGGTGACTAATGATGATCCATCGTTAGTTTCACCATCTATTGAGGCTCCTCCTACTCTCGAGCTTAAGGACCTACCTCCTCATCTAGAGTACGTTTTCCTTGAAGACAACGAGAAGTTACCGGTCATCATCGCAAAGGACCTGAAAGAAGAAGTAAAAGCCCGACTTATCGCCGTGTTGAAGAAGCATAAAAGAGCTATCGCTTGGAAAATCTCCGACATTCGCGGAATTGATCCTCACTTTTGCACACATAAAATTCTCATGGAGGACGACTTTAAGCCCACAATTCAAAGCCAACGAAGGGTGAATCCTAAAATCCATGAAGTCATCAAAAAAGAGGTTATTAAACTTCTTGATGCGGGTATGATTTACCCTATTTCGGATTCACCATGGGTTAGTCCAGTCCATTGTGTGCCTAAGAAAGGCGGAATCACCGTTGTGCCCAATCAAAACAACGAGTTGATTCCTACCCGTCTCGTTACTGGGTGGAGAGTTTGTATAGATTACCGCAAACTCAATGATGCCACGAGAAAGGATTATTTCCCTCTTCCTTTTATGGACCAAATGCTTGAACGTTTAGCGGGTAATGAATATTACTGCTTTCTTGATGGTTTCTTGGGTTACTTCCAAATACCCATCGATCCCCAAGATCAAGAGAAGACAACATTCGCTTGTCCCTATGGCACATTTGCTTACAAAAGAATGCCTTTTGGCTTATGCAATGCTCCCGGGACTTTCCAAAGGTGCATGTTGGCTATCTTCCATGACATGGTTAAGCAAACCATGGAAGTCTTCATGGATGATTTCTCGGTCTTTGGGGATTCCTTCTCTTCTTGCCTTGCCAATTTAGAACGTATGCTTAAGCGGTGCGAAGACACTCGCCTTGTTCTAAATTGGGAAAAATGCCATTTTATGGTAAAAGAAGGCATTGTGCTAGGACACAAAATCTCTAAAGCCGGTCTTGAAGTCGACCGTGCTAAAGTAGATGTCATAGCCAAATTACCTCCACCTTCAACCGTGAAGGGTGTGAGAAGTTTTCTGGGTCATGCGGGCGTCTATCGTCGATTCATTCAGGATTTCTCTAAAATCGCTCGCCCGATGACCCACCTCTTGGAAAAAGATACTCCTTTTATCTTTTCTAAAGAGTGTATCGAAGCCTTTAATCTTCTTAAGGATAAGCTAACTAAGGCACCGGTCTTGGTTACCCCTAATTGGCAGCTACCCTTTGAATTGATGTGCGACGCTAGCGACTTTGCTATTGGTGCGGTTTTGGGCCAAAGAGTGAATAAACACTTCCAACCAATCCACTATGCTAGCAAAACAATAACGGGGGCTCAATTTCATTATACGACAACCGAAAAAGAGCTTTTAGCTGTTGTCTATGCTTTTGAAAAATTTCGCCCCTATCTTGTTTTATCCACCACCATCGTATACACGGACCATTCCACGTTGAAGTACTTGATGGCTAAGCACGACTCTAAGCCAAGACTTCTTCGCTGGGTTTTACTCCTTCAAGAATTCAACATTGAAATTCGTGACAAGAAGGGTGCTGAAAACCTAGCCGCGGATCATCTTAGTAGACTTGAGGATCCATATCAAGGGGATCATCCGAACAAAGAGATCAATGACTCTTTCCCCCTTGAGACCTTAATGTCTATTAATCTCAATCTGGATGACACCCCGTGGTTTGCCGACATTGCAAACTACTTAGTGGGTGGTGTTCTCATCAAAGGGTTAACATCCCAACAAAAGAAGAAGTTCTTGAATGATGTTAAGACTTACTTTTGGGATGACCCTTTTCTATTCAAACAATGTGATGATCTGATCATTCGTTGATGTGTTGACGGACCGGCAGCTTTTGACATTCTCCAAGCTTGCGACAAAGGACCCACCGGTGGTCACTTTGGTCCCAACTACACCGCTAAGAAAGTGTTTCACTCTGGATTCTATTGGCCCACCATTTATCGTGACGCTCACGAAATGGTTAAGCATTGTGATGCTTGCCAACGCCAAGGCAAGATCACACATAAAGATGAGATGCCTCAAAATTTCATACAGGAATGTGAAATCTTTGACGTATGGGGCATCGACTTTATGGGCTATTTCCATCCTCCAAAGGGAACAAGTACATCCTCGTAGCCGTTGACTATGTTTCTAAATGGGTTGAAGCCAAGGCTATCCCTACGAACGATGCGAGGGTGGTTGTGAACTTTTTAAAGCAGCTATTTGCTCGATTCGGCGTTCCTCGTGCTATCATCAGTGACCGCGGGACTCATTTTTGCAACGATCAATTTGCAAGAGTCATGGCTAAGTATGGTGTTAATCACCGTCTTTCCACCACCTATCATCCCCAAACCAATGGGCAAGCCGATATTTCCAACCGTGGATTGAAGCGAATTTTGGAGCGTACTGTGGGAGAGCATCGCGCCGCGTGGGCCGATAAGTTAGATGATGCTCTGTGGGCTTTCCGTACTGCATATAAGACCCCGATCGGTTGTACACCTTATCGTCTTGTGTACGGGAAAGCCTGCCACCTCCCCATCGAGCTGGAACATAAGGCACACTGGGCCTTGAAGTGGGCTAACTTCGACATCAACAAAGTCGGTGATCATCACAAGATTTAACTCAATGAGCTCAACGAACTGAGGAATGAAGCTTATGAGAACTCGCTGATCTACAAGGAGAAGACCAAGATCATCCACGATGCAAGGATTAAGAACCGAGAGTTCCACGTTGGTGATCAAGTCTTACTTTTTAACTCTCGGTTGAATATCTTCTCTGGCAAGTTGAAGAGCCGCTGGTCTGGTCCATTCACCGTCGCCAAAGTCTTTCCATATGGGACCATTGAGCTTTCTCAGCCAAAGGGGCCCAATTTCAAGGTGAATGGCCATCGTTTGAAGCTGTATTTTGGTGAGGACATCTCTCATGAGATGATTCCATCTCTCACCACGTTTCCCATGAACTAAATTTGGGTCGAGTCAGGCTCGTGACTCGGTGAACAAAAACAAGCGCTTCTCGGGAGGCAACCTGTGATCTATCCTTTACTGCTTTCATAATAAGTGTAGAGGGGAGCCCCGTATGTGTTTGTTGTCTTGTTTCTTATCTTGTGCAGGGATTCAAGCTTCAAAGAGCATCTTGATAACTTTTGACGAACCGTGATACCGTGTTCCCATCTTCCCGGTTCTATCCCAAACTCTTGTGATTCAATATTTCATATTTTATATGTTCACTTTAGTTGTCCTTTCCTTAGCAAGATTTAAACAAAGTACACAATGTCCTAAGTGTAGGGGAGTTTACTCCCACATGCTTAAACATTGAGGACAATGTTTATCTCAAGTGTAGGGGGACTTCTATCGAAGTAAGTGGTCTTTTCCATGAATTTGCCCTCATTTTAACCGGAAAATTTGATTTTTCGACATTTTTCATTATTTTTAATCTATTTTGGCCTAGTTGTATAGTTGTATTTTCCTTTATTATGTTTATTTCCTTTCCATTGCTAGAACAAATTTTCAGTAACGTGGTTTTAAATTTTTCCTAGTCATGAATATTTTGACTCAACCCGAGTTTACTTATCTAAGTTTACTCTAGCTAGTATCCTTAACGTGTTTAAGTCAAGTTTTGCTAGGCTTTTATATAGGAAGCTATAAAACGCGAAAGTCTTAACTCTCACGGGTTAAGAACAAGAACTTTTCGTAAGTTCCTATAATTGATCCTAGAGAGTTGTTTATCAAGGGAACTTTAAAATGCGATTTCTAAACTTGAAAAAATCTAAGAATTTGCAAGATCCTATAGATGACTCTAAAACCCAAAACTTTGATTTAATAGGCTAAGCATCCACGAGTCTCATTCCTTTAGATTTTAAACTGTGGAGGACGAGAGATGATAGAGTCAATTATAAGTTTGGTATTCTTTCGTGAATTTATGTGAGTTAATTATGAGCCTATTCTCCCTTCGCTTGTTAATAAATTTATCTGCAATAAATAAGGTTGTACGATTTAAAAGGTTACTTAGCTTGTAGCCCAAGATCGTCTAAAAGTTGCTCGGAACGGATTAGAGTTCATAGCCAAGGCATAACTTATTGAAGCGGGATGCGAAGATTGGCGAGTCCGAAAAGGCCCTAACAAGGCATGAGGGCTACATTTTGTTGCTAAAGATCCAAAAGTGATGTGAAGAATCATTTATCGAAAATCAATATGAATGATCGAGACACACGACGAAAAGTAAATACTCCCCTAAAGATCATGGAGAAGTCTATCCAAAAAGACCCTAACAAGGTATGAGGATAAATAGATCCAAGTCCTAAAAGGAGGCGGATCGTTGTATATCAAAGTCCAAAATAAAGATTGGAGAAAAATGAAGAAGTCGTGGTCCAAATATGAAGAATCTCTCAAAACTTCAAGTGAAGAAATTCCTATTATGAAGAGAAGACCATAATTTAAAGAACGTCTCTCAAAGATTCGAAGTATGAAGTCGCTGGAAAATATCGGTCCGAGAAAGGTCTCAAATCGTGAAGCGAGTTATGCCAAGATATGAACTTTATGAGGTCCCGAGAAGCAGTTTTAAAAGATTTTGTCCTTTAGCTAACTATTGATTAAATCATTCACCTTATTTTCGGCCTAAATAACTTTCGAAATAAGTCGAACAATGCATCCTCGTGATCATTCAAGACAAAAATAAAATATAAGAGATACACCTAGGAATAAGGGAGTCTAAGTGAATAATTGGCCCACATGAGTTCGAGTTAGTTTACTAACTTATAATAACAATGATCTCGTTTTTAAGCTTGGTATGGGGAACGTGAAACTTGAGGATGATAAACATTCATGACAGCCAAAACCCAATGTAAGTGTTTGATTTCTTTACTTGTTTTCTATCTTTTTATGATTAGCATTTAATAAAGGCCAAGGTGGGTTATTTATGATGGAAAATGTAAACCGTGCTTTAAAATTAATGCATTGCATGAGGGCATTGCAATGGTCAAGTGTAGAGGATTTAATAAGTGTGAAAACACTTATCCTTTTACCACTTATTTCCAATAATGACAAAACCAAAATGTGTATTTTTTGTCGTAAAAGTCTGAATTATGCGTGGTTTGTGTTTTTATTGTGTTTTAGGACCAAATGATGAAAAAGGAAGAAAACACGGGCTTTCACGGGCTTTTATCGAAGAAAACAAGAAAAGACAAAGTCAAAAGATCAAGAGTGCTTAAAAGACGGATGTCCAACCAAAGGGAACACCTATATAAAGGGTTCCCCTCACACTTTTCATTCAGTTTTTAGTTTTTCTTTCCCGTCTTTTTCTCCCTTTTCTGTTCGTAGTCATCACCAACACCACTAGGGTGTTTGGTGATTTTGATTTTTATTGTTCCAAGAATCTTGTAGTTTAATCTTTGTTTTGTGATTGTTAAAACCTTAATCATTCAATACATCAATCTTTCCATTTCATCTTGTTCATCTCCATCTATTTGGTTAAAAGTTTAAGTTCTTATTTGATTGATTTAATCTTTAAAAGTTGTTGGGTTTTATGTTTTTATTGATGGTATTTGTAGTTTATGGTTAGTAGATGATTAGGGATTAGATTTGTTTAAGTTTTGGTGAAAAACTTGGTGATTTTTGGATCGAAATCGTACTTCCCTGTTTTTCTGAAAGTTACTGTTCTTGAGTTCCCAGGTTCCGGATGAACCAAAAGTTCCGGATGAACCAAGAGTTCCGGATGAACTAAAACTTCCGAATGAGCATAAAAAGTTCCGAATGAATTCCCTTTCAAAAAGTTCCGAATGAGTTTTTTAAAGTTCCGAATGAATTTTCCTTTTTAAAGTTCCGAATGAATTTATGTTAAAAATTTCCGAGTCAGTTTAAAAGTTCCGAATGAATGTTCTTTACAAATCTTCCGAATAAACTTCCGAGCCAAAAGTTCCGAACCAACTTCCGAAGAAACTTCTGGACCAACTTCCGAATCAATAGTTCCGAGTGAACTTCCGAACGAAAGTTCCGGATAAACTTCCGGATCAAAGTTCCGGGTGAAGTTCCGAGTGAATGTTCCGGGTGAAGTTCCGTATAAACTTCCGAGCCAAAAGTTCCGGGTCAGCAAGTTCCGGATCAATCTTCCGAGTAAACTTCCGGATGAAAGTTCTGAATCAGTAAGAATTTTCCGAATCAATCTCCTTTTAGCATTTTCAAGTGATACTTACTGTTTTACTTACTATTTTGTCATTTTATATTTATGTTTTAATTTTAATTCTACTTTTATTAATTGTCATTGAATTAATTGCTTTGAATTTAAGTTTATATCTAACTTCATTTAAACCCTTAGTAGATTAAAAATCCAAACCCCCTATTTGTCACCAAAAACAAACTATTCCACTTAGAACCGAGATCAATTCGAGAGGATATCGAGAGAATTTAGAGAACCCATACAAAATGCTTGTATCAAATGGCGCCGCTGCCGGCTCTTCTCGTTAAGATCAAAAGTTTTTTGTGAGAACTTGGATTTTGGGATCCGTTCCCCGTGAACGTTACTTTTTCATAAAAATATTCAAAAACACAAAAAAATATAAAATTTTCAAAAAATCCTAAAAATTAAAAAAACATAATAACTAAAAATATTTTTGCTTTGTTTTTGCCTTGTTAGTTCTTTTGCAGGTGTATGCGCACTCGATCAACGTTTTATCAAGAGCCCGAGCCTCTCGATAACTTAGACATGGCCGGTGTACAAAACAACAACAACATACCACCTCAAAACAACAATAATAACAACAACAACCCACCTTTCAACAACATGAATAATAACAACAACAATGAGCCTCTACCGGATAATCGCCCGATGATTGAACTTCTGCAAGCTCATGTAGATGGCAACACTGATCCAATTGTTATACCAGCGATTGCAGCCAACAATTTTGAGCTCAATCCGGCTTTATCCAGATGGTCTCTGCTCAAACATTCTTGGGGCGTACCATTGATGATCCACATGACCACATCAAGAGATTCTTGCAACTCACCAATACGGTCAAATTCAATGGTGTTACACAAGAGGTAATCCGGTTACAACTTTTTCCCTTTTCTTTAGAGGGACAAGCCCGACATTGGCTTGCTAAGGAACCGCCACAGAGTATTCTTTCGTGGACGGATTTGGAGACCAAGTTTATCAATTACTTTTTCCCACCCTCTCGTACTACCGCTTTGCGGAATGAAATCATAAATTTTGAACAAAAGTACGATGAGTCGTTTAGTGAATCTTGGGAGCGTTTTAAAGATCTTTTAAGAAAATGCCCACAACATGGTTTTACCAAAGTTCACCAAATTAACACTTTTTATAATGGTTTAAGCATGAATGAGCAAGATTCACTAAACAGTGCCTCGGGGGGTAATCTTTTGGCTAAGACTTCCAATGCTGCTTGGGATATCATTGAGAATAAGTCTCGTGTGCAAACCAAGAGTGCTCGGACCAATGTCGCTAGTACTAGTGACAGCGACAAGCGACTTGACAAAATCACTACGCTTCTTGAATCGCTTGCTACCCAAACCGCCAGCAACACCAACAGCATCAACGCTAGAAACGCTAAAGACGCTCAAGTCAATGCTGTTAGCCAACCATGCGAGATATGCGGGGGTCCTCACTCTTACACCACTTGTACTGCCACCCAAGACTACCCTTCTGAGAATGTGAATGCAGCTTATGGCACCTATCCTCAACCTGCTTATCAAGCTAGACCTCAAGGTGACAGTAACTTGCTTAGCTATCGCTCTAACAATTATCTTTCCCCACCCGGTTTTCCTCCAAACAACCCAAACCAACAACAAAACCTCAATCGCCCTCCTCAACAACAACAACAACCTCGTACACCATACATACCACCTCACAAGCAGCAACAACCACCTCAACGAAACAACCAAGTTTACCAGCAACCTGCTTATCAACCACCCGCATACAATGCTCCTCCCAACCAACCCACCGCTTTACACCAAGAAGTGGAAACCTATATGAGGACTAACGATGTGATTATGGGAAATCTTCAGCGAGAAGTGCTCAACTTGAAAGCAGACCTGGTCAAACAAGGGAACGATCTGAGAGCTGACATGAGAAACACGTTGGATAGTCAAACGAATGACTTGAAGAACATGATGGCTAGTTTTTTCCAAGGTAATCAACCCTCTTCTTCGGGTACTCTTCCGAGTAACACCGTTGCGAATCCAAGAGGGGAGATGAAAGCAATCACCACTCGCAGTGGAAAAGGTACCAAGGAACCCGAGCTTCCTATACCTCCATCGGTGATTGTGACTAAGGAAAACGAGTCACCTGCTCCTATTCCTCATCCTTCTCCTTCCCCAATTTCTCCACCTCTTACTTCTACCCCTCCTCCACCCCAGGATGTGAGTGATCCTTCTATCCCAAAGCCTTCCTCTTGTTCCGATATACCTTATCCATCTAGGTTGAGGAAAGAGAAGCTCAAAAGCAAGGACGATATTCAGGTTTCAAACTTTCTTAAAATGTTTAAACAATTGAATTTCAATATCTCCTTCGCTGAGGCTCTCGCTCACATGCCTAAGTACGCGAAAATGTTTAAAGATCTTCTGAGTGACAAGGAAAAGCTTCTTGATATTGCCAACACCCAACTTAATGAGAATTGCTCTGCAGTGCTCTTAAGGAAATTGCCAACCAAGCTTGGTGATCCGGGTCGTTTCTTAATCCCTTGCAATTTCCTGGGAGTAGAGAATTGCATGGCCCTAGCCGATCTAGGTGCCAGTATTAATCTAATGCCTCTAAGCGTTTGGAAGCAATTATCTCTCCCTGAGCTAGTCCCCACCAAAAGGACTTTGGAATTAGCTAACCGTACGGTTGCTTATCCAGTGGGGATAGCCGAAGACGTCTTTGTAGGAGTCGACAAATTCACTTTTCCTGCCGATTTCGTCGTCGTCGACTACGAGATGGACCCTCGTGTTCCCTTGATCGTGGGTCGTCCATTCCTGAGGACCGGTCGCACTCTCATCGATGTTGAAGCCGGCGAGCTTATCATGAGAGTGGGTGACGATAAAATCGTTTTCAACATGGGAAAGTTGTCTAAACAACCTTATTCATACGAGAGTGTTAATTGTATTGACGTTCTGGATGAGGCTTGTGAAGAACACTTTAATGATGCTTGTAAAAATATTCCTACCTCTCTTCCCAATGTTGAAACTGTTTCCTCTATTGATTCATCACTGTCTCTATTTGGAGAAAGTGATTTGTTTTGGAACAATCTTGAAGCCACCATGGGAGATGTGAACTTAGCTAATGATGATTCTCCCACCGATGGGGATGAAGACATGCATTTCTTTGATAACCTTATCAACGAAGACAACCTTTCTCCACCATCTCCCACGGTTATTGCTATCGATACTCCGACTTTGAATACGCCTCCCGTCGAAAATCCTCCGGATTTAGAACTTAAGGAGTTGCCACCCCATCTCGAGTATGTGTTCCTTGAAGAAGAGAAGAAGTCGCCAGTCATTATCGCGAAGGACTTGAAAGATGAAGAAAAAACTCGCCTCGTCGCCGTGCTTAAAGATCATAAGAAGGCTATTGCTTGGAAAATTTCTGATATTCGCGGAATTGATCCTCACTTCTGCACACACAAAATTCTCATGGAGGACGACTTTAAGCCCACAATTCAAAGCCAACGAAGGGTGAATCCAAAAATCCATGAAGTCATCAAAACAGAGGTTATTAAACTTCTTGATGCGGGTATGATTTACCCTATTTCGGATTCACCATGGGTTAGTCCAGTCCATTGTGTGCCCAAGAAGGGCGGAATAACCGTTGTTCCCAATGAACACAACGAGTTGATTTCCACTCGTCTCGTTACTGGGTGGAGAGTTTGTATAGACTACCGCAAACTCAATGATGCCACGAGAAAGGATCATTTCCCTCTACCTCTTATGGACCAAATGCTTGAACGTTTAGCGGGTAATGAATATTACTGCTTTCTTGATGGTTTCTCGGGTTATTTCCAAATACCCATCGATCCCCAAGATCAAGAGAAGACAACATTCACTTGTCCCTATGGCACATTTGCTTACAAAAGAATGCCTTTTGGCTTATGCAATGCCCCCGGGACTTTCCAAAGGTGCATGTTAGCTATCTTCCATGACATGGTTGAACAAACCATGGAAGTCTTCATGGATGATTTCTCGGTCTTCGGGGATTCCTTCTCTTCTTGCCTTGCCAATTTGGAACGTATGCTTAAGCGGTGCGAAGACACTCGCCTTGTTCTGAATTGGGAAAAATGCCATTTTATGGTAAAAGAAGGCATTGTGCTTGGACACAAGATCTCCAAAGCCGTTCTCGAAGTAGACCGTGCTAAAGTCGATGTTATCGCTAAGTTGCCTCCACCTTCAACCGTGAAGGGTGTGAGAAGTTTCATGGGTCATGCGGGCTTCTACCGTCGATTCATCAAAGATTTTTCTCAAATCGCTCGCCCGATGACCCACCTCTTGGAAAAAGATACTCCTTTTATCTTTTCTAAAGAGTGTCTTGAAGTCTTCAATTCGCTTAAGGATAAGCTAACTAAGGCACCTGTCTTGGTTACCTCTAATTGGGAGCTGCCTTTCGAGTTGATGTGCGATGCTAGTGACTTTGCTATTGGTGCGGTTCTGGGACAAAGAGTGAACAAACACTTCCAACCGATCCATTACGCTAGCAAGACAATGACTGGGGCTCAATTGCATTACACGACAACCGAAAAAGAGCTTTTAGCTGTTGTCTATGCCTTTGAAAAATTTCGCCCCTATCTTGTCCTTTCCACCACAATCGTTTACACCGATCATTCCGCGTTGAAGTACTTGTTGACAAATCAAGATTCCAAACCAAGACTTCTTCGCTGGGTTTTGCTGCTCCAGGAATTTAAAATCGAAATTCGCGATAAAAAAGGAGCTGAAAACCTAGCCGCGGATCATCTCAGTAGACTTGAGGATCCTTACCAAGGGGATCATCCGAACAAAGAAATCAATGATTCTTTTCCCTTAGAGACCTTAATGTCTATTAATTCGAATTCTGATGAAACCCCGTGGTTTGCGGACATTGCAAACTACTTAGCGGGTGGAATTCTCAAGGAAGGGTTAACATCCCAACAAAAGAAAAAGTTCTTCACCGACATTAAGACTTACTTTTGGGATGACCCTTACCTATTCAAACAATGTGCCGATTTGATTATTCGCCGATGTGTTGATGGACCGGCAGCTTTAGAAATCCTTGATGCTTGCCACAAAGGACCCACCGGTGGTCACTTTGGTCCCAACCACACCGCCAAAAAAGTGTTTTACTCGGGATTTTATTGGCCCTCCATATATCGTGACGCTCACAATATGGTTAAACGATGTGACGCTTGCCAAAAACAAGGCACGATCACACATAAAGACGAGATGCCTCAGAATTTCATACAAGAATGTGAAATCTTTGATGTTTGGGGTATCGACTTTATGGGGCCATTCCCTTCTTCTAAAGGAAACAAATACATCCTTGTAGCCGTTGACTACGTTTCAAAGTGGGTTGAAGCCAAAGCTTTACCCACTAATGACGCAAGGGTGGTTTGTAACTTTTTGAAAGCTCTTTTCGCTAGATTCGGTGTGCCTCGTACCATTATCAGTGATCGTGGGACTCATTTTTGCAATGACCAATTCGCAAGAGTCATGGCTAAGTATGGTGTAAATCATCGTCTTTCCACAGCCTACCACCCACAAACTAATGGCCAGGCTGAAATATCCAACCGAGGACTAAAGCGAATTCTTGAAAGGACCGTGGGAGAGCATCGTGCCTCATGGGCTGATAAACTTGATGATGCTTTGTGGGCTTTTCGTACTGCATACAAGACTCTGATTGGTTGTACACCATATCGTCTCGTGTACGGGAAAGCGTGCCACCTCCCCATTGAGTTAGAGCACAAGGCTTACTGGGCCTTGAAGTGGGCTAATTTTGATATCAACAAAGCCGGTGACCTACGCAAGATCCAACTCAATGAGCTCAATGAACTCCGTAATGAGGCTTATGAAAATTCTTTGATCTATAAGGAAAGAACTAAGCTCATTCACGACTCCAAGATCAAAAACCGAGAGTCCCAAGTTGGAGACAAAGTTTTGCTCTTTAACTATCGGTTGAAAATCTTTTCGGGCAAGCTGAAATCTCGTTGGTCCGGCCTATTCACCATTGCCCAAATTTTTCCATATGGTACTCTCGAGCTCGCTCAACCTAATGGACCTAATTTTAAGGTGAATGGCCAACGAGTGAAGTTGTACTTTGGTGAGGACACCTCTCAGGAGATGATTCCATCCCTCACCACGTTCCCCATGAACTAATTTTGGGTCGAGTCAGGCTCGTGACTCGGTTATCAAAAACAAGCGCTCCTCGGGAGGCAGCCCGAGTATCTATCCTTTTCCGTTTAACCTCCTAAGTGTAGGGGGACCTCTATAGGTATTTGTATTTGTGTGGTGATGTGATTACAGGGATAAGTGCACTCTTGGAATCTTTGAAGAACCGTGCTCCCGTGTTATCCGAAATCCGGTTCTATCTCTCAACTATCGTGATTCAATTTTCTTCATACTCACATTTGAAATTGATCACTTTAGTCGTCTCTTCCTTAACTTGAGTTAACCAACGTGCACAATGTCATAAGTGTAGGGGAGACTTTTCCCACATGCTTAAACATTAAGGACAATGTTTATCTTAAGTGTAGGGGGACTTCTATCGAAGTTTTAAGTGGACTTTTCCATGAAAATGCTTTCATTTAACCGGAAAATCATCTTTTCAACATTTTTCAAATTTTTTAATTAACTTTGGCCATTTAGTCGTAATTTTTAAATTTTTTATCGTTGCTTTCGTATGTATATATCCCGCAATAAAGTAAAAAATATATATTAATAAATTGGTGTAGCTAGTTTAGAAGTCTTTGACATATTAGGCCCGTTGCGATTATTTTGACTCAACCCGAATAGACTTATCCAAGTTTATTCTAGCTAGTATCCTTAACCAAGTAGAACTTAATTGGTCTATTAGGCTAAGTATCCACGAATCTCATTACTTGAGATTTTAAATTGTGGAGGACGAGAAATGATAGAGTCAATTATAAGTCGGTATTCTTGCACAAGCTCACTTGGTGTAATTATTTGCCTATTCTCCCATCACTTGCTAATAATTTATCTGCAATAAGTAAGGTCGTACGATTTGAAAAGTTACTTAGCTTCTAGCCCAAGATCGTTTAAAAGTTGCTCGGTAATGATAAGAGTTCATAGCCAAGGCATAACTTATGAAGCGGGGCACGAAGATTGGCGAGTCCGAAAAGGCCCTAACAAGGCATGAGGATTCCATTTTATTGCTAAAGATCCAAGGTGATGTGAAAAGCATTATTCCCAAAGTCAATATGAAGGATCAAGACTCACGACGAAAAGCAATCAACTCCCATAAAGATCATGGAGAAGTCTATCCGAAAAGACCCTAACAAGGTATGAGGATAAATAGATCCAAGTCCGAAAAGGAGGCGGATCGTTGTATCTCAAAATCCCAATTAGAGATTGAAGAAATAATCATGAAGTCGTGGTCAACAAAGTTGGAGTACCCCTCAAAAGTCTCCAAGTGAAGAAACTCTATTAACGATGAGAAGACCATTATCTCAAGCACGTCTCTCAAGATATGAAGTATGAAGTACATGCCAAATATCGGCCCGAGAGAGGTCTCAAATCGTGAACCGAGTTATGCCAAGATATGAACTTTTTGATATCCCGAGAAGCAGTTTTAAGAGATTTTGTCCTTTAGCTAACTATTGATCAAATCGTCCTACTTTGCTTTCAGCCTAAATAAACTATCGAAATAAGTCGAAAAAATGCATCTTCATGATCATTCTAAGACAAAAATAAAATATAAGAGATACACCTAGGAATAAGGGAGTTTAAGCATTTAATTAAGCCATGTGTGTAAGTGTTTGATTTGCTAACTTATAATAACAATGATCTCGTTTTTAAGCTTAGTTTGGGGAACGTGAAACTTGAGGATGATAAATCTTCACAGCACCAAAGCCCTAATGTAAATCCTTGATTTCTTTGCAAGTTATTTCCATGTAGCTATTTTCAAGTGAAAATGGTTTTCTATCCTTTTGTTTCCTTTAAAGTTTTAATTCCTTTTAGTACTTTAATTTTTGTTTAGTAGTATTTGAATAAGGCCAAGGTTGATTAATTATGAGAAAAGTGTAAAATTGCTTTATCACTAAGCATTGCATGAGGGCATGACAATGGTTAAGTGTAGAAGATTTGATAGGTGTGTAAACACCCATCCTTTTACCACTTAATTCTGGCTAAAACGAGACCAAAACGCGTATTTAATATCATTTCTTTGGAATTATGCGTGGTTTTTGTGTTTATTTTGTTTTCAGAGCCAACCGGATGATTATTGAAGAAAACATGGGATTACACGGGTTTTACCGAAGAAAAAGACTCAAGATGAAGTCTATTGTCCAAGAGATGCAAAAGATTTGAAGTCACTGGGCCTATTCAAAGATTTATCGAAGAAAAGGACCAAAGATGGAAGATTTATATAAGTCGAAGAAACTCAAATCTATTAAACGAAGAAATTAACAGACGAGTTGAATTTAATCGACGACAAATCCCGAATCAGAATCGAAAACGTCAACTTTTCTGAAAAGACGAGAAGACAAGAAGAACGGGAGAAAGCCCACTCACCAACCAAAGGGAACACCTATATAAAGGGTTCCCCTCACACTTTTCATTCAGTTTTTAGTTTTTCTTTCCCCTCTTTTTCTCCCTTTTCTGTTCGTAGTCATCACCAACACCACTAGGGTGTTTGGTGATTTTGATTTTTATTTTTCCAAGAATCTTGTAGTTTAATCTTTGTTTTGTGATTGTTAAAACCTTAATCATTTAATACATCAATCTTTCCATTTCATCTTGTTCATCTCCATCTATTTGGTTAAAAGTTTAAGTTCTTATTTGATTGATTTAATCTTTAAAAGTTGTTGGGTTTTATGTTTTTATTGATGGGATTTGTAGTTTATGGTTAGTAGATGATTAGGGATTAGATTTGTTTAAGTTTTGGTGAAAAACTTGGTGATTTTTGGATCGAATTCGTACTTCCCTGTTTTTCTGAAAGTTACTGTTCTTGAGTTCCCAGGTTCCGGATGAACCAAAAGTTCCGGACGAACCAAGAGTTCCGGATGAACTAAAACTTCCGAATGAGCATAAAAAGTTCCGAATGAATTCCCTTTCAAAAAGTTCCGAATGAGTTTTTTTAAGTTCCGAATGAATTTTCCTTTTTAAAGTTCCGAATGAATTTATGTTAAAAAGTTCCGAGTCAGTTTAAAAGTTCCGGATGAATGTTCTTTACAAATCTTCCGAATAAACTTCCGAGACAAAAGTTCCGAACCAACTTCCGAAGAAACTTCTGGACCAACTTCCGAATCAATAGTTCCGAGTGAACTTCCGAACGAAAGTTCCGGATAAACTTCCGGATCAAAGTTCCGGGTAAAGTTCCGAGTGAAAGTTCCGGGTGAAGTTCCGTATAAACTTCCGAGCCAAAAGTTCTGGGTCAGCAAGTTCCGGATCAATCTTCCGAGTAAACTTCTGGATGAAAGTTCCGAATCAGTAAGAATTTTCCGAATCAATCTCCTTTTAGCATTTTCAAGTGATACTTACTGTTTTACTTACTATTTTGTCATTTTATATTTAAGTTTTAATTTTAATTCTACTTTTATTAATTGTCATTGAATTAATTGCTTTGAATTTAAGTTTATATCTCACTTCATTTAAACCCTTAGTAGATTAAAAATCCAAACCCCCTATTTGTCACCAAAAACAAACTATTCCACTTAGAACCAAGATCAATTCGAGAGGATATCGAGAGAATTTAGAGAACCCATACAAAATGCTTGTATCACACATGCACTTCCCACTTCCCTATAAATACCCTCCTAATCACATTAGGAGGGGAGTTAGCTAATTTTTACTTTTAGTTTTTCTTTCTAGTTTTAGAGAAAGAAAGTTCCCAACTTTCTCTCACTAAGTTTTTCTTTGTTTTCATCTTTTAAATTTAAGCTTTCTTTAATCTTTGTATTTGGATTCCATTAACCAAATTCAAGTTAAGTTTTAAGTTTTTAATCTTCTTCTACATTTCTTGGTTTACTTGATTTTTGATTCGAAATCTTTTCTTTGATCTGAATCCTCCATGATCCGTGTTTGAAGTTGAGATTGTATGGTTAGAAGGTTCATTCCCTTTGTTCCTACATAAGCTTCTACACGTATAAGTTGTAAGCTTTTAACGCTTATTGGCTTATTCAAGTTTTAGCTTATTGATTTTCTAATCTCTCAAAAGTTTTTGTCACGATTAAAGTTCCTCTCATTTAGTGTTTGATCTTTATGTTTAAGAGTTGTCAAATTTAAGCTTCTTGGAATTGTTTAAGGTTCGGTTAGAATAGATTATTTTATCAGCTTATTGAGTTTTAAACGTGCCACCAATTTCGGATTAAGTTGGGCTTCCATCGCAATACAAGGGATTCTACACATTCCGACGGGTCTCATTGTTTTGATCGCAATAACCCATTAGGGTTCTACTTTGCGATCACTTGGTAATTTCCCCTTATTCCGATCTCGATTGCGATCGCTCATTGCGATCGCATATTCCGACGGGACTAAGGTCTTGGTTAAGACGAAACTCTGCCCATTTTTCAACAGCAACTTTCCGATTGAACAGCATTGCGATAGGAGTATTTACAACATTCCGATCTGGAACTTTGCGATCTAAAAACATTCCGGCGAACATCATTGTGATAGACTTGTTGATGTTACATTCCGATGGGTATTAAGTTTAGCATTCCGATCGACTTTCACATTGATTATTCCGATGGCTTATTTTAGTTATATTCCGATGGTTATGATTTGGTGCATTCCGACAGAAATGAATTGCAATATTACGCTAGAACATGTTTTTAAGTTTTAAAGTTTTACTTAAGGTTTTTCTAAATAGCTTTTAGTCTAATCCTTAAACACTTTAATTTTACTCAACGACATTTTCATACTTGCTTTTAGTTAAAATTAGGTAAACGAAACCAAACCATTCTCTTGTTCACCAAAAGACGATTGAGTCGCACTTTATACTGGAAATCAATTCGAAAAGAATTGGGACTACGAATTTTGATACGAGGGGTAAAAGCCGAGTATTAAACAGTAACAAGAATGAACAGAATCCCCTTTTTTTTCTTTCGATATCACAGTAAACAAATACCAATAAAAATAGAACAATAATAATAAAAACTTGTAAATGAAACAAGAAAACTTTTTCTCAGACTTGAAATCAATTTCAAAGAGGAAATGCATAAAATTAAAGAACACAGATTTATCAAAAATACCAACTTTTTCATATAAATAAAAAAATTACATTTTATATAAAATCTGGAACAATGGAACTCAGAAATAAATTACCAACTTTTTTTCATTCAATTAAAAAATGAATTACATTTAAAAACTAGAACAAAAACAAAAAATAAAAATAATATCCCTTATATATTGGGTACAAGAAGATACTAGAAGGAAGAAAAAATAAAAAACCTTTATGTCATCATCATCTTTATCTTGAACCAAATTGAGCCCTTGATTATCATTCTAGAATCATCTTGTGAAATTCAATGATTGTGATTCACACTTGTATGTCGACATCCTTTGTGAGAAACCCTTGTAATCCCTTGGATTGAAGTAGGGAGCAAGGATTCCATCTAAACCATTGGTTCAGTCAAGCCTGTTGGTATCATGTGACTTGAGTTGGCTTCTTGTGCTGAGTAAGCGACACCGTCACGTGGGTTTTCATCTTCAAAAATGATAAGTCGTTTTTCCATTTTTGTCATCATCGTTATATCCCTTTTTCTCTCTTTTTTTTCTTCTGGTTGCATTTGTGAATAAGAGGGGATAAGGAACCCTTTTTATTCTCTTTGATGAACGTAGGTTTTACAAACAGATATGGGCTAAGGGTGATTAATATGGGCCAGCTTGAAACTTAAAATCATGAATCAAAGGTCCAAAAAAAATCAAGCGTGGGCTTAGGTAAATGATATACTACTACACGAAATGTAGTATATATGTTTTTTGGTTGATGTTTTTGGGCGCCGATAGATAATAAAAGGCTTGATGCCTTTTAGTTTTAAGTGGCCTAAATAATATTTTAACGGGCCAACTCAGCCAGTAAAACAAGTGCGAGTTGGTCCGTAAAATATTATTTTGAGATTCGGGATCGGATTTTCACGCCCACTTCATTCTCGGGTTTCGGGTTTGACTTTGACTTGTAAAACTTTAACTGTTGTCGAGTCGGTCCGAAAATACACATTTTAAATCCATAAAGTGCAATCACCGCTTCAGTCGTGTGCACATCTTCGTGTCCCGTGTTCATTTTGTCTTGTCTTGTGATCTTTTGTCTTTTTCATGATATCCGTACCTAAAATGCACATTGAACAAACACAAGCATATATTTAGCACTTTTAATGATATTTTAACCGTTTTAAGCCCGTTTTGGATGATGAGACTATATATATTTGCGGTATCATCACTCCCCCATACTAAACCATTGTCGTGCCCTCATGCAATGCTAGAATACAGTATCGTAGCACTTCCGAAATTCACATTTATACGACTTTTATTGAAACGTAAACTTACTAAACTGTTACTACGTGTGTTTTAGACATAATGTATGATTTTCACCGCAAAATAGGACTTTTAAGTTCATAGAATAAGAACATTTGAGTGCCTCATAGAGATAAATTCGTCGTCCTCGATTTTCACCCAATTCCATGCGAAGCGTGTAATGAGATTATTGTCATTATAAGTTAGTAATTCTAACACTACTCATATGCTCTAATCACGTACTTAGAATCCCTTAATCCTAATTTGTATCTCTTATATTTTATGTTTGTCTTGAATGATCATGATGATACATTTTTTACTTTTGCGTGAATAAATATTAAGTCCAAAAATAGAGTAAACGGTGTAACCAAAATCATCGAATTAATAACCCTTCCTAATAGACAACGATGTCAAAAAAATTAAGTCAACAAGTGAGATTCGATAAACACGGTTTTATAACGGTTTTGAACATGAGACTTATTACCAAGACTTTTATACGCCCCCTAACGGATGGGCCTTATTATCATAGGTTTACCTCCGCTTTTTAGGGCTTCGGTCTTGCCTTGCCTTTTATTTAACCTCGCCATGAGGTGTTTATTATGGCCAAAGACGTATATCCTCAACATAAACGTAATTTTGGGTCTTTAATGCTTCAAAGTTTAAGTCTTTCACTTTCAATTTTGCATAGATTTTTCGTCCTGGTGAGCTTCAAATTTTTGCTTGATTTAGGTGATTGAGCACTTAAATTATTATTGGGTGAAGCTTTTGATTATTCGGGTTTCCAATACTTCAAAACCGTGACGTTGGCGATTCTCAAATTTTTTTCCCAATTTAATTACATGGAAGCTACTAGAATCAATTAGAAACCAACAATTAAGACTAAACCGCTAAGTCAAGATTTATTAGCAAAATCTATATTCAAGCGTGGGGAGAATAAGCAAACAATTAGGACACATGAGTTTTTGAAAGAATATAAATACTCTACGTTTAGCATAGTAACTTATAATTAACGCTATCATTTCTCGTCCTCGTTTAAGAGACTTAGCCTAATATCAAGTTAAGGAATCGTAGCTAAGTGCTCAACACGCACGGTCGAATCAAAAATTACTCTTATTCTCGCTATCAGAAAATCTACATGCGTGTCTTAAACACTTATGAAAACATGAGAATTTTTTTTAAAATTTGGCCATTTTTAGCCTTTGCAACAAAACGATAAAAAAACAATAAACTTTGGAGAGAGTGAAGGCTTAGCAAGGTTGAGTATCTATTCACCCCCCCCCCCCCCCCCCCCCCATACTAAAGTTAAACATTGTCCTCAATGTTTCGAGTCTAAGGGTAAAATACCCCCATACTAGATAAGAAAAGTCGAATGCTTAATCTATCATGTAAAGGGTATAACAATGAAATCTTAAGCCGTTTATGAAGTGTGCTAAAAGACCTACTTTTAGACAATAATGGATATATCATTTGGATATCAGAAAATTCTTCAAGCAAACGATCGAGGCTCACGTAAAACAAACACGAGAGGCTTAAATCGTGATGTTGATGATGATCTATTTAACCACAATCACAGAAAAAAGGTTGGAAGGGCACAAATTCCCTCATTAGGATAATTAAAGACCAAGAATATTTACAAGGATAAGCATGAGAATTCCCCCATGAGGCACCTTGTTTTTTATAACCGAGTCAAAAGCTCGACTCGAATCCTCATAAATGTGATCATTTAGGGATTATCATGGTTTTGGTCATGTGAGTCTTACATTAAAAGCACAAAGCCCAAAGCAACCGATAATAAAGGCAAAGCCTTTATACCGGGATCAAAGATCGTGTCTTCGTTTTCAGATGATAAACGAAACAACACGACCTTGAACATCGTCGTCTCAATGGGACACAAGAAAATAGAATGAGAAGAGAAAGGTGGGACATTGGGTGGGCAAACAAATCGAGTTACTCGATGTAAACTCGCCCCATAAGTGTAGAAAGATCTTCTAGTGACTACTTCGGTGAAAGACCGAGATTTTATCGCAAACGTGATACCGGGGTCAAAAATCTCTCCCTCAGTGGAGAAGTGTGAGGAAACAAATAGGGCTTCCCCCACAGTAGATCCACATAAAACGTCGTCAAAAGAGGTAGACGCATTTGAAGCAAAGTCAATTAAACGAGGTGATAACGGAGTTAACTTTGGAAAATCTGTAAAATCAAATTTAAAATCATTCCATTTTTTATTTTTTAACTCTTTATTACGAAAACCCAAAATAATTAAATTGAAAATATTAGGTGTTTACAAAACGATTCTAGGCACACTTAAAACTTTCATATTTATCTTGAAGGCGGGAGGGGGTTCGAATTTTTAAAACGTGAGTCAAAAGTATTCCCCTTCAGCTAACGTAATGGTCATCATCGGACTCGAAAGTCGAAGGTAGATCGTCAAGAATACGCTTGATCTCGATAAAATCGCCATCGGGATAAAAAAACCTCTTCTCTTCCTCGTCGAAGAGGAATCAAATCATCGATCGTAGAATCACTAGCTTCAACCGGCGTGAAACTAAGAATGGAAGGCTCTTCGTTAGAATATTTTGCCTTAGTCGTTTCGACATCGGCGTCAAAAAACGTATCAATGTGAGAAAGGCCATCGGCGGCCTTTTCCCATGATAAATCCACAATCTCACTCGGTATGGTATTAGTAATAAAAGGCTTGTCACGAGACGATTTTTTCTTGACGGTTTTATCTTTGTCCTTCGAAGGGATCAAACATGGGTTCTCGAACATTTTAGCAAAATTACTAACACGTCCCTTCGGAATTCATTTTCGTCCATCTTTTAAGAACGAGGGGTCAACGATTTTCCTTAAAATCTCTTCACATTTTTTTTTCAAAATTATTTAACGGAATTTCTTCATTCAAAATTTGTGTATATTGATTTAGAAAATCCTCGATAATTTCATCTTCATTAGAAAAATTAGGTTCCAAAGGTTTAACAATGCTCATCGTTCCTACATATACTACGAGTTTTTCTTGTTGTTTAAAAACATTTTTAAAATCCTCGTTAGATGACGTTTTCGTTTCCTCTACGTTCTTGCAAGACGACGAAGGTAGCACGTAACTAAAATTCGAGAGACGGGGATCAATACGAGACGTACGAGTATTAGGAGTCGATATAACTTGAACCTCTCCTTCGGGATTAGGATTGGTATCGTTCGATGAAGAAATCGACTCGTACGAAGCTAATTTTTCCATTAAGGTCTCAATCATTAAAAGATATTTATCTCGATCATTAGCGTGATTTTCCCTCATTTCTTTTACTTGATTTTACCATAACTCACATAAACGTGCTTGAGCTTTAAACATGGCATCGTATTCATTTACCAATTCGTTATTTTTGGAGGCCATTTGCTCTATTTGTTCCATGTAGTATGCCTCTTGATTTACCAGTTTTTTTTATAATGTTCATTAAGTTCACTACAAGTTTCCTTAAGATTCGTCATTTGTTCTTGAACCATCGTTAATTTCTCATTATTACATCTCATATAGTCACCAAATGCGTTATGAATCGTCTCATCATTTTGATTTTCATCGCAATCATAAGACAAATCATACGACAAATAAAACGAAGACAATGGGTGATCTTGGTTGTAAGATTGGAATTCGTCACCATGATCACGTGGAGGGGAGTTATAGATATAACCCTCTCGGCCTCCAATAACCTCACAACTAAAACAATTGGCACCATCGGGCGGGCTTCCGTAATATGGACATGAATAATATCCACCATCATTCGACATGATGCAACGAGAAAGTCGTTTCGAGAATTAAACGGTATAGAGGGTGAAAGAAGAGAATAATAAAAATAGAGGGGAAAGTAGAAGATTATTTTTGTGCTTTTGGTTTTTCAATTTTCTTTTTAATTTTTATGTACTACGTATAAATTAATCTACAAAAACTATTAACTAATCAAAGATCTCGAATAATGAATCCAAAGGGAGTGAAGGTAATTACGTGAAGTAAAAACCTTCGTTCGACTTTGAAACATTGGCGGAACGACAAAACCTTTCGAGGGTTCAATAATTTAAACTCACAAAATTAGATTAATAATAATTGAGTTGGCAAACCCCTAATTAATCATCACTTTCATAATATGCACAAGCGAGCGGAGAAAACGAGCGGCGCGAAGCACTTTAGAGCCTTTTTTCTTTAGCTCGTGAAATACAACCGCCTTATACCCACCTTATTGTTTGTATTCATCGAGATTATATCAATTAAGAGTATTTATCTATTTTGCCTTTGATTTTGTTTTAAATTCCATACACTTAATAATGACCGAAACGCCCACTATTAAGGTGCGATTTCTCGCGTATTTGGATAACTATTGTGTGTTAATTGTTCTGCGTAAATACAATATATTATGCACAATAAAAACGAAAAAACGATTTTGTGTTAATTGAGTTCAATTTAACACGATCTATTTTTGTGGCTATTAATATAGAAAAATAAAAAACGAGCCTGTACGATTAAAAATGTAAATACTCAAACAAACACGATAAATAAATATGGCTAAACACACCTCCACGGCAGCGGCGCCATTTTGATATGTAATTTTGTATATACTTTATTTTAGGTAAAAACAAAGCAAACACAAATGTCGTGGGTGAGTATTAGTAATTACGTTTTATGAAAAACGTAATTTGATCTCGAGGAGGTATAGTGTTTATACCAATAAAAATAGACGTTATTTGAGTGAGTTATTACGCTTTGGGAAAGAAGAAAATAAAAGAAACGGAAAACGGATTACGCTAAAAATGAAAAACGACGAATAGGCGTTACGCGCGAATCGACACGTAAAAATAGACCAAATTTAAAAAAAATGATAAGTACTAAAAGGAGCGATAAATAAAACCTAAACTAAGGGAAAGCACAAAAAGGAATTGGAAAACCTAAAACGTCTACAGGGACAAAGCAAAGGAAAAAATTAATTAACGATAAAACGTAAAAACGTGACATTTAAGCAAAATCAAATTTTTAATCCTACCAAAGCATTATTTTTCCTAGGTACTAAATGACCAAAGAAAATTTAAAAAACAAATTACATTTTTTTACTTTTATATTTTTTATTATGAATTAAAAATGAATTTAAACTAATTAAATGATTAAATATATTAAATAATTTATAAAGAACCCAAAAATTTAAAGAAACTAGATTAAGCTATAAAAGTTGTAGGAAAAATAGAAGTCCTGAAAAATAAGCTGCATATAAACTGTCAATAAGCTACTAAAAGGCTGATAAACATATTCCAAAAAAAAAGGTTAAATAAAAGTTCATTGCAAAACATAACAAAAAATGATGCTAGAGCATATGGTTATGGGAATATCAGTTGAGGCGATGTGTTTGAAAAGAGGAGGAAGGGGTTCGAATTCTCCTGCCTCATTCTTTTTTTAAAAGAAGAAAAACATGAAACACTATATTTGCCGCATCTTTCTTACTTTTAGAGTTGTGTTTTTAACAAAGCTGACTACATGGGCTTAGCAGCCTGAGAACATATTGCCAATAAAATTTATATTACTACAAGGTAAACATTAACATTATTTAGCACTCACTACTTAACACAGTAAATTAAACAATCAGTAGTAAATTAGGAAAAAGTTCAACATAAATCCTTACCCTTAGTTTAGCATAGACTCAATCAATCAATCACAACCACCCATTTTTATCATGTACCAAAAAAACTCATTTTTTAAAAATTAAATATCTCACAAACCATTCATCGTTACGTAAAACAAAACATATCATCGCGAAGACATCTATCTATCAAGGGGCACATGTATATACTTTCAACGAACTTTTTTGTGACTTTTTTTCTTAAGTCACGTCTGAGAGAATCATATATGATTCGTCACGAAACATATATGATTTTCAGAAAATCATATATGATTCATATCACGAATCATATATGATTTTCTGAAAATCATATATGATTCGTGACGAATCATATATGATTTTCTCGTACGTGACTTAAGAAAAAAGTTGAAAACAAAGTTCGTCGAAAGTATATACATGTGCCCCTCGATAGAAAGATAAATTAATTCTCGTTGCAATGGTGTATTTTTTTTCGTTTGATGATTTATCGTTTGTGAGATATTTAATTTTTAAAAAAGTGGTGGGAAGTGGGTTTTTTTTAATGGGTGATTATGATTGGTTGAATAGGTCTACGCTAATCTAAGTGTCTACATAGATCTTAACTAGCTTAAAGACCCGTGGAATCACGGGATATTTTAGAAAAAATAATTTGTAAAAAATGTTATGAGGAAGTAAATTAAAAGAAATACACAATGAATAATGTAAGCATGAGTCATTAATATATGAAATAACGATCTGTTGTTTAGTTTAATGGGTAATTTTTATAACAAATAATAAATAGAGGTTAATATTCAAAGAATATAAATTTGATATGCCGGAAAAAAACATGAATTATTTTATAAGCGTTTAATTTTGTAACAATCACAATAATAGTAGTTTCATGCAATTTGGTCTTCACCTTAAAGTATGTAAGAGCAAATAAATTTAACAATCGATGCTTATTACGTGAACACCTAATAGTTGAATAAAAAAATATTTTAATAAAAAGGTAAACAATAATTTTGATGTATTAGTATAAATTAAGAACTATTAAAAAAAATCATTTGAAGTTGTATATTGTACATCCTATTTAAACCTTTTTCATAGACCATGTAACACTTCTCTATATCAATTTTCTTAGTTTTAATTCTCGTAGTCTATTCTTAGTTTTAGTTCCCTTTATATTAGATCCTTTAATATTAGAATTAGTTTATAATTCTAAAACCAAAAGGACAATTAAGCATCAATCTAAAAACAGTAGCGCGGATCCCCATTCAATTCTCCTTTTAGAAAGACAACTCGAGATATCAATACTTGTTGTGATACTTAAGTACTTAGGTCCGTGTTCGTATTTTTTCATCCTATTTACAAATTTTATTTACTGTGCCGAAACGACCACATCACATGGTTATACATAATTGATATATTTCATTGAGTCGCATGTGTTGTTTAGATTTTACAGTTATGTACCTTAATATCGACCTGTTACACAAAATCGCCTATTTCGACTCGTTACAGAAAACAATTCTACCCATGAAACTTAATGGGGTTTTATCAAAAAAACCTAACATTGATCATAAACCTTCTTGAAGCACTTTTGTCTACTACTTTTGGTTCGTGTTTCATGTGAGGTCCTTGACACAGTCTACAACTAAGTTATAAAAGGAAAGCTCATGCTTGCTAAATGAAGGCATTTATACCTAAGTTATGGATACAACTTTAGTTGCAATATACTCTAGTACAGTAGTAGTTAAAACTTAAAATCTTAAAAGGCATGCTTTATGTTCTAAGGATTAAAAAATAAATAAGTTGTAAAAAAGAAGAAAAATCAACACATGTATAGCAATAGAGCGAATATATCAACTTCTTGTCATCATCTTTGACTTCTTTCTTTTACTCAATAAATACGTTTTCCCAGTATCTATTATAGTTTACTCCATAGATAGAACATCAACTTGTATAGGAATTTAAAAATCCCTCAATCATCGGATAAATGGAATGACATTAGGATGAAATGAAAAATATTTCATCAGATAGTATATGCTCATCCTTAATAAATGATTCATAAAAAGTAAGTTACTTTAGCTCTTACAGGTTAAACAAAATGAGAAATCTAAATGAAAATGTAAAATGAATAAGGTACTACTTTATTTCGTAAATGAATATTTCCAAGTTTATCGACCACTTAAAAGTGGCCATGTCTCAGTAAGACACAATTTAAAAAAATATCAAACTTATTAACATTATCTACTTCAAAGACTTGACCAAGATTTGATGGTGCTACACCACCTTACTATGCTTGCTTCACTTCGCGATGATAGAGTGTGCATTTACATTAACAGCTTTTAAAGGAAATGTGCATTGGAATACATAAAAGTCTCGTTACGCTTTCCTAATATCCATAACCCGTTTTCATTCATGACTAAAGCCTGAGGAGATTTAAGACATTCAAGAATCCTAATTGGTAGAAGATATTACGGGTCACATTCACATGCAACTGCAAAACATAGGCATTGTTAGATCTTGAATTGGCTTTGATATCTTATATTTGCCAACGCCAGATCGTTGGTCAAATCTCTGTAACAAAAGGTATAAATAAATAGAAGTACATGTTAACTACTACAACAAATTAGTAAAAATGAAGATGCTTAGCATTTATTAGTTATTTTCAATCCCACCGTTTTCCATCCATGTCCTCCTAATGTAATGATGCCGGTATCAAACATAAAGTGGTAATTAACAGAAAATGTTATAATGAAAATAGTGAAACACAAAGCTCAATTATCACATATTTTTTCTCAAAATGTGGTTTGTATGTGAAAAAAAATGCTAGTTGTGGAAGATTTTGGTTCTCCGATGTACATGTAATAAACTTGTTTCTTGAAGGTTGGTATTTAAAAAGATATTATACATGTACTTGTCTTTTCTGTCTAAATTGCAAGAAAACAAAACTAAGAATCATATTAGGCAGTGATATTTTTTATAGGAACAATAAAAAGCATGTTGTGCATCTTGTGGCTAAAAAGAACTGATAATAATCATCGCAAAGGCCCTATCATATCATTAACAGACAATGAGTTTTTAGTATCCTTTTAATAGGCGGGTACCTACGAAATGAATACTTAAGCAGATAATTTAGCAGTCCCAAAGACCCCAAAAATTAAGCTGCAATAAAGATCTGAACAGCGTCTTATTTAACGGTAAAGTGGATTAGGATCAACTTATTTGACATGGAAGTTTGAAGACAATCCCCCAGAAAAACTTATTTTAACCCCATCTCGCCGTCAATCAAAAAGGTTGAAGTCAAGCAAAAAGGCTAAGTGTGACCCGACATATGTTTGTCCAAATTAATTTTACCTAAGAAAAGCATTCAAGTAAGATGAAAATATTGATCATTCCTTCCACATGTCTGCAAACACTTGACCTCAGATAAATTTGATTTCTTATCATATTGGCTTTAACCTTTATTTCATACTTATCATATGTGTTTATCTTTAAAGTCTGTATCTAACAACAATCAAAGAAAAGAGATCACAAATTTTCATGCATCATCTTGGGTTTACTGGAAATCATGCATGATTCACAAATGCCCATATTATAAGTTCGGAAACATAATAATTAAGGTCCAAGTGCTGCCTAACCTAATTTATGAAACACATGATATTTTTTTGTAGAGTTGGACCATAAAAGCTAGTACTAAATAACTTGATTGGATCTAAACATATGCTTTGATCGACCTCTTCATTAAAAAGGTTTTTAGGAAACTAATCACGTTTGAGTAACTATAACTTTAGGCATTGTACATGAATCAAAGTTAATGACAAATTCTTTTCCAGATAACTACATAAAAACAACCCTTATAACAGTTAAACAGAATTAGCATCTTACGGTAACTTTATACGCTCAATTGTCTTTTTTCTATCTAGTGCACAATCTGTTCCACCTGCTTTTAAATGTTATTGTAATAATACAGTAAAAAATCATATAATTTATCGTTATTTGTTTTTAAAAAATGAACAAATTGATTTTATGGTCCAACCCAACCGGCCTAGTTTTGATCGCTACTAAGAATGAGACATTTCAGAGCTGGCATGAGTGACCACCTACATTGTATTAATTTTACTTTGTTAGGCTCACTACTCAATTTTAAGCTAATAAGAAATTGATAGTTCTATACAACATCTAAACATCACAATCCTATATTCACAAACCAACTTTCAAGCAACCTATGCAATCAGGCTAGTGTAAAACACACTGATTCAATCATGCAACGCGTAATTAATTTACCTTTCGAGCGACTTAAAAATAATTTCGCGAATTACCTCGAACAACCGACTGCCTGTACTTGCAATAGGAAGACTCAAGTCAAATTTCCTTTTGTAAATTCATCATTTTTTAAACATAAGCAAATTAAAGATTAAAAAATCACAACTATTAAAACATGCAACCAATATCATTAAATTTTTAAAAACTCCAGAAACAATTAACCAAAATAATAAAATCTTAAATAGGATTTAGAAACTTTATATAATTGAAAATAACCTCTTAATTGATTTTACAAAAGAAAGTCACCAGGAACATCGAAAATCAAACACCCCGCAACAATTAAAGTACCACAACCACTACCACTATACAACCCCCTTGGCTCATTTGTTATTCAAACATAAAGCTAACAAAAAAAAAATCCCGACAATTCAAAACACATAGAAAGCAAACCACCCACCTAAGCTAAAAACGTCACCTACCAATAACCATTGCCACACACCTTAACTGGCGGCAATGAATAGATCGGTGGCATCGAAGAGAGCTGTCGGCGGGAGGCATCAACCTTCCAAAGACGTTTTCTAAAGATCTCGTGTATTTTCTGAGGCGAGAGAGAATGACCAAACTGTATTTCGGGAGTCTCCTCTTTTATATGCAAAAGAAAAAATAATTTTATTGGGTGATTATAAATATTTTTATGAGTCTACATGAATAATGATTTTTACCAAAAATAACTTATCTCAGTTATTTTTTTCAAAATTCAAAAAAGTGTATAACGTAAATTTTAATATTACGTTCAACTTTCCAGATCTATTTACTATTTATTCAAAACATTTAACTAATTATTAAAAGTTGCCATATTTATATAGAGTCCGGTTATTTAAGATACCTTGTATCCTTTGGATACAAGGGGACAAATCTGGACCGTCCATCTCATCTTATCCAACAACCCATATTAAAAAAAAAAAAAAAAAAAGCGGAGGGGTAGTTTCGTCATTTTACCCCTCCCACCTAACACCACCTACCACTCTCTGGGATCGATTTCTTCTTCGTCTTCTCTCTAAAACACACATAAACACACACACACACACACACACACATATTTACATCTTAATTTATCAACACAAACATCAAATCCTTCGATCATCACCGTCACAAATCGATCATCCTCTTCATAAATAAGGTAAAGTTCATTCGATCTGTTTTGATTCATCTTTTTTAGCTTATTCGATGTGAAGAAGCTTATAACTCATCTTATTTTTTATAGCTTATTTGATAAGTTACATGAATTTAACATGTCAAATGATAAGGTAACTTGATGCTTAATGTGAATAAGCTTATTGATAATCATCACCTTTATTATGATGAATTATAAGCTAACTTATTAGCTTATTTTCATGAATTATAAGGTTTTTTAGCTTAATCTCGCTGAACATATTTAGTGTAACCTGTTTGTGAAGTATCATATATGATATACTATATCATATATGATATAAGCTAAAATATCATATATGATGAGATATATCATATATGATAATGTGGTTGAAAATTGAATTAACTCTTTTTTTAATGGATTAATCTGGCTGAACATATTTAGTATGACTTGCTAATGAAGTATCATATATGATATGCTATATCATATATGATATAAGCTAAATATCATTATATGATCAAATATATCATATATGATTATGTGCTTGAAAATTGAATTAAATCTTCTTTTTTGTGTAGAGAAGGTTGTTTACAAGGCGTGTTGAACATTACAAGCATCCAAAAGACCAAGAAGCTTAATGAATAAGCTCGTGAATTTTTCTTTTACGTTTATTGTTTGTTTTTTCTTGTAATCTCCTAATGGAGTTTTGAAGTTTATGGACGATTTTGTAATCAATTGGTATCTCGTACAACATCTTGTTAATATGATTTAACTTTCTTGGTATTATGTCACGATGGTTTTTATAAATTAAGTCATACGGAGTATATGATCATGCACTATCATATATGACACTCAAGAAAAACTTGGATTTATTAAATAAAGAATCTGATGAATTCATGATTACAACAAAGAGTATGCACAATTAATAATCAAACACTTGTTCATAACATAAAAATGTACTTTTGAACAGAATCATATATGATAATTCAAACCGAACGTAACCTAATGTAAAATCATATATGATATACCTCTGATATCATATATGATAACAATTTATACAAAATCAAAAAAATGCAAAAAAACAGATTATCAAATGATGAATTCATGAACAACGCCTACTCCGTCTTGATCCTTAAAACATATCCATGCACATCCTCTTGTTATAATCAACATCCCTCTCTGCTTTGCTCCAAAGCTGCCAATCGCACCATCTCCGTCTGACTGCATTTATAAAAGATAAAAAGAACATATTATGCAACATTTTAACACCAAAATAAATTACTCATATATATGATAGAAGACAAGTTTCAAGAGTTTATATTGATTTTCTAAAAAATACTCATACAGAATCTGTTTTTTCCTATGGTTTATTTGATATATCATATATGATAGTTATATCATATATGATATATCATCAGTTATCATATATGATATATCTATCATATATGAAAAGTGATGATATATCATATATGATATATATATATCATACATGATATATCAAGCTTATTGCAGCCTACATCAGCAAACTTAATCCAACTTACATAAAATACCTCACGATTTGTCAACATAAGCTAATAAGCTAGCTTATTCATAACTCTCGTGTAATTTGTAAGCTTATTCACATAACTCCTATCTAATTCTCAAGATTATTTATAACTCTCATCTAATTAAAAATCTTATTCAAACAAATAAGCTTATTCACATAAATCACCTAATTAAAAGCTAAATAGAATAAATTGATCAAAATAAGAACAATCAATCGGAATAATTCGATCAAAATAAAAACTATCAATTGGCATATTTCGTTCAAAAAAGCTAATGAAAATAAATTAATAAGCTTATTCAAAATCAAATAAGCTAAAAAAAATAAGCATAGATTATAAGAATACAAACCTGATATGAATTCGTGTTAAGTAATCGATCTAGTTAATCGATTGTGATGGATTCATGATGATGTTGTGATTGTTCGCTTCAAATTTTAGAGAGAGAAAGTAGATCGGGGCAGAGAGAGAAGTGAAAGAACGGGGTGTGTGTTTTTATGAGAAAGAAAGGAGAAAGTTGTGTAAATTGAGGATTTAATCTCAGCCCTTGAATGAGATGGAGATGGATGGTGGGGATGAGTCCCCTTGTATCCTAGAAAACTTTGGTATCCAAAAGAACTTAAATCTATTTATATAATATTTATATTTATTTTAAAAACTTTCCAAAATCTGGTTTGCTGTAATTATTTTTCTTTTGAAAACTTTTCAAAAATATGCAAAATACGGTTGTTATGTTGAGTATCTTATTAGGCTTATTTAAGAATAAGGCAATATGTTAAATACGATTTTTACACAAAATAAATTTACAAAAATATAAATAAAAAAAGTGTTTTATTTATATACACAAAATAAATTTCTATAAAAAACGAATAAAAAAAGTTTATGAGAAAGTAAATGATATATAACATCACACGAAAATATATAATAAATGTTTAGTATTGTTATTTTATGAATAAAAAAAAGTCTTTTTTATATATTTTGTGGATACAAAAAAAGTTTCTATTTTATATACACAAAATATATAATAAATGTCTAGTATTGTTATATTATGAATACAACGTTTAAAAAAAACATTTATAAATGATAATAGCATCACGTAATTTTATGGCTGCTTTTTGTGTTTTTTTTAACATTGTACGATTTTATGAGTGCTTCTTAATTTTAGAAAAACAAAATTTTTCATAATTACAACGTTTAAAAAAAACATTTATAAATGATAATAGCATCACATAATTTTATGGCTGCTTTTTGTGTTTTTTTTAACATTGTACAATTTTATGAGTGCTTCTTAATTTTAGAAAAACAAAATTTTTCATAATTACACAATGTACAACTTGCAATGAGTGTACATATGGTAATGTTTTTAATTGTTTTAGCTTGAATAAGTTGTATTAGACAAAAAATATTAAACAAATTTTATTCATTTATTTAAAATATATACTTTGTAGATTAGTCAAAACAGTTATTTTTACTCTATTTTATTTTTTTATATAAACAAAATATATTTCATGAAAAAAAATATTAAACACTTTCTTTTTGTTCTTCCTGAAAAAAAATACACTAAACTTTTTTTTTTGTTCATCTAGAAAATATATTTACATAAAATACGTTTATTAAAATGGGGTAGAGGCTAAAGGCTTTTTTTCATCCTGAATATACAATTTTTTTTACGTAGCAATGCACATTACACATCTTTTTATAGAAGTTATTTTAGGCAATGCATTGAATTGTTTGTAGCATTAGTTTGTTGTAGTTATTTTTGGAAACTTTCAGAAATGAATTTAATTCATTCATTAATTTTTTATGTCAATTAGACGCATTGAGGTGTTGTACAAAACTCTTTATATGGAAATAAATTTAATTCTTGCATTTAATATTTGTGCTTTATAGACTTGTAATATATTTTGTTTTATTATATAAAATAGACTCTAGTAAATTATCAGCAGTAAAAAAAACATGTAATTTGAACAAAGTATCTAACAGTTGGACAATATTAAACATAGAAAAGAACTCAACAGTGCACAAAATATTAAAAATAACATTCAAACCTGAAAATAACTAAGAATCAAAATACGAATCGAACTAAACCATTAAACTAAAACACCTCTATTTCTTTTCCTTCGTCGCAGCAATATCGACCCCTTTTGTTTACTTCTGTGAACAGCAACAACAAAAAAATCTACCCCGTATCCCAAATCAAACTAAACTAATACCTCAATCTCCATTTCTTTCTTTCCTTCGAAAGAGCCCAGCAGCAAATCTCATAATATATGTATATTTTTTTATCTTTTGAGCAATATTAGTACCCTTTTTTTGTGTTCCAACAGTCCAAACAGTAACCAAACAAATACTACTTTTTTTTTTCGAACAGTAACAAGAATGAATAGAATCCTCTCTTTTTTTCTTTCGATATCACAGGAAACAAATACCAATAAAAATAGAACAATAATAATAAAAAAATTGTAAATGAAACAAGAAAACTTTTCTTAAACTTGAAATCAGTTTCAAATAACAAATGCATAAAATTAAAAGGAACACATATTTATCAAAAATACCAACTTTTTCAAATAAAGAAAAAAGGAATTACATTTTATATAAAATCTGGAACAATGGAACTCAGAAATAAATTACCAACTTTTTTTATTCAATTGAAAAAAAAGAATTACATTTCAAAATTGGAACAAAAACTAAAAATAAAAATTCTATCCCTTATATATTGGGTACAAGAAGATACTAGAAGGAAGAAAAAAAATTATGTCATCATCAGCTTTGTCTTGAACCAAATTGAGCCTTTCATTATCATTCTAGAATCATCTTGTGAAATTCAATGGCTATGATTCACACTTGTATGTCGACATCCTTTGTGAGAAGCCCTTGTAAGCCCTTGGATTGAAGTAGGGAGCAAGGATTCCATCTAAACCATTGGTTCAGTCAAGCCTGCTGGTATCATGTGACTTGAGTTGGCTTCTTGTGCTGCGTAAGAAACACCTTCACGTGGGTTTTCATCTTCAAAATGATAAGTCATTTTCCCCTTTTTGTCTTCATCGTTATATCCCTTTTTCTCTCTCTTTTTTTCTTCTGGCTGAGTTTGTGAATAAGAGGGGATAAGGAACCCCTTTTTTTCTCTTTGATCAACGTAGGTTTTACAAACAGATATGGGCTAAGGGTGATTAATATGGGCCAGCTTGAAATTTAAAATCATGAATCAAAGGTCTAAAAAATCAAGTTTGGGCTTAGGTAAATGATATACTACTACACGAAATGTAGTATATATGTTTTTTTGTTCGATGTTTTTGGGCCCCGGTAGATAATAAAAAGGCTTGATGCCTTTTAGTTTAAAGTGGCTTAACTAATATTTTAACTGGCCGACTCAGCCAGTAAAACAAGTGCGAGTTGGTCCGTAAAATATTATTTTGAGATTCGAGATCGGCTTTTCACGCCCACTTTATTCTCGGGTTTCGGGTTTGACTTTGACTTGTAAAAACTTTAATTATTGTCGAGTCGATCCGAAAATACCTATTTTAAATTCATAAAGTGCAATCCCCGCTTCGGTCTTGTGCACATCTTCGTTTCCCGTGTTCGTTTTGTCTTGCCTTGTGATCTTTTGTCTTTTTCATGATATTGGTACCTAAAATGCACATTGAACAAACAAAAGCATATATTTGGCACTTTTAATGATATTTTAACCGTTTTAAGCCCGTTTTAGATGATGAGACTATGTATAATTGCAGTCTCATCACTGATAAAGACTTCCCCAAACTCGGTTTATCTTCCTACACACCAGTTGCGCATGTGATGAATCCTATTCAAAAGGTGAAACCATGAAAGCCTAGGAATGACCGAGGGAAGAGAAGAGGCGATCAACAAGCATCCAACAATAAGGAAGACCCGCATCAGCAAGTGATGGTGATGATGTGGGAACTAGTGCTCATATTGGTTCTTCGAGTGACTCCGCCCCATCTATGAACACTTTCATGATTGGGTTGAACCAAATTAATCCTCCTCCTCGTTACTCTTCAATCCCTCTTTCGGATAACTTCGGACTTGAGGATGTCTACCATTCCAATCTTCAAACTCGAGTGGAGTAGTACGATCATCGTACGGAGTGAAGGACTTCATTCAAGGCTTTAGGGAAAATGATCAAGAACCTTGGGAAGAAAAAGAAGTGTTGATCTAGTGATGTTTTGGTGAAGCATTTGGTTTGTTGACATGATTGTTAACACTTGTGTAACGTTGGATAATTCTCATTTTCATTATACTTGTTTAATCTTTCTTGCATTAGACTTTGGTTTGTAGAACTAATACTTTGTGTTTGGATTGACAACTATTTTAATCCTAATGTGTTCATGTGATCGAACTTTCGATTTACATGACTTTGTGCAATTATGTGTTAGTTAGCTATTTAGATTTTGGTTAGTAATCTATCTTGGCTTGTAAAACCTTTGCTTAAAATTTGGCCTTGTAAAAAACGTTGGAAGTCACTTTCTCTAGGTGTTCTACCCGCGGTTCTTTATCTTTGTGCGGTTCATATTGATATCGAACCGCACCTATATATAGGGAACCGCATGTGGTAACTTCGATGGAATATCTGCTTTACACTATTTTCTCTAAATTTTGTAAACAGTGATGAAATTTTTGCTAAAACCCAGCTTTTTTCCAATTAAGCCTAGCATGTTTCATTATTAACCAAAATGAGTTTTAACACATTACTAGTTTCGATCATCCCACCTCCTTCTTAAACCTCTCCTAGTTATTCTCTTCTTCATCCTCTAAGCCTTCTTCTAAACCTTCACACACAACCATGGTGTCCACAAGATCATCAAACTCCTTCAAACACTCTACTTCCAAAAGAAACCTTATGATTAAGATAAAGATGCCTAAACAAGGTTCTTCATTTTATCTTTCACCTAAGAATGAGATATCTCCTATTCTCATTTCTTCATCACTCTCACCACCTCTTGCTCCATGCAAGACTAGCTCAACTCATGGTACTAACCATTCCCATGGTTCTACTATAACACCCCCATTTTTACCTTAACGCAACGAAACATTTATTTGGGGTATTACTTCATAGAACACAAGTCATAATGATAGAAAACAACACAAAAGAGTGATTAAATCAACTTTCTTTATATATCATTTAAAAACCAGACTTTTATAATATGAGGTTCCTAAAATCAACTTTCTTTACCTTTTCCAAAGAAAAGATCACTCACACACTTGTGATGTGATTAAAGATGTAGCATTGATGAAGATCATCTTCTCCCAAAGATCTAGTCATGTTCATCATTTATTTATTTGTGTCTTGTGTAGATCCAATGTATTTGTGAGTACTTGGACTAGTTGTGTTTATCCAAGCTATAACGTGAATACTTGGATTAGATTAGAGCTTAAACAATGAATTTTAGCATGAAAAATTAATTTTCATTGTTGTGAAAATAAACCTTTAAAGAAAGTAAGACTTTCCCTACCACCCTTATAACCCATGGCTGCAAGGCCATCATGTATCTCTGTGTTAGTCAACATACTAGTTCCATTTGCATCATCAAGTATTAAACTAGCCCTTGGCAGTAATTCAGTCACATAAACATTTCTACTATTTACCCTAGCCCTTATGCAAGGTTGATTATGACGAGTACCTAAAACAGCAGTATTCCAAAATTGTGTAACAATAGGAATAGAGACAACAGGACTTATAGTAACTGCAAAACGTACATGACTTTGAGAGAGAAAGTCAAGTATCTCATGAAAACCAATAGAATCATCATTCTGAGTAATATTAGCAACCTGGTTGTGCTTAGAGATCACTTGTAGAGCAGTCATTAGTATTTTTTATGAACGAAAATTAGAGAGAAGGTTATAGAATCGAGGTATAAAAATAAAAGATTAGGTGAATCAATTGTATAATTGGGGTTAGTATTTATATGAATAACAAACCCAAGCGCGAAGAAACCGCAAAATTTACAAAAGAGACCCTCAACGGTACAACGGTTATGTAGCGGTACATGGAACATACACAGTACTTTAAATTTGCCTAGCGGTACGTGGTTCCAAAACGGTACCTCAAAAATTACACCGGTTCATGCCTTCCACTATCATTGTAACCTCTTTTATCTTAATCTACTAACCTACAATCACATTAATAATTAACATAAAAATTGTACAACTGTTACCTCCCCTTAACATATGCAGCAGTTATTGGTTGAGCATACCAATATGTGTTACCAAGAACTCAAATGTGTTTGCATCAAATGCCTTGGTTAATAAATCAGCTACATTGTTAGCTGTATGGATCTTTAAAACCTGAATAAGCTTTTTGTCATAAGCATCTCTTATAAAGTGATGTCTGATTTCAATGTGCTTGGTTTTGGAGTGAAAGACTGGATTCTTGACAATGCAAATAGTACTTTCATTATCAATGTAGATCTTGGTGTTCATGAAGTTGAAACCATAGTCTAACAACTTATTTTGGATCCAAAGTACTTGTCCATAGCAATGAGCAGCAGCTACATATTCAGCTTCAGTTGTAGAAGTAGCAACAACAGTTTGATTCTTACACTGCCATGATATGAGTCTTTTGCCTAGGAATTGACAACCTCCTGTTGTGGATTTCCTATCATGATTAGCTCCAGCATAATCACTATCTGAGTAAGCTTCCAAATCAAATGTAGAATCTCTAGGATACCATAATCCTAAGTTAGGCTGACTTTTAAGATACTTAAAAATCCTTTTCACAGCATGTAGATGTGACACCTTTGGATTGACTTGAAATCTTGAATAGGCACACACAACAAACATAATATCTAGTCTTGAAGCAGTAAGATACATCAATGAACCAATCATTAATCTGTATAGGTGAATATCAACATTTTCACAATATTCATCTTTTGATAAAGATTTCTTAGCTTCAAAAGGTGTGCTTGTACTCCTTGTATCCATACTTGAAAACTTCTTTAAGATTTCAGCAACATATTTATCTTGGCTGATAAATATTAGATCCTTCCTTTGTTTGACTTGTAGTCCTAAAAAGAAAGTAAGTTCTCCCATAGAACTCATCTGAAATCTTCCTTTCATTACAGCTTCAAACTCCTCACACCATGATTTCTTGGTTTAACCAAAAACAATTTCATCAACATAAACTTAAACTAGGATAATATCCTTAGCATTCTTTTTGATGAAGAGAGTTTTGTCAATTGTCCCTCTCCTATACCCATGTTCCAAGAGAAAATTGGATAAAGTTGCATACCAAGCCCTTCGAGCTTGATGTAAACCATAAAGAGCTTTAATAACTTTGTAGACTCTGTTGGGGAACTTAGGATCTACAAAACCTGGAGGTTGTGAAACATATACCTCCTCAAAAATAGTACCATAAAGGAAGGAACTTTTCACATCCATTTGATAGACTATAAAACCCCTATATGATGCAAAGGCCAAAAATAACCTAATGGCTTCTATCCGTGCCACTAGTGCAGAAACCTCATCATAGTCTATCCCTTCTTCCTGTCTATAGCCTTGAGCAACAAACCTTGCCTTGTTCCTCACAACAACACCTCTCTCATCCTTTTTATTCCTAAAAACCCACCTAGTACCAATAACTCTTTTTCCAGAAGGAAGATCCACAAGAATCCAAACCTTTTGTTGTTCAAATTGCATTAAATCTTCTTGCATGGAATCTACCTAACTTTCTTCATCGAGAGCTTGAGAAATGTTCTTAGGCTCTACTTGTGATAAGAAACAAGCAAACAAACAATGTTGAGTATCCTTATAATTAGTTCTCTGTTGTTGTTTGACATAGCTCACACGTGCATGAGTTTCAGTACTAGGTTGAAGCTTTCTGGTTTGCACAATAGACTTTGGGTCTCCAATAATTTGAGTTGTAGGATGGTTGTTATTGACTTTATGAGTGGGAATAGAACTGACTGGTATTTCAGTTTCAAAATTATTGAAATCGTTTACTGGACCCTACTCATCATAGGAAGTTTTGGAGAAGATCCCTTCATTTGGACTAGTAGATGCATCTTCACTGTCCATTGCTTGTAGAACTTCTTCTAATGAATCAACAGACTTTGCATAACTTGTCTTAGCAGTACTTGTAGATGAAGTACCGCTAGGGTGAATATGTACTGCTGAGTATTGTGATTCCAAATATTCTTCTCCTGAATGCTTATTATTAGTTGTAGCATTCTTCTCTTGATCTTTAAGCCTCTGAAGCTCTTGTGATGCTTGATCATCATTGGATGGCATTGGTTGCGTCTGTTGGGGGCTAGCAACCATAGGAGAAATAGTAGGCATATTGGATACATAAATATGAACATCATCATCTTGAGAATCTGATGAAGAAGTGTTGGGTCAAAAAGTTGATGTGGCAGAAACTCAAAAACGAAGAAAACATGAAGACATTGGTCTAAGCGTTGTCAAGAGCAAATCAAGCGTTGACAAGAGCAAATCGGGGGTTGATGGCTCAAGCATTGTCATGTACAATCCAAGCATTGTCATGTACAAACTAAGCATTGACATAAACGTAGACAAGAAGCCTTTGGAAGCTTCTATTTAGATATGTATGCAGAATATATTCTGTATATGTTTATTTAAATAGAAGATTTACATGTTTATTTGATATTATCTCTTGTAAACCCTAATCCTTACACTATAAAAGGAACCAAGGGTATTAGGTTTATTCATAAGTTCATTCACAATGTAAACCTAAAAGCGTGTGTCGACTAGACGTGGGATTCAATGTACACACGTCTAGTGATTGTTGATTATTAATATAATTAGCAATCCTTTTGTTTTTATTCATGTTCTTTGTGCCTAAACACCTTGTTAATGTGTCATGTTCTAATTCCGCTTTGATTATCTAATCATATGAGCATGATGCATTCCTAGTAGCTTAAAGATCTGGAAACCAAGGTTTCCACAATTGGTATCAGAGCCTCGTGGCTCGTGATGCTAGGACCAACAAGGTGTTCGTGTATTGTGAAGAAGAAGAAAAATCCGTCTAGGGTTTTTCTGGACGTTTTTGTGTGCGCAGCAGTATTCAGAAGGGCATAACTTTTGATTGGACCGTTGGATCGTCACGAAATTTCTTATGTGTATTCTATACACATACATCTACACATCCACTGGAGGGATTGTCGAGTTTTATCCCCAAGAAAAATTTATTAAGCGTCAAAGTCAGCAGCAGGATGTGTGCAGTTTTCTGTGGACATCCATGTTCAAAACACGATTTCTCCTTCGTTAACCGTTGGATCGTTCTTAATTTCGCGCTGTAGGTTCTTGACACATGTGTCTTGAATCTCACTGAAGGGATCTTCTATCTGAGCTATTATGAAGTAGTTATTGGGCGTCGAATTTGGCTGTAGTGGTGATATTCATATTTAGGGTTTTGTCTAAAAACCCTAGATTTGTTGTTCGTTACTACGAGTGATGATCGTATTAGCTTTGGTGAGTGGATTCGTGAATCCATGATGAACCCTAGTACAATGTAGTTCTTGTTTCATGGTTGTTATGAAGATTGTTATTTTAGGGTTTTCACAAACCCTAGATCCATGAAGCAAAGGTATGAATGATGACAGTAGGTCATCATGTGATTCTTTTTGCTTTACTGTATTGAAGATTGCTGGTCCTTGAGCTTATTGTGGACATATAAAGCGCTGTTAATATCACGTGAGACTACAGTGACTTGATCAAGCCAATTCCACGAGTGTTTCTTCATGTGTGGTTTCAAGAAGGGATAAGTTTGATCATATGTGCTCCTCCATACGCAGCTTATTATGGTTCACATATAATTAAGGTATGAAAAGAGATGTTTGATGTGTGACGCTGTTTTACAAAATTGGGTCCCAAGGTAACAAAAGATGTATTGCTTTTGATTATTATTCATGATGTTACGTAAGTTTCAAAGGTATGGCCCAAGAGTAACTAGAAAAGGACGAGTGTAGCATGTGATCTTTAAATGCAAAAAATAGGAAAAGTTATTATTGGATCAAAGTCATGTGATATACTTGTTTTGTCAAAAGAAAAGTGGGGTCAAGTGGGACTCAATGTTTAATCAGATTACAATGGTGGATTATCATGACGCTGGCATGTATTAACATAAACGTTGATGCGTTTAATTCCACCACTGACGAAGCACAATATTAAAGACGCTGACATTTGTATGTTCGACGCTGACAGCGTATAATGTAGACGCTGACGTGAATAAGTCACGCGCTGACAGAAGCGCTGACAGAGGTGAAGGATCTCAGACAAAAGGAATTACTGTTGTTTGGAAAATTGGTAAGGTTTTTGGCACACAAAAAGAGGAGAATATTTACACGCAAAGTACATGGATATTTTAAAGAGGAGAATATTTACAGGGATTAATGATTTTAATGCGAGTTAGCAACTATTCATGAGAATTTGATGGATATTTTAAAATATGTAATCGGGATAGCCTTGTAAAAGAGTTATCCGTTAAGGTCCTTTTACATATGGTATGAAGATGTTATTTTATTAAATTCGTCATGAAAAGGTGTTGGCTTAAGGGGAAGAATTCTTATGATAAGTTTGATGTTTGAAGAAGATTTTCGCGAGTTTGTGTTTTATCATATTGTTAAGTTGTGGACGACAGCCATTGACTTAATAATAACTTGTTCGTGCTTACATGGTTGGTGACGAAGACTTGTCATAACACTTGAAGGAGTTACATTATCGTGCTCAGTGTCTCACAAAGGATGAGAATATTGACAAGGGATCAAGGTCTACTTATATTTAATCATCAGTATAAGTTCTTCATCATGAGGATAGTACAAGACATGGAACATAAGTTTGGGTTACTCTACTTCCTACATCAAGAATATTATAGTTATTTTTCTTCAAAATCATTACATAGAGCCTACATTAGGAGAATCTTCAAGATTGCATACATTGTTTACTTCCCTGTTGATGTGACAAAAAGGGGAAGACATACATGCTACAATTAAGGGGAAGCAATTTGAAGATGATGTACAACTTACAAGAGATACACAAAGAGTTTTGCCAACATCAACTAGGGGAAGATTGTTGGGTCAAAAAGTTGATGTGGCATAAACTCAAAAACGAAGAAAACATGAAGACATTTGTCTAAGAGTTGTCAAGAGCAAATCAAGCGTTGACAAGAGCAAATCGGGGGTTGATGGCTCAAGCATTGTCATGTACAATCCAAGCATTGTCATGTACAAACTAAGCATTGACAGAAACGTAGACAAGAAGCCTTTGGAAGCTTCTATTTAGATATGTATGCAGAATATATTCTGTATATGTTTATTTAAATAGAAGATTTACATGTTTATTTGATATTATCTCTTGTAAACCCTAATCCTTACACTATAAAAGGAACCAAGGGTATTAGGTTTATTCATAAGTTCATTCACAATGTAAACCTAAAAGCGTGTGTCGACTAGACGTGGGATTCAATGTACACACGTCTAGTGATTGTTGATTATTAATATAATTAGCAATCCTTTTGTTTTTATTCATGTTCTTTGTGCCTAAAACCTTGTTAATGTGTCATGTTCTAATTCCGCTTTGATTATCTAATCATATGAGCATGATGCATTCCTAGTAGCTTAAAGATCCGGAATCTTAAGATTCCTCAAGAAGGTCCTTCATCAGTACCCAAAGTTGTTGTACCAGTATCTTTACCTACATTTCTAGTTTGACAATCTTTTTGCATAGAATAGTAATCCATGGAGTTAGTTAGATAATCCAAATCAAACATCCAAGCATAACCTATTTCTGGGACATTGGGCTATTCTCTAAGAAATTGACATGGGCATTTTCTTCAACTTTTCTAGATGCCAAGTTATAAACCCTATATGCTTTACTTTGCAAAAAATATCCTACTAGATATCCTGAATCAAATTTTCCATCAAACTTCCCCAATTGATCAAGAGTATTCAAAATAGATGCATGACACCCAAAAGGTTTCAAATGACTTATGGTTGGCTTAACACCAGTCAAAAGTTAATAAGGTGTTTTGTTTTGAGGCTTGGTCACTAAGACTCTATTTAGCACATAACATGCAGTATTGATTGCTTCTGCCCAAAAGGTGTTTGGCAAAAGGGAATCAGCTAGCATAGTCCTAGCAGCCACAATTAGTGTCCTATTTTTCCTTTCAACTACTCTATTTTGTTATGGAGTCCTAGGATTGCTAAATTGTCTCTTGATACCTTTAGACCTTAAGCAGTACTTGAGATTCCTTTGGCATCTCAAAGTATTTTGAAAGCACCAAGCAGTCTGTATTTATAAACAGCACCTTGTTCTTTTTATCGCACATATGTGATACAAAGAATAGATTGAACTCATTCAATTCTTTTACAAAGAACACATCTTAAAATTCCAACTTTCTTATATTGATTTTTCCTTTTCCAGTAGTCTTGCCTTTACTTCCACCAAAGGCTACTGGTCCACCTCTGAATTCTTTAAAATAAGCAAGGAAATCTTTGTGTCCTGTCATGTGCCTTGAGCATCCACTATCTATAATACCTTCATCTTTCAATTCATCAATTAGATGCCCCTCAGTATCTTCATGAGAGAGAGAGCCATCAAACCAGGATCTTTGTCTTCTTCCTCTTCGGTCAAGTTAACCACTTCATCTACAGTTATCAATGCTTTAGTTCCTTTGAACTTCTGCTATCTCTTTTTAGAAAGCTTTCAAAGACTCTTGGACTGGTTCTATAGCTGTTCTTGTACTTCTGACTGCTCCCTTCAGCCTTATCTCTATTGCACTCCCTTGCAAAGTGTCCATTCCTTCCACAATTATAGCATTAAACTTTGGATTTTTCATATCCTAATGGTTAATTAGGATCAACATTCATCTTTCTTCCAATCCTTTTGTAGAGTCTACTGGATCTTACAGAGACCATAACAGCTTGCGATTTGAGATCCATCTCTTCAATGTCAACATCATCCATTTGGAATAAGTCATTGAGGGTTAACCTTGGTCTGTTGTCTTCTCCAGCAAAGAATGAGAAGGCATCATTGTCACTAAACGGTGATGAGGATCATCCTTGTGAATCCTGAGAGGTTAATGGACTACCTTCAGTACCTTAAGAATAAGTACTGCTTGTTAGTCCTCCAGCGGTATTTTGGAAGTAAGTACCGCTACTTGATCCACTAGCGGTATTTTGGAAGTAAGTACCTCTACTTGATCCACCAACGGTATTTTGAGAGTAAAGATCGTTGTTTTCTTCTGACACAAAAGCCAAGTTAGACTTCGGTGTTGCTGCTGCTTTGGTTACTTTAATGCCTTTAACATCCATCTCATAAACTCTAAGATTGTTATAGAGATGATCAAAAGGAGTTGAAGCCTGATCATCCCTTGTAATGAAGTGCATGGCCATTGCTTTCCACTCTTGTGGAACACTTATTAAAAAATTTAGATTGGCTTCTTTATGAGGAATTACTAGTCCATGAACTACCATTTGAATGAGCAATTTATTGAACCTTCCATAACCACTATGGATTCCTTCTATATTGCAAATTGAGGAGTTATCAAATTCTTGTTTCAAAACATTCATCTTCTTAGACTTGTCATTGCCTCCAAATCTAAGCTTGATGGCATCCCACATAGCTTTTGCATCTTTGAAGTGATGAAAGCTAGGTAGAATGTCTTCTGAAAGTGCCATAGCCAAAGCAGTTCTGGCCTTTCTTTCTCTGATCTCTGCTTGTACCTCTTCAACAGTGACAGTAGGTAAAGCATAACATGTACCATCAGGTAACCAATACAACTTCTTAGGAGTATTCTCATTCTTGAGAACCTCCCACAAAGTGTGATCTGTGTGGTTCAAGTAATGTTCCATCTGTATTGCCCATGTCTCATAGTTATCACTTTTGAGAACAGAGAGTTTCACAACAGAAAGAGTATGGGAAGAAGGTGTAGTTGTATGAGTGACTACAACATCTGTAGCTTGTGCTCCTTGTGTAGGTGGAGGTGCGGGATGCACAACTTAAGTTTGTCCCTGTGGTATGGGATCAGGTTCTGGAATTTCTTCCAAATGAGGATTATCACCAGCTTGAGACATTGATTTTGTGTGAGTGGAGTTTTAGGGTTGTGTTCTTCTTATTCAGAGTTTCTCACCAGGCTTTGATACCACTTGTTGATCCCTTTGAATGAATCTATATTCTGTTAAGAATTTGTATAATAGCTTGTAATCAAACTAGAGCACTTGAGAACTCTTACTTAATCAAATAAGTTATGCAGAATCTAACTTATAAAGCAAATAAGAACAGAGATACTTTTAACTATTCGATCTTCTATTAATCGACTTTCAATGAGGTACAATAAACTCAGTATACCTATGTTCCTTTTATTGTGTTAGGAACCCTAGAAACCTTAAAATATTCTATTATGATAAGTATATCACATACGATATCTTATCAATATTCTAAACTATTAAGTATATCACATAAGATATACTCTAACTATAACTATGACATATATTTTCTATATATATATATATTCGTCCTAATCAATATAGCAGTACTTACAATATAACTAACAGTACTTGCTATGTACCGCGTTAACACTAACGGTACTTGCCAACACTAACAGTACTTGTACTTGCACTAACGGTACTTGATACTTTACAAATAATTCCCAACATAAATCTTCGATAAAATTCCTTAATAAATTTTTCTAGCAAAATCTTCCAATGAAGTTTTCTTGATAGAATTTTCAGATGAAATTCCATGACCAAATTCCATGATAAAATCTTCTGATGAAGGCTTTTATCATTCTTCGTGATAGGATACAACTCTACTAACTCTTGAAATTTCCTCGTGTATGTCCCGAGGTTAATTCCTTTTATCATTAGATAGCGGAGTTCTTCTTTCATCTTCTTGATCATCTTTCTAAGAGATATTTGAAACTTAATCAAGCGATCTTATGTACTTCTTTTATCTCAATAGGTTGAGCATAAAGAATTTACCAAGATAATTGATGAAGTGCTATCTTCTTGTAGCAAGCTTCACTTTGTAATTTCAAATACGATTAATGTGATAGAAAACTGAACTGGCTCTTTCAATCCAACGGGTGATACTAATAGCATCTTTTCTTCCTTAGATATCAAAACTAACCCGCAATAGAATCTTCTATCGAATAATACTTCTTATTGCAAGATTGCAGCCACATTATCGCCATTCCTTCGTCAAATACTTGTAGGTTTTAGAATGACAGATAGAATTGAAAAAATTCAGAATCCAAGGTATACTCATATCATGTATATGGATACATATAAATGCTTATCGAACACAAGGTATATCTTTTAGGTTTATATAGGAAACTTCGTTGACTATCATTCATATCTGAAGATAATAAATCCAACTATGAAATAAAATTTTAAAGCTTACAACGGTTTTATAACGATGTGACTCATACATAATCGTAACATATTTATCCATGATATGGAACGAAAAATGTAACAACTCGTCATATATAAAGCTAATGAATGGTAGATACAAAGAAGCTTGCCTTCTATCTTTTTTGTCGGAATAAAAGAATCTCTTTCGAAGGACAAAAGCTGAGAATAAAATATCTTCTAGAAACTTGGGGAGTTTCCTTAGCCTTTCTTCAAACTTACGGGTTATTTTCAACTGATAATTCATATTATCATAGAAGATAACAGAAATTCCAAAAATATATACTTTATCAAGCATATAATTTCCGCAGAATTAAGGCAATTTCATTCATAGTCATCTATGAGAGAACCAAGAAATAGGGATTTCTTACTTCTCAGAAATAAGTATGGAATAACAGGATTTGTTGAGAAACACAACTTTTATTGATTAACAACTTGTCGGTTTATACTTACAAGACAAGCTTCACTGTTAATATAAAAGTAAACACATAAAGTTGAAAGTATTTGCAAGTTTTAGTCTAATGTCTTCATCTCTTCTTCTTGAGTTCTTTGATGGCATCAAAAAGACTTCGTATGTTGGCTCGATGTCTAATTTGAATGTCCTCAATGATTAACTCTAGAGTAGAAATCTTCAATCGATCTTGAAAAATTTCTTCATCGTGTATCATTTGTCTTCTCTGCAACTTAGCCTTGGCTTATTCAAAATCTTCTTCTAACTTCTCAAAGTCTTGTTGTATAATTCTTCGGCCTTTCCTAAGTCCTTCAACTTTATCTTCATTACGCTCGGGAGGAAGTTCTTTCAAATAGGTTAGGGTATTTTTAAATTGTGGTTCATCGGTATTTTTGGGTAAGTTTTCAGATATAGGTGATGGTACATTAATAGGTTAAGGTGTTGGATAATTTTGGTGTCGAGGTGTAAAATCTATTTCTTCATTATATGCTCGTATAACTTGCATATATGGGTTGTTATCGAAGGGTAAAACGGCTTTTGGGATTTTCTGATCTTTGGATGTATTTTCTGAAGTATCATGAGGATTATTCATCGGAATATTGGAAATATACTTAGGGAAATCATCAGTAATATCTGTGGAACGCTCATCTTGAGAATCCGATAAGATGATAATAGGAGGAAGATAGGAATACCTATTTCTAGAGACGTCGCTAAATCCTAACTTATTATACTACTTATACTCAAACATATTATCATTTACTCATAAGTATAATCTTTTTACTTACACATAAACAAGGTATCATTTACACATTGTTCTAAAGGGTAGCAGTACTAGTATTGGTATAATATTACCTCATTCTTGTAGCAGCACTGACATTTGCACGGAGGACTTTCTTAAATTATTTTAAAAGTAGTTATAGTCAAGATTTTAATTCTTGTTCTCTAAACCATGGCTCTGAGTACCAATCTGTAACACCCTCATTTTTACCTGAACGCAGCAGAACATTTATTTGGGGTATTACGTCATAGAACACAAGTCATAATGATAGAAAATAACTCAAAATAGTGATTAAATCAACTTTCTTTATATATCATTTAAAAACCAAAGTTTTACAATATGGGGTTCCCAAAATCTAAGATAATAATTTCAAGCTTGTGCGTCTTGATGCCATCCTTGTGCTGCTCCATGCTATCAGTCACAATTATCTAGAATATATGCTTAAAATTCAACACAAAGGTTGAGTGAATTCATAGGGTTAAACATATTTTGAATACAAGTATATCATCTGGGCTACAGTGTTATACGCCCATATAAAATAGTTATCATACTGCACTATACTCATGCACCGCTACTTGACATAAACAGAAACCAACAAATTGCATTCATGCAGGTAGTTTGCCGGACTCCTGTGTACAGCAAAATAAAGTGTATCCGTTTAGCCTAGGTCAAACCATCAGCATTCCAGCAAGTGCGCCTTGCCCAGATAGGGGATTTTAGTCCTCAAATAGTACTATTCACAATATTAGCGCTCATTCATAGAATGATTAACGGTCATGATTGAAAAGGGACTTAACGGCAACAAGTAAACATAGTGTCGGTAATCATACCATGTAACATACAAAAACACTTATATTCTAGTTTTAGCATATATCCCCCTCATGGGTTTTCAATATTTAGAAAGCATTTAAAATTGAGGCTACGAAATCAACTTATGTCCATAGAATCTGAGCTGGAATCAGATATATTCCATTCATAGAATAACATCTTGGTCATACAAACCACAACTTGGTCTCATATAAACCTAGATTAACACGTTGTGTATAGTATCAAGTCTTTGATCTTTAGTTCAATACTTTTAAGTACTAGTTATGTATTCTTTAATTAATATTTTGATGTAATTGTAGCATCATTGTTCGGGCCATCATACTCAGAAGCCATTCTATAAAGGTTTGAGGAGCGAGGGCAATTTAAATCGTAAACCCAACCACTCAGTGAGAATGTAATATTAAGATGGAACATTTTTGTACGAAGCTCCCTACTGACATGATACCTTCATTACTTCTCATATTTATAATTTAGTTTCTTTAATTTTAAAATTGGCAAAAATAGCCCTTTTAGTTATACTTTAGCTTAATTACACTTTTAACCTCTAAAGTATATAGTTTTAATATTTAAATTTTAAACCCTAAAATATTAATCTTAGGGTCTCAAACTTTCCAACATTTATTCTTATATTTTTAAATATCATAGAATGACACTTTTGGCCCAAAATGTTAAATAGTTTCAAAAATGACAGTTTTAATCCCTATATTTGGAAAAATCACATAACAACCTTAAAAATGTACCAAATGATCTAGGATTTTAGAACAAAGTTTCAAAACACATTTATGATCATAATAAAAATATTTCTTCAGAATTATAGCTTTTGAAATGGGTTTCTGCTTATTATTTCATGTAAATTACAAAACTAGGGTTTTAAGACGTCTTTACCTTATAACTTCCATTCTAAATCATCTTATAAGCTAAGTTCTTTTAGATTATCTTATTAACATCCTAATAACATTATAGAAAGTCTAAGAAATCATTATAACAATATTGAAGCTTAGTTAACAAAGTGATTACCTAGGTAGCTCCAAAACGGCTCCTAATGGGGCGTATGGACTATATCTTCTTCACAACTCTTCAAGAACTACTAGAACTTCTTCCAAAGCTTGCTACTGATATTAGGGACTTCTTAGGACTTCAATGGTGATATAGGAACAGAATGTATAGGCGTTTAGAAGTAAAAGTGAAGGATGATGTGAAAATGAAGCTAAAGACTCCTATTTATACTATTTCTAACCCTTAGGCTCTAATTTTTTTCCCTAAGCGTGTAAGAACAGGAGAGTAGTAACTAAGGAAGGATAGGAAAGATCTATGCAAGTCTAGGATTGAGTCATGAAGTCTAGGATAAAAAATATCTAAGTATATGGCTAGGCATAACTCACGGCATGTTTAAGATATGAACAATGATGTGTAGCCTTCAAGTAGGTGCATCACCTACTTAGAAATATCTCAAAATATCTATTTGATCTAATCCTAAGTTTGAATTTGGGAGGGAAAGTTTTTAATTGAAATTTTAGAGGGAATGTGATTAGTGATACATTAGGGTGTAATTAGAGTTTATACATTTTAATTAATAAGAAGTTTGGTCTTTGGTTTGAAGTTTAACAAGGGTTTGAGGTGAAATTGGGAAGAAAACCTAGGCGGGTTAGGGTTTTTAATGATCTAGGGCTAAATCCTTGTTAAACCCATTATCCTTGATTTAGCTACTAATGTAAACTCATATTATACCTCCTAAATTGTCTTCAATGTGTTCATGAAGTTCCTACATTGGTTTTAATAAGTTACTCTAAGTAAACATGTTCAAAGGGTAAAAATACCTATTTTGACCTAATTTATAAGCCATGCATTGATATGTTGTACCGTGTGATTTAGGGTACTTTTACATTGACTTAATATAATGTTATGACCTTAATGTAATGCTATGAGTGTTTGTACACTTTTCCTAAAAGACTAGGTGTTGATTCTATGTAAAATGCTTAATATAAAGGTTTCTAGGTCATTAAGCCTAATGACTTTCTATCTTGAGTAATTAGGGTTTATATCATCATGTATACTTATTCTAGGTCATATATAGTGTTAGAAATACGTTTTAACGTATATTAGAAGTATCGGTCACTCCACAATATGATTTATGTTGTAATAGCTCGTAGTTAACAATTAGTTAAATATTACTTATTAAGTTAAGTAAGAACCGGTCCATGGGCTTGTCATGGACCGGCCCAAGCCCATTGTAAGCTTGGAGTATAAATACCCCTTTCCACCATGGAAAGGGGTTGGTTGTTGTTCTCATTTCACTTTCATATTAATAAAATCATACACATTTTCTCTCACTTTCTCTCTCTAGTTTCTCTCACTAGAAAACATCAACCCACTTCATAGATTCATAGGTTATCAATATTCTACATTTGGTATCAAGAGCTATGGGGTGATTTAAGGTAAGGATTGTGTTGCTTTTTTAGGTTTTGAATCAATTAGTGATCTTTAGAAAAAATCAATCTTGAATCTTGTTGTTTTTGGTGTTTTTGTTATTGGGATTGATTGATAAGGATTGGGTTTAGCTTATTTTGGTAAAAATCATAAAACTTTTTGTGGTTTTGGATCAAAAATCGGATTTAAAGCTGTTTTTTTAAGTCTCGGAAACATTTTTTGCAGTTTATTCCGAATACGGATTCCGAATAGGAAGTTTTTCAGAATAGAAGGTTTATTGCGAATAGACATTCCGAATAGGACAATTTTCAGAATAGCAGAATTTTCCGCATAGACTTTCCGGATAGAAGGGTTTTTCCGAATAGCAGCATTTTTTCCGAATAGCAGAAATTTTCCGAATAGCAATTCTTTCCGAATAGCCAATATTTTCCGAATAGCCAAAAACTTTCCGAATAGCCAATATTTTTCCGAATAGCCAGTATTTTTCCGAATAGCCAAAATTTTTCCGAATAGGAGAAATATTCCGAATAGCTTTCCGAATTGCCCATCATTCCGAATAGGAGAAATATTCCGAATAGCAGGTTTTCCGCATAAGGGTTATTCAGCATAGGGGTTATTCCGAATAAGGCATTTTCAGAATAGGGTTATTCCGCATAAGGGTTATTCAGTATAAGGGTTTTCAGCATAGGATTATTCCGAATAGGTATTATTCCGAATAGGGTCTATTCTGAGTTTGGGTTATTCCGTATAAGCAAGTTCAAGGGGTATTTGAGTTTTTTCGACGATCTTTAGTGGATTTAATCTTGATTACAACCAACACAACACAAATTCTCAACCTTTCTTCACTGCTCGATCAACCGATAATCTTTGAGTCTTTTAAGTGATCACAATGAATCCGAGTTCATTAATGCCTCAGATGACATCTCTTACGGATATCTCAATTATAACGGGGACTGATAGTCGTCCATCGATGCTTATTAAAGAGGTGTTTGAGGCATGGCAGGGTCGTATGATGCAATACTTGAAGGGCAAACCAACATACGGAAGGCTTATGGTCAAATCGATCTTGAATGGTCCACTCGACTATGGTACCATTGTGGCAAATAACGTGTCTCGACCAAGAGAATATGAAGAACTCGCACCGGCACAACAACTCATTGCTGATGCTGATGAAAAGGCTCTACAGACACTTCTCCAAGCTCTTCCGCATGATATTTATCGTATGGTTAGTCAATATACGGTTGCCAAATATTTATGGGAACGTCTAAAGGTGTTGTTACAAGGTACGTCTCTCACCAAACAGGAAAGGGAGTGTCAGCTGTATGATCTGTTTGATAGATTCACGTACAGCCCAGGGGAAACGCTACACGACTATTACTTCAGATTCACCACTCTAATGAATGATCTGAATGTATACAATCTCGTGATTGCTCCATTTCAGGTTAACACCAAGTTCTTGAATACTTTACCTCAAGCTGAATGGGGTGAGTATATTACCGATGTGAAGTTAACCCGGGATTTGCATAAGTGCAACTTAGATCAAATCTATGCTTTTCTTCAGCAGTATGAGAAACATGTGATTATGCACCGTTCTCCTCGCGGTATGTACCCAGATTCCTTAGCTTTGATGGCGAATCAACCAAGCTTGTCACACAACAACACACCTTATATCTTGGGACATCAAGCCTATCATCCATCACCTTACATGACACCAACCTTCCCACAATAATCGATTCTACCACAACCACCCACCTCACATCAGCAACAATATCGGTTCAATGCACCTTCACCACAGTATGCTTCACAACTTCATCAAGCAAATATTACACCTTATGCTCAGCAGTCATATTCTTCTTATCAAGAGAATGCAGCATATCCAACAAGCTACCCTGATCAAATGAGTATTCCTTCTAGTGATTATGCAGCTCATCCAGATCAAGCAATGTATTGTGATGATGAGGAAGTCCCCGTTCCTGTATTCCAACAAGGAGCTGACCCAGTTGAAGTGCTAACTACTATGTCTGCTTATCTCACAAGAACTTTAAGCAAACGAGGATACAGAGGATCAGCTCCTACCAACAATCAGTTGAGGAATTCATCCAATTCTCGTCAACAAGCTACTATTAAGAATGGCAGGGTCATGGTTCAGCCTATTCAACCATATCAGGGGAGACCTACCACATCAACCACCAATGCTCGCACGATCAATCAGGCACCAATGGCCAATCCTGCTCCACGGGCTAATTCCACGGGCAAGTTGAGAATGATTACATGTTACAACTGCAAGGAAGAGGGTCACATGTCCAGGGATTGTAAGAAACCCAAGAGGAGAAGGGATGGACAATGGTTTGCAGAAAAGATCTATCTGGTAAATGCTCAGGCACAAGGAAGGGAACTTGATGAAGAGGAGCTTGCATTTCTTGCTGATCCAGGGATTGCTGAACAAGACGTTGTCACTACGCAGAATGCAGCTTACCAAGCCGATGATCTCGATGCGTATGACTCAGACTGTGATGACTTTCAATCTGCAAAGGCTGCTCTCATGGCAACTATCTCCAGCTTAGGGCCAGAAAAGAGATCTGAGGTACTTATTAATACCACCGATAATACCACTGATGCTAGTATTCAACCACATCAAGTTGTGCAAGAGAGTGCTGACTCGAATGAATCTTCGGTGGTGAGTCTTTCAAATGAGGAGACAAACAATGATAGCAATATCAATGTGAGTCCCCAGACTTTGAGTGAATCACAACCGGGACCCATTTCGCAAACGCCTACTCCTGCTCAACAAGATTTGGTCATGGTTCCTGCTACATTACTTAGCCAAATGAATGCTGCACTCTTAGAAACCTTAGCTAAGAATAAGAATTTGTCTGATGAGCTTACCTTAAGCAACGAGAAAGTTCTAACCTTGGAATTAGTGCCTTCGTCTAGTGTTCTAACTAATCTCGAATATGATCATTTTAGAAACAAACAAATGGGTCACTTGCAAGAAATCGAAAACTTAAGAGCAAATTTGTCTAATGAACTTAAAGAAAAGGAGTTAGTGGTCACTAATTTTCAAAAACTTCAAACAGATTTTGAATCACTCGAGTCTAAGAAGAATGAAATGGAGATTAATGCTACTAATAAGATTAGAAGCCTAGATTATTTGCTTTTAAGACAATACGCTGCTTCTCAACTAGTTCACTTATTTGATGCTTCATTTAGAGAATTTAACTTATCACGTCAAAAAGGCCTTCCCCCTAATCCACGGTATGCAAAACAAGCTTTAAGACATAGTTCTAGACTTTATAATGCAACTCAATTAGGATTGGCCTTAGAACCGATTGTTTTTCCTGGTGATCGAACAAGTAAGGAACTAGTTGATGAGGATCGGTCATACAATTCTGCAAAATATCCCGAGTGTGATTATTTTAAATTGAATAAGGAGCTTGCAAAAACGGATTTTAGAATTCGCTTCCATATGGACAAAGATCTCATAACAGCACCAACCTACATATTAGATGAAGAAAACCCTAGTACTTTTCCTACACTTGTCAATATGGAAGGTCCTAAGGAAATTCCAAAGGATCTTCCACCTGTTAGCACTGTATGGTTAAACTTGCAAGAGATTAATCAATACTTTACTAATTTTGACAAGGTCATTTTGGAACGTACGACTTCAAATGGCCTAAACGCCGGAGAATGGGCTTTCGAACATATGAACGAGGTGTTTAAAAATGAGATCAATCCGTTTGTCGAAAGTCTAAAAGGAATTTTTGCATCTCTTAAGGAAAATCTTGTGTTTGAAATTGGTGAAGTTCAAAAAGTGTTTTATAAAATGGACACCGCTTACGAACTACAACTAGTTGAAAAAGAAAAGATTTTAACCGAATATGACCGATTCTTGTCTGCAGTAATCTCGTGTGATGTGCTTACTACTGTAAATGTTAATTATTCGAATGAGCTTACATCCGCTATGATTAATTGTGATGCTGTGAATATTTGTAATGATATTTGTGATGATGTTTGTGATCTCTCTGTAAATGTTGCTGATACTGTAAATGAGGTAGATAATCATTCTTGTCACGAATCTAACGCTGAGTTTTTAAAGCTACAAGATTCTTACAATTTACTTTCAAAACGCTTTAATCAACTAGAACAACATTGTATATCTTTAGAATTAAAACAACAAACTCAAAATGAGAATCCTTTGATATCAAATGTTTGTGAAAACGGTGTTGAGACGAGTGACAAGATGATTGCAATTGTTAAGACATTAGAGGAAGAGATAATGAGATTGAAGAGAGATGTGTCATTAAATGAAACACTCAAAATGGAACTAGAGGCTGCAGAGTCCAAAAACCAGGTCTTAGAAATTAGACTTTCGTCTGTTCTAGGGGAGATGGATCGGACAAGACAGGGACTATCCGCTCTTTATGGTTCACTAGAAGAACGCTTCGCTTTTAATGCGGCACAGCAACAATCTTATGTTGAACAACTGAACCAAAAGTGAGAGGAAATCTCTGATTTGAACATCCTGCTCATTGACAAAAATATGGTTTTGGCTGAGTTAAAGGAGACACTTCTTCTCACCCGACAAGAAGTTGTTGATAACTTAGCTACCGACTCTGCACCGTCCACTAGTGCTCCAACAACCAAGTCAGTAGTGCTTTATAAGAACCTGCTTCATAAGAGAAACCCAGTTACCTATGATGATTATATGAGGAATGCCATTAAGCATGTCGATCTTCTTAGGGATATTTTAGACGATCTTTATGCCTTAGATCCCTCAAGTAGCGACTATTATTCGGCTCATGAATATATTAAGCGAGTTCAATATTGCTTGGCATATTTGCAATATATAGGTACACCAGGTTCTGCACTACTTAATAATAGGCCCATTGCTGTAACTCCATTTAATAAGACTCCAGGAGCAAAACCGTCATTGGCACAATCAAGTAAGGCACCTTTAAAATCTGTTGCTAATATTCCCACTTTGCCTTCTACAGGATTAAAAGAGACTACTAAGGCTAAAGGATCGCCACTCAAGAAAGATAAGATCAAGCCCTCCACTAGTAGTGCCAAAAAGAAGAAAGTAGAAGTTCACAATAGGAATGCTAGTTCAGTTTTAAATAAAAAGAATCATGTTAAGACTAAAAGCTCTGCGTCTGTGCAGCAGCCTAAACCATTCGTGAATTCTGATTTGAATTGTTGGAATTGTAATGAATGTATGTTTTCCCAGCGTCATGATTTGTGTCTGATTGATCACGTGAATGAAATGAATGCTATTAAGAATGGTCTTGAATGGAAGCCAACGGGTAGAACTCGTGCCCAAGTTGGCTGGCAATGGCGTCCCACTGGTAGGACCTTTACATTAGATGGAAAAATGTGCCCTTTAACTAGGAATGCATCCATTGAGGTTAGGTCTGAGCGTCCTTTAGTTAGGAACACTCGCACTCAAGTATGGAAACAGCGCCCTTTAATTAGGTCGGCCCCCACTATAGTGCCTATCAGTGAAGAAATACCTCAGGATTTAAGCCAACTAGAATCTACACCACCAATTAGGAAGAAAAAGGCTAGGAAATCTAAGAAACCTAGAGTTAGCAAATCTAAGATTATTTAATCTGTACCTGCTAATAACAAGGAACACTCAGATTCCGATACCTCTACATTGTCTTCGTGTGGTGATATTTTCAGGTGGTCCAAATCATCCTGTGGTATTTGGACTCCGGTTGTTCAAAACATATGACCGGAAATCGCTCGATGCTCCGAAATTTCGTCAGCAAGTTTCTTGGTACGGTTAAATTCGGGAATGTTCATATAGCAAAGATTATGGGGTATGGTGAATATCAGATTGCAAACGTGACGATTTCTAGGGTATACTATGTAGAAGGTCTTGGTCATAACTTATTCTCAGTAGGACAGTTTTGTGATTCCAACCTTGAGGTTGCTTTTCGACAACACACTTGTTTCATCCGCAACTTGGAAGGAAAAGATTTGTTGAAGGGATCTCGTGGTGCAAATCTTTATACTTTGTCCTTACAAGACATGATGGCCGCCTCTCCAGTATGTCTTCTCTCTAAAGCATCTAAGACCAAGTCATGGTTATGGCATCGCAGATTATCTCATCTTAACTTTGATGCTATTAATCATATGGCTAAAAACGAATTAGTTCGTGGTCTTCCAAAGCTTAAATTTCACAAGGACCATTTATGTTCCGCGTGTTCAAGGGGGAAAAGCACCAAGAAATCTTACAAGCCCAAAGCTGAAGACACCAATCAAGAAAAACTTCATCTCTTGCATATGGATCTTTGTGGACCAATGAGAACTGAAAGTGTGAGCGGTAAGAAATTCATTCTCGTCATTGTGGATGATTTCTCCAGGTTTACATGGGTTAGATTTCTACGTACAAAGGATGAAGCACCGAAGGCTATCATCACTTTTCTGAAATTCATTCAGGTACGTTTGAATACTACTGTCCGCCGTATTCGCACAGACAATGGTACAGAGTTCGTCAACCAGACTCTTCGTGATTATTATGAAGGAGTTGGTATCTCACATGAAACATCCGCTGCACGCACTCCACAACAAAACGGTGTCGTTGAAAGACGGAATCGTACACTTATGGAAGCTGCTAGGACCATGCTTATTTACGCGAACGCTCCATTGTTCTTGTGGGCAGAGGCTATATCTACTGCATGTTTCACCCAAAACCGTTCTATCATTCGGAAACGCCATGGAAAAACACCTTATGAGCTTCTACATGACCGTAAACCCGATGTTTCATTTTTTCATGTGTTTGGTGCTCTTTGCTATCCAAACATCAATAGTGAGAACTTGGGTAAGCTTCAACCGAAAGCCGATATAGGTATTTTCATTGGTTACTCACCGTCCAAGAGAGCATACCGAATCTATAACCGTCGTCTTGGCAAGATTGTAGAAACTATGGACGCAGATTTCGATGAGCTGACAGCGATGGCTTCTGAGCAACACAGCTCTGAACCCGCGCTTCATGAGATGGGAACCGGTGCTATTAGTTCCGGATTAGTTCCCAATAATCCTACTTCTACATCATTTTTACCACCAACAAGGCCCGAGTGGGATAAACTGTTTCAACCGTTGTTTGATGAATTCTTCGATCCCTCGACTGATGAAGTTCCAGCACCTGTAGTAATTGCTCCAATACCTGAAGTGGTTGCTCAAGCTAATGAACCTTTATCTAATGCATCTACAATTCACATTGAACCGGATGCACCTTCACCAAGTGATTCTCAAACTACACCTGAATCATCACCCCTACTTGTGCCTAATGATGTGGAAGAGGATTCTACTGATCACGACTTGGAATATGCTCACTTGCAAGAGCTTCCTTTCTTTGGTGTAGCGATCCCTGAAAACCCTTCAGCCGCGTCTACCTCAGAAGAAGCTCCTTCTATTGTTCACTCCAGACCACCTAGGATTGAAAACCATAGCACTAAATGGACAAAAGATCACCCAATTAGGAATGTTATTGGAGATCTAGATCGACCAGTCTCTACACGCCATCAATTACAAGAGAGTGCACTATATTGTTACTTTGATGCATTTCTCTCTGAAGTTGAACCCAAAAATTGGCAGCAGGCTATGACCCAATCATCTTGGATTGAAGCTATGCAGGAGGAACTAAATGAATTCCAACGACTTGAAGTATGGGAATTAGTTCCTCTCCCTGACAAGGTTAACATCCTTACCTTGTTATAGGTTTATTAGGTTAAACTTGATGAGATGGGTGCGGTATTGAAGAATAAGGCTAGATTGGTCGCTAGAGGATATAAACAAGCCTTGGGTATAGACTTTGAGGAATCTTTTGCTCCTGTGGCTAGATTGGAGGCGATTAGACTATTTCTTGAGTTTGCTGCTCATATGAACATGATCGTCTATCAAATGGATGTGAAGACGGCATTTTTGAACGGTGAACTAAGGGAAGAAGTTTATGTCAGTCAACCGGATGGGTTCGTCAGTACGGAGTTTCCTAATCATGTGTACAAGCTTAAGAAGGCTCTCTATGGGTTGAAACAAGCTCCACGCGCGTGGTATGATCTCCTGTCAACATATCTCATTTCGGAAGGCTTCTCCAAAGGCAAGGTGGACCCCACTCTATTCACTCTCAAGGAAGGCAACGACATGATTCTGGTACAAATTTATGTTGATGATATAATATTTGCTGCCACTAACATAGAATTGTCAAATCGATTTGAGAAGATAATGTCCACAAGCTTTCAGATGTCGATGATGGGAAAATTTTCATTTTTCTTAGGATTACAGATTTCTCAGAATCCCAAAGGCATCTTTATTAATCAATCCAAATATGCTCTAGAATCTCTTAAGAAATATAACTTTGAAAATTGTGACCCCGTGGACACTCCAATGGTGGAGAAATCCAAGTTAGATGAAGATAGGAATGGGACTATTGTCGATCCAAAACTTTACCGTGGGATGATCGGCACCCTTCTATATCTGACTGCTAGCAGGCCTGATTTGCAATTTGCTGTATGCATGTGTGCCCGGTATCAGGCTCGGCCTACCGAAAAGCACCTACATGTAGTTAAAAGGATCTTTCGGTATCTAAAAGGAACACTTCATCGTGGTCTATGGTATCCGAAAGATTCCTCTATTGCTTTAATATCATACGCAGATGCCGATCATGCTGGATGTCAATACACGAGGCGTAGCACTTCTGGATCTGTGCAACTCCTTGGAGATAGATTGATCAGTTGGTCTTAAAAAAGGCAGAAAAGCGCTGCAATATCAAGCACGGAGGCTGAATACATCGCCATGTCCGGTTGTTGTGCTCAAGTCCTTTGGATGAGATCACAATTAACTGACTACGGTCTTGGATTTAACAAAATCCCGATGTATTGTGACAACAAGAGCGCCATTGCCCTTTGCTGCAACTATGTTCAACACTCCCGGGCCAAGCACATAGACATTCGCTACCATTTCATTAAGGAGCAGGTGTAGAACGGAGTGATCGAGCTGTATTTTGTCACTACTGAGTACCAGCTGGCGGATATGTTCACCAAAGCCTTAGATCGAGGACGAATCGAGTTTTTGATCGAAAAACTTGGCATGAAATCATTCACCCCAGCGACTCTCAAAGAGTTGGCAGAAGAATCAGCTGAATAGTCGTGGTAAACTATTCAGAGTATCCTTTGTTCGTGATCATGTATATTATAGTAAATATATAAACCACAAAAAGAAAATACAAAAATATAAAACCAAGAAAAACCATAAAAAATATAAAACCTAGAAAAACCATAAAAATTATAAAATCAAGAAAAACCAAAAATATTTTTCGTTTTAAAAAACGGGCATGTCTTTTAGTACGGTAATATTTACGGCCTTAGAAATGTCGATTAATATTGACACGGTGCCATAAATAGAGTCCGTATAAAAGTTGTAATGTTTTAAAACATGCCCATTATGGCTTGTAGTTATTTCTGACTGCAACCCGGTTTTCATATTAAAGTCACGTATTTCCTTGGAAAACGTTGGCTCACAACGGGAATTAATTTTCTCGGGCATGATTTACAAGCCAAATCATGCAAAGGGATCAAGTTTACTTTACAACTTGGTCTAACACGAATTTGTGTACGTCTCAATGCATTAATTTGTTAAAATAAGAGAAATCTTATTGACACAACGAATCAAACTTTTCAAGATATCAATTGGGAAATGTTTTTCATCATCATGTGCCTCATTAAACAATGACTACAGCTCTTTAAATAGAAAACGGGTCATCGTTTAAGGGGGAGAAAATGTTACCTCATCTTTCACATCAAAAAGATCTTCAAAAATTTTCAAGGAAACTCAAAAAGCTTAATAGTTAATGGTTGGATTGCTTTGGCATCTGTCTTGTTGTTGATTATAAGTTTGTCATGGATAGTTTTGTGCTCGTGTTAAGATAAGTTAATCACTAAGGCTCGGGTAGTTAACATAAGATAGGGTCAAAATGACAAGAATTAGAACTTGGGAAAACAAAAGAATTTTGTTTGGTGAAAGAAGAAAAATTGAGGGGGTAAAGTTGACAACATGTCTAACTTGTGAAAAATTTGACCTAGTCAAAATCACCCACCCCCGTCTCTTCCATTATTTCACTGTTTACCTATCTTTGCCGCCATTAACACTCTAGCTCTCAAACACTCACGAAATCATTCAAACATCTCAAAATCAGTAATCGTCTAAGTTCAAGATCATCAAAAAGGTATATAATCGGATTAATCATTCAAGCATATCAATTTAATTAACTCTTTTAATTGAAAACAATCGATTGCAATTTCTGATTAAATAGGGTTTAATTAAAATTGGGGGTTTTGCCTGGGTTGTATTCGGAATAGATCTATTGCACTGCTTTGGCCTTTAGATCACTTGGATCAAACGGATTTCGTGCTTAAATTAGAAAATATATAAGTGTTGAAAAACATTCCGAATAGGAGGTCTTTCCGCATAGGACATATTTTTCCGAATAAGGAATGTTTTCCGAATAAGAAAGAAAATTCCGCATAGGACCATTTATTCAGAATAGAAAGGTTTTTCCGCATAGACAAAAGTTTTCCGAATAGGATTTTATTCCGTATAGGCCAAGTCTTTCCGAATAGGATTTTATTCCGTATAGGCCAAGTCTTTCCGAATAGGATTTTTTATTCCGCATAGACAGCTCTTTCCAAATAGAAGATTTTATTCCGCATAGACAAGTCTTTCCGAATAGGATTTTTATTCCGCATAGACAGTTCTTTCCGAATAGAGAATTTATTCCGCGTAGACAGTTCTTTCCGAATAGGTTTGTTTATTCCGCATAGACTGTTCTTTCCGAATAGAGTATTTATTCCGCATAGGCCTAATGTTCCGAATAGACTTTTTATTCTGCATAGGCCTTATGTTCCGAATAGACCTATCATTCCGCATAGGGTTTATATTCAGCATAGACCAAGTATTCCGAATTGAATGAATATTCCGAATAGAAGATGTTTGAATGGTTTACAAGCTTAAGGGATTAGGTCATATGTTCTATGCTTAGGTTTAAAGTCATATTGATATTCATATTTGTATGTTTCAACCTTTGTGTTTTATCTTAAGCAGAGACGATGACTAACCCTACAGTACAACAAATACAACACACCAGAGCCACCCTCATTGCCGAAGCCAAGACTCTAAAGTTTATTCCGAACAACTTTCGTTTGAAGGAGGTATCTCACTCTACCCATAATGGATTTAAGGTAGGTACAGCCATGCTTGATAAATCTCATCTCAAGCATGCGCTAAGGAGAAGTGCTTCAGTGCCCTATGAATACCTTTACGAGTTCTGGGCTACCAAAGAGAGGACGTCGAACAAAATCACTTTTTCCTTGGACAACAAGCAGCAGACGCTTACTGTGTCAGACTTTAGGAAGATCTTTGGATTTCGACCGACACTCAAAGACCTATCATACTCAGCCAACCCAACTAAGGACCAGATCATGGAGATGTTCACCGCCATTGGATGTCTTGACATACGAACCCCGTCTGAGTTTACTACTGCCAAAGTTGGTCAACCATGGAAAGCTATTTTTGGTATTCTAAGCCGATGTTTAACACCCAAAACAACTGGGTTTGATGTTGTTCGTCCACCAATCATCAAGATGTTTTATGGTATGTTTAAAGGTATGGGTATTGATTATGCATCACTGCTGTGGGAGGAGTTTACTTTTCAACTCTTCACAAACACAAAGGGTAAGGTTAAAAGCTACCAGTACCCTAGGTTTATTAAGTTGATCATACATTACTTTATGGAAAACGATGCATCCATTAACAAGCGTGCAGGTAGTCGTCACCACACGATGGATGATGATGATTTGGTAGACTTAAGGCAGGAGACTCATTCGAATACGGTTATTCCTGGTCCCATTCCCAGTCATCTTCTGACCGATGAGATTATAGCATCTGATGATTACAAGAACTTGCTAACAGAAATTGAGAATCAACGAGCAAGCATTCTAGCAGGTGAAGACTCTTCCACCACGGTTAAGAGCAAAGGTAAACGGAAGCAAACAGATTTACCTGAACCCAAAGCCAAAAAGAAGAAGACTGCAGTTAAGAAGGGAAAGGGTATGGCTGATGAGCTAGCTCTCCACGATGAAGAAGATATTGATGATCCTGCTCTTAACAAGACTGAGAGAAAAGCGATGAAGATAGCTATGGAAAGGAGTAGGAAAGACACTGGAGGTAGTGGTTCGGGTGCACGGGTAAATGTTGAAGAAGAGTACGTGGAACCAGATGATGTGTTTGAGTTTGGATCACCTGAAAAGTATTCTACTTCGAAGGAGACATCCACCCCCCCTGTTTCAGCAAGTGTTGAAAAAGAGTCTACTCAACCGTTAACAACTCAACTTCAACCAACTCAACCCATACCAACCAGACCGGTTTCAACACCATTTCTTCCACCACCAATAAACCCCATCCTTAGTACCGCAGTTACAACCGAGCCTATACCATCAACCCAGAGCAGCTCTGCAACGTCTGCAATGGCAGCATTAGTGATGGCCGAAATGTTGGATAAACATGTGGATAATCACAAGAGAGAAATGGATGAACTTCGCCAAGAGTTACTTAGACGAGCTCAAAGTGAAGAAGCATCTAAGAAAGCTCAAGAAGAGTTGATTGCTAAGTTCGCTGCAGATATGGAATTTACACGTAAAGCTCATGCAGAAGAACTTGCTCGGGTTAAAAAGGCTGAAGCTGATAGGCATCAAGCACGAATTACGAGACTTAAAGCTATTAAGGATGACCTTAAAGAGCAAAAAGAAGCTCTTGAAGCTTCTATTGAGCAGAGAGTGAAAGACTCCGTTGAATCCCTAATGCCTAAACTGCGTGATGAGTTGAAGACACTCGCTGCTGACAACTTAATGATCAAATCATCCAATCCTTCAGAAGCCGCCTACAAGATTGCTTATGACTTGACGGATTTTGAACTTAAGAAGATCCTCAAAGCTCGAATGAGGGAACTTGGATCGTTTGATAAATCGAGGATTCAACGGGCTCTCTTCAAATCCCTGAATGACACTACCATGGAGGATGATAAGTTGTTCAAGACGTTTGGAAGTGTGGTACCCTACCACATTCTCCCTGAGGAAGAAAGGGAAGAGAGTGACGAAGAAGAGGGTACTGGTGGAGAAGAGGAAGAAGAAGAAGAAGAAGAAGATAAGAATGATGATGATGATGAGGATGATGAGGATCAGGATGATGAGGATGATAATGATAAGGATGATGATGATGATGATGAGGATGATGATGACGATGATGATGATGGCGATGATGGCGGTAATGGTAATGAGAAGAGTGTTCGGGGGAGCAACGGGGATGATGATCAGGATGATGATGGGGGTAAACAGCCTGAGAAAGGGGATAAGGGTGCCAGCTCAAAGAAACCTGTCAAATCTGGCACCAAGTCCAAGAAAGATGCAGCAACAAAGGAAAAATCTACTTCCACGGAATCCAGACGATCGAAGTGGCGCCACGATGTGAATGCCACTACAGGGTCATCTATTCCTGGTACATTTATCGCTGCATCCATACCTGTTACCACTAACCCTGTTAGTTCTATTGTTGTTGTTCCTGTAATTGCAGAATCGGTAACCGAACCTGAAGCTGCACAACACTCACCCGTTCTTGACACTGCCGACATGCCTGAAACAGAACAAGCAGATGTTCACGTCTCCACTCCTCTGCAACAAAACCCACAATCTACTGTTCCAAGCACAAGGGACTGGGCGGACACGTTGGAGATTGACGAGACTGCACCACCACAGGCTTGGATCACGGCAGCGGCGCAGTATGATCCGATCACCGACGCCGACAAAGATGTTTTGTATCTTCGTATCCGGAGTCCTATTGACTTATGTGCATTTCTTGCTCATGAGTATAAGACTTCGGTTACTCCATCTTTGGTGAAGAAAGCACTGAAGGATAAGAGACTACGCGCCAAAACCCGGTTGACCCAAATGGAGTTCGAGTATTATGCCGATGAGATCCTGAAGGCTCTGAATACCGTTCAACGGCCAGGACTTCATGAATCAGAAAGAGCTCCACCTCCAATGGATCCTTCTCAAGATAATCAGATTGCTCTTGACTTCTTCGTCACCAATGATCTTGTGTATCTTCTGAAGGGGTCCTCAAAGTACGCAACATCCCTGACCCTGCTGAAAGCTGCCAACTGGGGGACAATACCCTTTATCGAGGAAAAGGTAAACCGACTCTGGGTCCCAAAGGTAAATCATAATTATGATATGTATGCTGTCATAGGTGCATCACACTGGGACGAACGAGTTCGAAGGGCGTACAGGGGCTGTTGTCTAGTCAACTCAGGGAGTAACGTTCGATCCGATATCCGCATCTCCAGCATCTTAGGGTTGAAAACTGAAGCCAAGAATGGCTACTATCATGTGACGGAGATTCGTTTGAAAAGGGAGGATGACAGAGAATACAAAATCCAGTAGGGAGATTTCTCTATCATTCGCCTTGAGGATATTGAAGATATGTTGCTTCTGATGACCCGAGATCAACTCACACATATTCCTCGTGAAGACCTCATTGCCTTGAATACAACACTTCGTATGTTCACACGAAGCGTTGTTATCAAGAAAAGAGTTGAAGATCTTCAGTTGGGAGTCGAAAGCTATCAAAGGAAGCTCAACTTAACCCGTCCAGTGAATCAAGTTCTACCTCAACATGTAGAAAGATGTCCTTATACCGGCATCTCTGTTCCGAATTGCGGCATTTTCTACTTGAACAGCCGAGGTTTAATGAAGTTTATGAGGGTGGGAGAGCTTTACAAGTACAGTGATGGGACTCTTCTACAAGTCAGAGGAAAGTTGGAGCATCTGAACTCGGGTGGGACTTTGCCAGAGATGACCGAGGATTGGCATAAGGGTTATAGGCAGATGGCGAATTATGTGATCAAGAAGATCGATCAAAAGCTCCGTGAACGTAGATTGATGAGGAGCTTGGAAAGATTCGTGGGTGGTAGACCATATTTAGTGCACCACAAGCTACTGCAACGATCTATCTAATGGGTCGTACACTTCAGGTCCACTTTATATTGGTTTTCAATTGTGAATATGTATATTTGTGAATAATGTGCTTTAATGGCTTGATGTAGTGTTAAGGTATGATAATTTTTCAAGAATTTCTCACGAGATTCTAAATCTTTCAAAATATATCATACTAAAGCACTACAACTATCCCTTATTCAATTAAGGGGGAGCAATGATTTGTTCTATGGCCAAACATCGATTTCATTTTTTACCCAAAGACCGGTTAATCCATTCAATATCCCAAATATTAATGGTTAACATTTTGGATAAGGGGAGAAAATGGGATTAAGGAGACGTAAGTGATACTTGGCAAAAAGATGAAAAAGATTTAACGATTATCCAACTTAATATGTGTAAAGCACGTGTTAAGGGGGAGCGTCTTTGATGAACAAAACACCTAAGGTACAAAACTTTTGATTTCAATATCACAAGTACTTTAGGTGATTTTCAATGATTTTTCATGATGGCAATTCCTTCCCAAAACACGCTTAATTCACGACGGATGTGGTGACAAAAGGGTGGTAGGAATAGGTTTAGTCCAATGATTCATCAGAGCCGATGGAATCTTCCCAAGGACAATTCCCTAGATAGAATTAGAAGTCCTAGGAAAGTTGGAGAAAGAATGTGAACGTAGCTGAATGCCGACCAAGTACTTAAGCTAGCACTGGAACAATCACAACAAGGTGCTAGTGATGACGTATTGGTAAGCATTGAAGGGGTTGAAGAATGAAAAAGAATTGTAAAGATAAAGGGTGTAAAGAAAGAAGCCCTCCTTACAACTTTAGGCAGAAACCGGGTCAATACATATGCTATTGAGGTCATTTTTGTTAATGACTCTCGGTATTGAAGAAAGACATCATGGACCCAGTGATGCAATGCACAACCCTTCCCAGCTAACTCAAATATCTCTCAAAAGGTATTTGTTTTAATCACACGGAGATCAACACGTTATCTATTGGTTTATTCACTCCGAATAGACTGGTATTGAAAAGGTGGCACTCCTCTCCAGCCATCGCTCACTAAATCAAAACGCACAATCGAGTCTAGAGCCAAGAGATCATCAAAAGTCTCATTAGGACACTTTTCATTTATTCCTTACTTTCTCACACACTGTGAAAAGTAAGAGATTTTCATGAGTCCTACGCAGTATTCCTGTAATATTGCCAGAACATCCGAGTAATACGCAAGTATTACAATGAAGATGGAAATCCTGCTTGAGCCAACATCAAACAAGCTCATGGTAGGTTACACGTGCGGTTCTTTTAGAACCAATCTTGTGAAAAACTGGAAGGAAACAGTGGTTTAATTCTTAATTGAACTTAAACTCGTTCCAGGCCTCTACGCATTATCATATGATCTTGCCAGAACACTCAGAGTGACTCTTTATTGATCACGGTGACGAGTGGAAATCCTTCTAGTGTTAACATCAAACAGCACTTGGTAGGTGACGTGCAAGATTCTTTATGAATTGAGCTCGTGACAACTGGAAAGCAACGATGGTGAAAATCTTAATTGAAATTCACTTGTTCCAGGTTTCATGAATTGACGGCTTCAAATCACAAGGATAATTTATCCAAGTGATTCACTCTTTATGTTCGCAGTCAGCTTTGGACGGTCGAATAAAGGGAACGGGTTTACCCGCGAAATCCTGTCAGGAAGTTACTTAATTGAAACTATCCGTCACGGGTACGATATCTAATATCGTCCAACGGTCTTCACCGACCGGAGGTAAAATGCTACCGAATTAGAATAAAATGTTCAAAGCCATTTTATTTGTGTCGTTGCTGTGTACCTGTTAAAGACGGTGGCGTTGCTGTGTACCTGTTGAAGACGGTGGCGTTGCTGTGTACCAGTGAAGACGGTGGTGTTGCGGTGTACCTGTAGAAGTCATTCCCACATGCTTATGTCTTTTGCAACAAAGTTCAGCAAAAAATTCAAGAAAGTACAAGATGAAGTCTTCCGCTGTACCAAACTCTGAAGCTTTCGAGAATTCAACAAAAAGACGTAAGTGTGTGGAACATGAAGTCACGAGGAGGCAAAGTTCACAAGAAAGGCAAAGATCGCACGTGAAAGGCCAAAGAACAATGCTCTCAAGTCAAAGCCAAAAAGATCAAACCAACATATTCACAACAAAAGAAAGAAAAGAAGAAAAGACTACGAGCTAAAGAACGAAGACTTAGTATAGTATGCTAGGTTTAGAACTTTGTAACGTGGAGTGACCTCCCTTAGGGGGAGATTGTTAGAAATACGTTTTAACGTATATTAGAAGTATCGGTCACTCCACAATATGATTTATGTTGTAATAGCTCGTAGTTAACAATTAGTTAAATATTACTTATTAAGTTAAGTAAGAACCGGTCCATGGGCTTGTCATGGACCGGCCCAAGCCCATTGTAAGCTTGGAGTATAAATACCCCTTTCCACCATGGAAAGGGGTTGGTTGTTGTTCTCATTTCACTTTCATATTAATAAAATCATACACATTTTCTCTCACTTTCTCTCTCTAGTTTCTCTCACTAGAAAACATCAACCCACTTCATAGATTCATAGGTTATCAATATTCTACATATAGTATGTTTATGACTTTTAGGGATTCTACATTCTTATTTTAAGGGTTTATATGGGTTAATCATATCCTAGGGATGATTAAATGAGCTTAAGATCCTATGCTTTGATAACTTGTACATTGTGCTTTATTAACTTGTAACTTGGCTTGATACAAATGTACGATCTTTATATGATACTTAGTTAAGTTTTATAATTAGTTGCAATAGATTAGATTCTAATTCAATATGAAATGAATTTTAGGTGCTAATCTAGGTTACTAGGTCTTTTACTTGTGATTAGCTTTAGATTAGTGAATATTAGTGTTCTGTGATCAATTATCTTTCCTTTATATGATAGATTATAATTATTGTATTGTATTTGATACTTGTACATAGATATTATGTAGTTATATTGCTTTAAACATTGTTTACCAAGTATTTCTAGGTGGTGATCTAGACTATTATGTACATTTATTTGTACTTAGCTTTTTATAGTTTGTTCTTACCATTCTTAGTTATTGTTATGTCTTCAAAGTATAGCTTACAACTTGTTTATAATTCATAATTACTTATTCATATGTGTTTTCCATTCATAGTTTACCATTCTTGAGTTTACAACTCATTTAAAGGGATTCAAGGGTTTCTAAGGGAATTTAGGGTATCATAGTTACATTTGAAATGTTCTTATCAATATTGAACTTATTAGATTAATTTTAGAACTTAGACTTGATATATACATTGTATTTCTAACATATAGGAATATGTTGAAGTGGCAGTTCAGGTTGTGAGAAATAATTTATCTTACCAAGGCATAAAAGCAAAAATTTCTAGTCAAAAATTTATATTGATACAATCATAGCACATAACACATATGTGAAATTTAAGGATTGTCACATCTACCTCTTCTTCATTCCAATCTTGGTTGAATGAGTTTTCTTCACCCCCTCACTCTAAGTCCTCTCTTGGATGTGAACCCTCAACCTCTTCAAAGCATTCCCTTTGAGAATGACTTTGTTGAGCCTTTGGTAACCTCACCTTTCACCCCCACCAAACTCACCCATATCACCATTGGACACCATGCCTCTTCCTCCTCCTCCCTCTAACACTCCAATTTTGGGTGTTCCCATTTCTAACCTCATGGGTGATCCATACTTGTTTACTTTTCTAAAAGCTCATGACACTAATTGTCCATGTTGCCTCTATAATAACTACATCATTCAAAACCTAAGAATATAAATGTTTCGACTTCATAGGATGTTGCAAGAACTCATGATAACCTTATTCTCCAATTCTCTTCCTCTTAGGCGATGAATGATGATGATTTTCAAAATGTTTCTTTAAGAAAATCAAGTCAAGAATGATTATTAAATCAAGAACTAGATTAGCTAACTTTGTAATAGTTGATGTTTAATAGATTAAGTTTTTGTGTGTTTCAACCTATGTGCTCTCACACTAATCAACTTTAATTTAATCAAAATTAACCTTAATCTGTCACAACCTCTAAAATTGTATCAAATGTTATCTAAATATTTTGCCAGCCTTTGTCAAGACACTCTTTGTGAGTGTGTTGCCCTTTGTGCAACCAAATCATCACCTAGTGCTATTAGAGGTAAAAATCCAAGATTTGCTTAATTTTGAAAAAGTCTAGTCTTTTCTCAAAATCTTTCAAAAACGGATTTTTTTGTCCACTGTGGACGGCTTAATAAAGTTCGCGCAGCTCAATATTGATATTGAACCGTAGATTTCTTTAAGGAACCGCGGACAGTAAGCCAAGTTTTGGCTCATTTTTTGTCTTTCTTCTTTGACCTCAGTATTTTCAAGATTCTTTGTTTACATATTTTGGTTAAACATTCCTTGAAACCTTTTAGTTTTCTTATTATTCCTTGCCTTGTCTATTTTCTTTAAATCTTCTCATTTTGGGAGTTCTCTTTCTCATCCCTCACAATGTCTTCTTCTTCTAATCTTAACCTTGATATATCTTTGTCACAACCTTCTAAACCCAAAGTTTCTTCTTCTAAGCTTTCCAAGAAAGAAAAAATCTCGATTCGACTCGTTTGGATCAAGGAGAATAAGGATCATCATGATTCCTCTTCTTCTAAACCTTGCAAGACTTATTCTTTCTCTCCTATCGAGTATTGGAATGAGACTTTCTCAATCAATCCAATTACCAGAGAAAGAGAAGCTCTTCCACCACCACCACCACCTACACCTTGCAAGTTATCTCACCTCAATGACGTTTCTTCTTTCCTCAACCTTTCCCGACATTGTGAAAACCTCTATCCTTAATCTCCTTCTCCACCACCACTATCTTATTTTGATAGTCATCCCCCATCAAACGACTGTGTTTTTCATCATGGAAGCTCGTGTGCGTGTTGTCGATTTCAACAAATTGAACTTACTCATGTTTATGACAAGTTAAATTTTCTTGAATTTCTTCTCACTCGACCTCCTCTCAAAGTATTTGTTCCCGTGAACAAATCTTTGAATGATGCCTCGTCGTCTTATTTTACCAATTAAAGCATATTTTGTGCTCTAATTGTTTGAGTCAAATAAAAACCTAAGCAATCTTGGAGGACTATCTCTACTAGAATAGTTTATGCTTGTCTTGTTTATTTTCATTACTTTTTGTATTAATATTCATATTGTGTGTATGAATATTATCCTTGTATGCTCTCTCATATTTTTGTAATAGGATTGATATGTGTGTATTTCTCGTTTTGCTAATCTTTATCACACATATTGTTAAGAGTTGACCATGGTTAAAATTTACAATTGTTTTTGGGTGATTCTAACAATTCTAAGTTTTTAACCCTTTGAGATATTATCATTACAATTGGTATGGATGTTTCTTTTCTACCTTTATTCCACCAATTGTGCATTGATTTTGTCAAAACACCCTCCTTGGACAAACTTAGCAAATACTTACTTCTAATTTGAGATTTCTTTTCTTTCTCCCTCTCAAGTTATCTAGTAGGTAGTGACTATAGTATATACATTTGTGTTTCTTTTCTTTCTACTAACCTTTGTATGTAGCTTGTCACCATAGCTCTATTACTTGGTGCCCCAAGCTAGGCGGAGTAACACCAAGGGGTAGCTACTAGCAAAGTCGATTCTTCTCTTCTTCAAATACTTGTGCTTACCTTTTTGCTTCGACGAAGGGGGGGAAATGATATTGATAAACTCGTTAATAATTTGAAAACTTTTGTATTTTACATAAATGAATTTATAGTTTATCGTAATCAAAAAGGGGGGATTGTTAATGCAAGTAATGCCAAAAAAACATTATTAGTGTTAACTATTATTTCTTAGCTTTGATCACGACAAAGTATAAAGACATTTATCGTCAAAGACAATCATAAGATGAATTATTGAACAAACACTATCATCAAGTTAATAATCATTTAAGTCTTGCACAAACATATCTTAATCATGTTTAGTGATCATAGAAAGTGATTAACCTCAAAACTCATATTTTATCAAATGTGATAAAAGATTTTATTAAACTTTATTTGTAAGAAAAAAATTATTAAAATGGAAAATGAAATTTTGAATATGGCACATTCCAAATGCCATGAATATCCTTTGAAGGGAAAATATACCTCAAATAACATTTCCCCACTGAAAGACAAAAAGAAGCGAACTCTACATGGGCGGTTCCCCAAATAGGCATGCGGTTCTTTATTGATAAGGAACCGCGCGACAATTAAGGAACCTCGGGCAGAGAGCCGTTGGTTTTTGTCTCCTATAAATAGTGGATCAAATATTTATTTTCCAAAAACCATTTTGGACATTTTTTCTATCTCATTTCTCTTTTCTATATTTTAATCATTAGTAAATGATCACTTAATGTGTTAAGTATGTTTACTTATTTTTTACTTGTCCAAAGAGAAGACCACTCACACATTTGTGATGTGATTAAAGATGAAGCCTTGATAAAGATCATCCTTTCTTAGATCTAGTCATGTTCATCATTTTGTTTAGTTAAGTCTTGTGTAGATCCAATGTATTTGTGTACACTTGGATTAGTGTTGTGTTAATACAATGTCTTGGTGAATACTTGGATTAGTCTTTTGTAAATTCATTGTATATGTGTATACTTGGATTTGTCTTGTGTGGATCCAAGTTACATGTGTACACTTAGATATGTCTTATTGAGTTGTGATAAGTCTTGTGTGTTAGTTCTCACTAAACTATAAAGTGATGTGTGTATGTGTCTTGTGAGTTCTCACTAAACTTGAAAGTGAAGAGTTGTGAAGATGTGGATTCAATGGATCGTTAGACTCAATGGTAAAAACAATTTATCTAGGATTATATCAAGTTCTTATGTAATCAAACATAGCGAAATTAGAACTAAATACACGAACAATATGTTATGAACAAGATGAATTTTCTCCAACGTTACTTGCATTAAAACATTAAACATAAATAACCTAGACGTCTTACAATGACTAGACGCCTATGTTGGGTCAAAAAGTTGATGTGGCAGAAACTCAAAATCGAAGAAAATATCAAGACAATTGTTCAAGCGTTGAAAAGAGTAATTCCAGCGTTGACAAGAGCAAATTGGGCGTTGACAGAAGTCAACAAAAGTCAAACGCAGTCAACAAAGTCAAACGCTGATGGATGTTGAAGATTTGATGGAGAATTCTATTTAGGGAATATATTGAGTATATTATTTATGATATACACAATATATAGTTTATCTAAATAGAAGATTTAGATGTTTATTTGATATAATCTTTTGTAGATTCTGTTCCTTCCACTATAAAAGGAACAAGAGTCTTAGGTTTTATTCATATTATTCATTCACAATGTAAACCTAAAGTGTGTGTCGCACTAGACGTGGGATTCAATGTATACACGTCTAGTGGTTGTTTGTTATTAATATAATGAACAATCGTTGAGTAATTTATGTGTCTTGTGCCTAAACACCTTGTTATGATCATTGTTCTATTCCGCTATGTTATCATATGAACGATGATCAACCTAGATATAATGGTTTATAACCATTGAGTCTAACGATCAATGGACTCCACAGCCTAGAACACGAACTCTGACTATAGGATTACATTGTGAATGAATGTTGTATGTAAACCTACGGGCTACGTCTCTTTATATAATAGAGACATAGCTTACAAAGAAAGATATTAAAGTAATAAAAAGACTCCACCAGCTTGTAGTATTGAACTTTGGCAAAAGTAGTCCTGGTCTTCTTATTTTGTTGTTTTTGACGTATCAACTCATAATTTCGACCCAACAATCTTCCCCTAGTTGATGATGTCAAAAACACTTCCCCTTAAGCTCGCATTCTTTGTAAAAAATATATAACACCAAGGATCAACAGATTGCACTTTGTAGACTTCTTCCCCTTTATAACATGATCCAAATAGGGGTCTTGTATGTAAGCAACCTTGATTTCGACCACTACTAAACAATACCACACTACTAATACAAGTATTCTATGTCTCAAATTACCCTCCATGAAGAACCGGCTGATTGAATTAAATGAATTTGAGCAATAGAAACTCACATAAGTTGTAGTAATACTAATGAGCAGTAGTAAACACCTTCACCTCAATGTTACATGTGAATGACTAACACTATCAATTTAGCTTCCCCTTAAATTGTGCTAATCATTCTTGAATCTTCAAATTCTGTAGGCTTTATGTAATGATCACATATGAAAAAATGTAATTATGACTTACTTGATGATGAAGTAGAATAACCCTAACTTGCGTTCCATGTCTTATACTAAACATGTGACTCCAAAACTCACGGCTATAATGAGTAGACTATAAAACTCACGGCTATAATGAGTAGTCTCTTGAAAAAAAGAATCCTCACACTGACAAAGTTAGGCACATACAGTAGCAAATACGAGGATAGAGTGTCTTAAGAAAAATCTCATACCTTTGCTACCCTTTTATTAAGTTTGTTATCACAACTTAAGCACCTACAAGTTACCTTTAAACGTTCACATCATCTGAAGATATGATAGAACACCAATCCGTGAAAATCTACTTCGCCTTCAAATAAATAATAAAAACTTTTCTTCATAATCAACAGAAATAAAACGAGCCTTTATACCTTTAAGAACTAGTTGTTGTGAATGAACCAAACTTCAAACCAAAATATCTCTAAAACTGTCTGTCTGTGGTTGCGTACAACGGTGTCAGTGGCTAGAATATGAGTGTCAGCGGATAGATTTCACGTGACAGTGGCTTGGTCTATCCACCGTGTATAACATACCACTTTTGAATCCATAAACCCATTTGCATCCTCATTATTTATATCCCATGTGAACACATAGAATATTTAATTCCACATGTGAATAGCACATACATGAACCACCAGATCATGTTCTTTTAATAGTTAACCCCACTTTCTTGACTTTTCTTTGCTGCCATCACTTAAACAATACCAACAGTAACCTTCGACTATTGTACACACATCTACCCTTGTAAACAATTTAACAAAGAAGGTTAATAATACCTCACGTGATGTCCTTGTTACTTGTATGTATATCTTCCTTTGTGTCAGTAGCTTTTATAACAAAATTCAATCCCACGTCCTTTTCTTTGAATAGCAGCGTGAATACCAAATTTGTTAAAAACAAGTTTTTTTTCCAAAACAGTCAGACGAGGACCACTTGTGCAGCCCTTTTTCCTTCTCAGCCTGGATCACGAGTATTACTATCCAATCCCATATGTATTATTTATGATCCTATTGATCAGACCTGAGACCATATTGCAAACATCACCATTACCTTTTACTTGCAACGATCTGCAACTGTAAACCAAAAATCATAAACCTAATGTGTTCATCATAGAATAATGAACAACCATGATCTTTGAGCCACAACTACTGCTACTTCCTGATCAAATGTAGGATGAACAGCCAATCAATCTAGGGTTTCATAAAAACCCTATAATGAACAGCTTCTTCAAATCATAGCAGCCATAAACTTTGTAAAAAGACAAACGATCTAGGGTTTATTAACCAAAACCCTAAAACGATAATCTTTATCAAATCGCAGCCTCAATAAACAATCACCAACGACTTCATTCAGTAAACCAATCAAAGAAACAAACATTACTGATCTAGGGTTCTTTAATCAAACCCTCGTTCTTTTCAGAATTAGGAGTTTCTTGCAAAAACCCTAAAATCAGCATTAGCGACACCAGGTCTGTCGCAAAACCGTCGCTAAACTGTCGTGAATTCTGGACAGCGGCTTCACATCAACACGAACACGGTCATAAACATCTTGTAGATCCTATATATCACGAGCCTTAGGCTCTGATACCAATTGTGGAGTCTATGGATCATTAAACTCAATGGTAAAAACCATTTATCTAGGATTATATCAAGTTCTTATGCAATCAAACATAGCGGAATTAGAACTAGACACACGAACAAGATGTTATGAACAAGATGAATTTTCCCCAACGTTACTTGCATTAAAACAATAAACACAAATAACCTAGGCGTCTTACAATGACTAGACGCCTAAAACACGAACTCTGACTATAGGATTACATTGTGAATGAATGTTGTATGTAAACCTACGAGTTATGTCTCTTTATATAATAGAGACATAGCTTACAAAGAAAACTATTAAAGTAATAAAAAGACTCCACCAGCTTGTAGTATTAAACTTTGGCAAAAGTAGTCCTTGTCTTCTTAATTTGTTGTTTTTTACGCATCAACTCATAATTTCGACCCAACAGAAGATTGGTTCTAGCTTTGGATTAGAAATTGACATCTAGCCTTGTGTCAGAAAAGAAGATGGGCGACGAAGATTGGTTTTAGCTTTCGATTAGAACTCGACATCTAGCCTTGTGTCGGAAAATGGTAAAGTATGCGACGTGTGTAGATTGGTCCTTGATGACGTATAGTCCCCAACCGGGTCATGAACCCGGCCCACGGGTACTACCCGTATCCGGCCCATCACGAATGGGTTGGATTAATGTCATTTTAGCATTATGGTCTTAAATGAATAGTGGCCGCATAAGATATGGGAGACCCACGACCCGGCACGGCCGGAAAAGGGTTAGACAGAATCACAATCCTATTAGGATTGGGATTTGCCTCAAAGAATAAGATATACGCTCACCATAATTAGGAGATAACAATCAAGCTAATTATGGTGATTATCTTATGCTTGGGGCCGAAGTAAACAGTGAGCCCATTAGGGTTTCACTGCATATATAAGGAACCCCCAAGGGTTCCACAAAGGTATTACATTCTCCATATTCTAAACCTCACATCCGATTCTTAACCCTAACCGATTACTTACTCTCACGCTGGAGTCTAATCGTGGGATACGTTCCCACGGTAAGTCTAACGCGTGTTGCTTTAGTGTGCAGTATCTCAGCAAGTTATTCACTTGGTGAAAGAGCCGGAACCCAGCCTACCCGAATTAAGCCTAATTCGGGTCTAGCAAGGATCATCCAACTTTTGTATCAACAAGTTGGCGCCATCCGTGGGACCCAAACACTAAGCTAGAACAAATTTCATCTCGATCTCTTTCAATGACGAAGGGACATCCGCAAGGGAATCCCAGGAACACGAATCTTGCGAATCGGAAGTCCACAAGGGATGGGATACCCATCCCCACCCAGTCCCCTGGCAACCAAACAAACGGACCGAATAACCGAAACGTCTTTCAGTCTTTGGGTGGGGCAGGCACGTCCGGCAATACCCTACCACCAACCATGACCATGGATAACCCTGATCCGGGGAGTGCGCCTAATGCCCCTAACAAGGAGCCACACAGGCCATCAATCGAGGAAGTAGAAGTGGAACCACTTAGTGACGAAGACCTCGCTCGTGTTCTCATGCAGAACTTTGAGAGGATCATCCCGGGTATCGCGTCAAGGTTAAGCCTAGGTAGGAACCTCCAATATAGGCTCAACTTTGGCAAGGCCGTATCCGGAGCCTCTCCTCAAACTCAAAAGAAGAGGAAGGCGTGCCCACAGGAGCAAAACCCTCTTGAGGAAAACTCGCGACCCCGAAATGTGTTCAAGCGCGTAGGGGATCGCGTTATGTAGGAATTACTACAATCTCGGGAGGAAGGAGATAGGTCTGACGGCTCTGCCGAAGGCCCGGTGTTGGAATCAACCAGGAACAATCACCGCACCAGCGTTTGGGATAGGGCGAACAGTGGGAAGAAGGCTCCTAGCTCTTCTCACAAAAGGGGTCCTCAGCTGAGAAGTGGAGCACCGCCCCCTTCTCCCGACCCCTCGGGGTCGGATTCGGATGACCATCCCCCCAAGCATCGCTGACCTAGGTATACTCCTCCACCACCATCGGATGGTGAGGGATACTACGATGACTCTTACTATCGTGATGTAGAGGGGGAAGATCTCTCCCGCCCATGGTGTGATCCTAGGGAGGATCCCTTCACCCTCCGCATACGGAATTACTCCAAGGATAAGAAGCGCCGTATGCCAACATGCATCAAAACCTATGATGGATCTGGTGATCCGGATGATCACCTAAAGATATTTGACACGCAGACAAAGATCGAACGATGGCCAATGCCTATATGGTGCCAGATGTTCAATTCGACCTTGATTGGCAACGCCCGTGACTGGTTTGAGGGGCTTCCTCCCTGAAGCACTAATAGCTTCATTGAGTTGCGTACTCGTTCAAAAACAATTATACTCAGCGAAAGAAGTATCATAGAGATCCGGTCTCATTGGCAATTGTCAAGCAACGGCCCGGAGAATCTACGGAGGATTTTACGGAACGTTTTAATGACGAGTGCACGCGCACAAAAACAATGCCCGAGCTCCTAAAAATTTCTGATTATATGCATGCCATAACGGACAAGGAATTAATTAGGCGCCTCAATGACAAGCGACCGGAGAGGTATGATGACCTCATGGAAAGGGTCAGAAACTTTGTAGAAGGAGAAATCGCGGTAGCCGCGACCTATCCTACAAAGGGAAACCACAACTATCGATCGAACGACCAGCCCAAGAGGCAGTCAGGTGGTCAAAGCACGCAAGGCAATGGAAGGAACTCGGATTACAAGAGCCAGAACAAAGGAGGGCGGTCGGATGATAAATTCACCCCTCTAAAGATGTCGTATCGAGAAATCTTGTTGACAGAAGGGGCAAACTTCCCAAGGCCTCCCCTAATGACAACCCTAGTTGACCGCCTTCAAGGAAATCGCTTCTGTGAATTCCACAATGACAAAGGTCACGGCACGGAGGAGTGCATCCAGCTCAAGAAGCACATCGAGTCGCTGATTAAATCAGGAAAGCTCAAACACCTGGTCAAGGATTGGAAGGATGGGAAGGACAATAAAAAATATGAAAAGAAGGACCCCCCTCCCCCAAAAGGACAAGCCTTCAACCATATATATGATCCAATCATGGCAGCACCGCATAAAGCATAAGGTTACTCAAAAAATTTCGCGCGGCAGAGAGATCTCATTCCCTCCTATTACGGCAAGCAACCTGGCTGATGCACCTCTCACGGTTGAGGTAAGCATTGGAACCCACAACGTTCGCCGTATGTATTTGGATGGAGGGTCGTCGGCGGAAGTACTCTAGCGAACACTGTTTTGTACAGCTACGACCGGAGATAAGAAGCCAATTAATACCGGCCACGTCGCCACTCATTGGCTTTAGTGGAGACACTATCTGGCCAATAGGACAACTGCGTCTGCTAGTAACCATTGGGAATGAAGAGAATTCCACCACGGCGTGGATGAACTTTATGGTTATACGCTCACACTCTCCATACAATGAGATTATTAGAAGACCAGGCATCCTAGCCATAGGGGCAGTTTCGTCTACGGCTCATGGCATGATTAAGTTCCCTGTTGAAGGGGGAATTGTTACTATTTAGAATTCAATCATGCCGGCATCCGAATGCGACGCCGTGACAACACCAGTCCAGCCTATTCTCATTAAGGAAGGATCACCACCCCCCAATTAGAAGGTGGAAATCCATCCCGAGTACCCGAAACAAGAGGTGGCCATAGGGGGAACACTCTCGGATAACGGCAAGAGGGCCATGTGCTCTCTCCTAAAAGCAAACCTGGATGTATTCGTATGGGAGCCTAAGCATATGACAGGTGTGTCGCGTTCGATAGCAGAACATAAACTTCAAATCCGCCAGGGATATCCTCCTATTAAACAAAAGAAGCGTGGTCAAGCACCAGAGCGCAGCCAGGTAATACTGGATGAGGTAAGGAAATTAGTAGACGCAGGAATTATGCGCGAGGTATACTACCACGAGTGGTTATCCAACCCAGTCATGGTCAAGAAGCATGACGGGAGTTGGCGCATGTGTGTGGACTTCACGGACTTGAACAAAGCTTGTACGCAAGACTGCTATCCGCTACTAGAAATTGATTGGAAGGTGGAATCCTTATGTGGATACCATTTCAAGTATTTTTTAGATGCGTACAAAGGATACCATCAGATCCAGATGGCGGAAGAAGATGAGGAGAAGACGGCGTTTCGCACTAGTCAGGGCGTGTATGGTTACACAAAAATGTCGTTCGGACTAAAGAACGCCGGAGCGACATATCAGCGACTTGTTGATAAAGCCTTCGATTCCCAGATAGGCCGCAACTTTAAGGTCTATGTTAACGATCTGGTCATCAAGAGTCATACGGAGGAAGCACGTCTCCGTGATATCCAGGAGACGTTTGACACGTTGAGGAGAATCAACATGAAACTGAATCCAAAAAAGTACACGTTTGGGTCAACTGAAGGGATGTTCCTTGGATATATGATTGATCCAAACGGCATCAATCCTTGTCCGGAAAAGTTGGACGCGGTGATTGATAGGTGTGAAAACACCCATCCTTTTACCACTTATTTCTTGCTAAAACGAGACCAAAACGCGTATTTAATATCATTTGTTTGGAATTATGCGTGGTTTGTGTGATTTTTGTGTTTTCATAGCCAACCGGATAAATATTGACGAAAACATGGGATTGCACGGGTTTTATCAAAGAAAAAGACGAAAAGACGAAGTCTATAGCCCAAGAGATGCAAAAGATTTGAAGTCAATGGGCCTATTTGAAGATTTATCGAAGAAAAGGACCAAAGATGGAAGATTTACATATGTCAAATAACTCAAGTCTATTAAACGAAGAAATTAAAAGATGAGTTGAATTTATTCGTTGACAAATCCCGAATCAGAATTGAAAACGTCAACTTTACTGAAAAGACGAGAAGACAAAAAGAAAGGAAGAAAGCCCACTCACCAACCACCCACAAGGACTATAAATAGGGTCCTCCTCACAACTTTGGATCCAGCTTTTATTTTTTGTTTCTTTCTTTTTGTTTCGTAGGGAACCAACACCACTAAGCTGTTGGTGATTTTTATTTTCCTTGATTTCATCATAGATTTGTAAGTTTTAATCTTTCCCTTTGTTTGTTTAACATTAATCTTTCAATATCATCTTTCCTTTAATCTTGTTCATCTTTCTCTTTTTGATTCAAAGTCTTAAGTTTCTATTTGGTTGATTTTAATATTTAAAAGTAAGTGGGTTTTATGTTTTTATTGTTTTGGTTTGATGTTTATGATTAGTAGATGATTAGTGGTTAAATTAGTTTAAGTTTTGGTTAAAAACTAGGTGATTTTAGTCAAATTCGTCTTATTATTTTGTTACTGTTCTTCGTGTTCTTCACAATCTCCAGATTCCGAATGAGCAACATTTATTCCAGATGAAGGTGTGAGTTGAAAATATTCCGAATGAAGTTGTTGATTTAAATATTCTGAATCAGTTAAACATTCCGAACGAAGGTTTCATTCAGATTATTCCGAATCAGTCTGTTCATCCGGAATAATTAATATTCCGGATGAGTATTTATATTCCGAATCAAAGTCTTTAAAAATATTCCGAATCAGTTTTTCTTTAAATATTCCGAATGAAAGTTCTTGTGTTAAAGTATTTCGAGTCAAGTTTTTACTCCGAGTAAACCAAATATTCCGAATCAGTTTTGTTATTCCGAATCAGTTTTATTATTCCGAACAAAGTGATATTCCGCATGAATTATTCCGCGTGAAGGGTCATTTCAAATAAGCAATATTCCGAATGAGTTGAGTTATTCCGAACCAAAGGTTTTCAGCAAGATATTCCGGGTCAGACACTTATTCCGGATGAAGTGAATTTCAAGGTTATTCTGAATGAACGTTTTGCCCTGATTATTCCGAATCAGCAAATTTTCCTAGTTAAGTTGTTTTACTGTTTTACTGTTTAAGTGTTCAAGTTTAATTCAAGCTTTATTTTTATTAGTTGTTTTTGGCTTATTTTCTCTACTGCACGCATTTAATCCTTTTTAGTAGAATAGAAAACCAACCCCCTTTTAGTAACCAAGAACAACTATTCCACTTTGAGCCGTGATCGATTCGAGAAGATACCGAGAACTAAATTGAACCTTAACAAAACCTTTGTATCAAATGGTGCCGCTGCCGGCTCTTTTCGTAAGGATTAACGGTTTTTTGTGAGAAATTGGATTTTGGGATCCGTTCGCCGTGAACGTTACTTTTTCATAAAAGAAATTTCAAAAATCCTAAAAAATATAAATTTTCAAAAATACAAAAAAATTAAAAAAACATAAAAAACCAAAAAGATTTTTGCTTTGTTATTTCTTTTGCAGGTGCATGCGTACACGATCAACGTCTTATCCCGAGCCCGAGACTCTCGTAGACATGGCCGGTGTACACAACAACAATAATAATCCAGATCAAAACAACATGAATAATAACAACAATGAACCTCTACCGGACAATCGTCCTATGATTGAACTTTTGCAAGCACATGTAGAGGGCAACAACGATCCTATTGTCATATCCGCGATTGCAGCCAACAACTTTGAGCTCAAATCCGGCTTTATTCAAATGGTCTCTGCTCAACCATTCTTGGGGCGTACCATTGATGATCCTCATGACCACATCAAAAGGTTCCTTCAACTCACGAATACGGTCAAATTCAATGGTGTTCCACAAGAGGTAATTCGCTTACAACTTTTCCTTTCTCCTTAGAGGGACAAGCCCGGCATTGGCTTGCAAAGGAACCGCCACAAAGTATTCTGACGTGGACGGACTTAGAGACCAAATTCATAAACTACTTTTTCCCACCCTCTCGTACTACCGCTTTGCGGAATGAAATTATTAATTTTGAACAAAAGTACGATGAGAGTTTTAGTGAATCTTGGGACCGTTTTAAAGACCTTTTACGAAAGTGCCCACAACATGGTTTTACCAAAGTGCACCAAATTAATACTTTTTACAATGGTTTAAGCATGAATGACCAAGATTCACTAAATAGTGCCTCGGGGGGTAATATTTTGGTTAAGTCTTCTAATGCCGCTTGGGATATTATTGAGAATAAGTCTAAAGTGCAAACCAAGAGTGTTCGGACCAATGCCGCTAGTGCTAGCACTAGTGACAAGGACAAGAGACTTGACAAAATTATGTCGCTTATTGAATCGCTTGATGTCCACACCGCTAACAACACCAAAAGCATCAACGCTCAAAACGCTCAAGTCAATGCTGTAAGCCAACCATGTGAAATATGCGGGGGTCCTCACTCTTACACTACTTGTACCTCCACCCAAGACTATCCTTGTGAGAATGTTAACGCAGCATACGGTACCTATCCTCAAGCCGGTTATCAAGCTCGTCCTCAAGGTGACCGCAACTTGCTCAGCTATCGCTCAAACAACTTTCTTTCCCCGCCCGGTTTTCCTCCAACCAATCAAAACCAACAACAAAACCTTAACCGAACCAACCAAAACCAACCTCGGGCACCATACCAACCACCTCAAAGACAACCATATCCACCTTAAAATCCTACTCAAGTTTACCAACCCGCTCCTTACCAACCACCTGCTTATCAAGCACCTCCTCCTACCCAACCCACCGTTTTCAACCACGAGGTCGAAACGTACATGCGGACGAATGATGTGTTGGTGAAGAATCTGCAGACCCAGATTATTAATTTGAAGGGCGACATGGTGAAACAAGGGAATGATCTTAGAGCCGATATGTGAAACACTTTGAGTAGTCAAACGAATGACCTAAGGGACATGATGGCTGGTTTCTTCCAAGGTAATCAACCCTCTTCTTCGGATACTCTTCCGAGTAACACCGTGGCTAATCCAAGAGGGGAGATGAAAGCAATCACCACTCGCAGTGGAAAAGGTACCAAGGAACCCGAGCTTCCTACACCTACACCGGTGATTGTGACAAAGGAAAGCGAGTCACCTACTCATATTCCTCAACTTTCTACTTCCCCAATTCCTCCACCTCTTACTTCTACCCCTCCACCACCCAAGGATGTGAGTGATCCTACAATCCTAAAGCTTTCCTCTTCTTCTGATATACCTTATCCCTCAAGGTTGAGTAAAGAGAAGCTCAAAAGCAAGGACGATATTCAAGTTTCAAACTTTCTCAAAATGTTTAAAAAATTGAATTTCAACATCTCCTTCGCTGAGGCTCTTGCTCACATGCCTAAATATGCGAAGATGTTTAAATATCTTCTTAGTGACAAGGAAAATCTTCTTGATATTGTGAATACCCAACTTAAGGAGAATTTCTCTGCGGTTCTCTTAAGGAAATTGCCAACCAAACTTGGTGATCCAGGTCGCTTCTTAATCCCTTGCAACTTCCCGGGAGTAGAGAATTGCATGGCCCTAGCCGATCTAGGTGCTAGTATTAACTTAATGCCATTAAGTGTTTGGAAGCAATTATCTCTCCCTGAGCTAGTCCCCACCAAAATGACTTTGGAATTAGCTAACCGTAAGGTTGCTTATCCAGTGGGGATAGCTGGAGACGTTTTCTTGGCGTTGACAAATTCACCTTCCTGGCGGATTTTGTTGTCGTTGACTACGAGATGGACCCTCGGGTTCCATTAATCGTTGGCCGTCCTTTCTTGAGGACCGGTCGCACTCTCATCGATGTAGAAGCGGGTGAGGTTATCATGAGAGTGGGTGACGATCAAATTGTCTTCAACATGGGTAAGATTTCTAAACAGCCTTCTTCACACGAGAGTGTTAAGTGTATCGACGTTCTTGATGAGGCTTGTGAAGAACACTTTAAAGATGCTTGCAAAAGTAGTCTTACCTCTCTTCCCAATGTTGAGACCGTTGCCTCTGTTGCTCCATCACTAACTCCATTTGGAGAAAGTGATTTCCTTTTGACTGAATTTGAAGCATCTTTGGGAGATGTGAACTTACAATATGACGATTCTCCCACCGATTGGGATGAAGATATTCGTACCATTGAGAAACTTCTCAATGAGGACTATATTTCTCCACCATCTCCCAAGGATATTGTTATCGATGAACCGAATTTGAATACGCCCTCCATCGAAAATCCTTCGGATTTAGAGCATAAGGAATTACCATCCCATCTCGAGTACGTGTTCCTTGAAGACAAGAAGAAGTCACCCGTCATCATCGCTAAGGACTTGAAAGAAGAAGAAAAATCTCGCCTTATCGCCGTGCTTAAAGATCATAAGAAGGCAATTGCTTGGAAAATTTCCGATATCCGCGGAATTGATCCAAACTTTTGTACTCACAAGATTCTCATGGAAGATGACTTTAAACCCGCAATCCAGAGCCAGAGAAGGGTTAATCCTCGAATTCACGACGTCATCAAACAAGAGGTTATCAAACTTCTAGATGCCGGCTTGATTTACCCTATTTCGGATTCGCCATGGGTAAGTCACGTCCATTGTGTGCCAAAGAAAGGCGGAATAACCGTTGTTCCCGATGAACACAACGAGTTGATTCCTACTCGTCTCGTTACTGGGTGGAGAGTTTGTATCGACTATCGCAAACTCAATGATGCCACGAGAAAAGATCATTTTCCTCTTCCTTTCATGGATCAAATGCTCGAGCGTCTAGCGGGTAATGATTACTATTGCTTCTTAGACGGCTTCTCCGGGTATTTTAAAATTCCCATCGATCCCAAAGACCAAGAGAAAACCACATTCACTTGTCCCTACGAAACATTTGCTTACAAACGCATGCCTTTTGGTTTATGCAATGCTCCTGGGACGTTCCAAAGGTGTATGATGGCTATCTTCCATGACATGGTTGAAGAAACTATGGAAGTCTTCATGGATGATTTCTCGGTTTATGGCGATTCTTTCTCTGCTTGCCTTGCCAATTTAGAACGTATGCTTAAGCGGTGTGAAGACACTCGCCTTGTTCTAAATTGGGAAAAATGCCATTTCATGGTAAAAGAGGGCATCGTGCTAGGACATAAAATCTCTAAAGCCGGTCTTGAAGTGGACCGTGCTAAAGTTGATGTCATAGCCAGCTTACCTCCACCTTCAACCGTGAAGGGTGTGAGAAGTTTCCTCGGTCATGCGGGCTTCTACCGTCGATTCATCAAAGATTTTTCTAAAATCGCTCGCCCGATGACCCACCTCTTGGAAAAAGATACCCCTTTTATCTTTTCCAAAGAGTGTATTGAATCCTTCAACCTTCATAAGGATAAGCTAACTAAGGCACCGGTCTTGGTTACCCCTAATTGGGAGCTACCTTTTGAGTTGATGTGCGATGCTAGCGACTTTGCTATTGGAGCGGTTTTGGGCCAAAGAGTGAACAAACACTTCCAACCAATCCATTATGCTAGCAAGACAATGACGGGGGCTCAATTGCATTACACGACAACCGAAAAAGAGCTTTTAGCTGTTGTCTATGCTTTTGAAAAATTTCGCCCCTATCTTGTCCTTTCCACTACCATTGTGTACACGGACCACTCCGCGTTGAAGTACTTGTTAACTAAACAAGATTCTAAACCAAGACTTCTTCGCTTGGTTTTGCTACTTCAAGAATTTAAAATCGAAATTCGTGATAAGAAGGGAGCTGAAAACCTAGCCGCGGATCATCTCAATAGACTTGAGGATCCTTATCAAGGGGATCATCCGAACAAAGAGATCAATGACTCTTTTCCCCTTGAGACCTTAATGTCTATCAACTCGAATTTTGATGAGACCCCGTGGTTTGCGGACATTGCGAACTACTTGGCGAGTGGAATTCTCATTGACGGGTTAACATCCTAACAAAAGAAGAAGTTCTTTAAAGATATTAAGACTTACTTTTGGGATGACCCGTATCTCTTCAAACAATGCGCTGATTTGATTATTCGCTGATGTGTTGATGGACCGGCAGCTTTAGACATTCTCGAAGCTTGCCACAAAGGACCCACCGGTGGTCACTTTGGTCCCAACTTCACCGCAAAGAAAGTGTTTGACTCGGGATTCTATTGGCCCACCATTTATCGTGACGCTCACGAAATGGTTAAACATTGTGATGCTTGCCAAAGACAAGGCAAGATCACACATAAAGATGAGATGCCTCAAAATTTCATACAAGAATGTGAAATCTTTGATGTATGGGGCATCGACTTTATGGGGCCATTCCCTTCATCTAAAGGAAACAAATACATCCTTGTAGCCGTTGACTACGTTTCTAAATGGTTTGAAGCCAAAGCTTTACCCACTAACGATGCAAGGGTGGTTTGTAACTTTTTGTAGCAGCTATTCGCTAGATTCGGTGTGCCTCGAGCCATTATTAGTGATCGCGGGACTCATTTTTGCAATGATCAATTCGCAAGAGTCATGGCTAAGTATGGTGTAAATCATCGTCTTTCCACCGCATACCACCCAAAAACTAATGGGCAGGCTGAGATCTCTAACCGAGGATTAAAGCGAATTCTTGAACGAACCATGGGAGAGCATCGTGCCTCATGTTCCGATAAACTTGATGATGCTTTGTGGGCTTTCCGTACCGCATACAAGACTCCGATTGGTTGTACACCATATCGTCTCGTGTACGGAAAGCATGCCACCTCCCCATTGAGTTGGAGCACAAGGCTTACTGGGCCTTGAAGTGGGCTAATTTCGACATCAACAAAGCCGGTGACCTACGCAAAATCCAACTCAATGAGCTCAATGAACTCCGGAATGAAGCTTATGAAAATTCCTTGATCTATAAGGAAAAGACTAAGCTCATTCATGACTCTAACATTAAAAACCGAGAGTTCCAAGTTGGAGACAAAGTTTTACTCTTTAACTCTCGGTTGAAAATCTTTTCGGGCAAGCTAAAATCTCGTTGGTCCGGCCCATTCACCATTGCCCAAATTTTTCCATATGGTACTCTCGAGCTCGCTCAACCTAATGGACCTAATTTTAAGGTGAATGGCCAACGAGTGAAGTTGTACTTTGGTGTAGACATCTCTCATGAGATGATTCCATCCCTCACCACGTTTCCCATGAACTAGTTTTGGGTCGAGTCAGGCTCGTGACTCGGTTATCAAAAACAAGCGCTCCTCGGGAGGCAACCCGAGTATCTATCCTTTTCTGTTTTACCTCCTAAGTGTAGGGGGACCTATATAGGTTGTTTTTGTGTGGTGATGTGATTACAGGGATGAATGCACTTTTGGAACCTTTTAAGAACCACGCTCCCGTGTTATCCGCAATCCGGTTCTATCTCTCAACTATCGTGATTCAATTTTCTTCATACTCACATTTGAAATTGATCACTTTAGTCGTCTCTTCCTTAGCTTGATTTAATCAACGTGCACAATGTCATAAGTGTAGGGGAGACTTTTCCCACATGCTTAAACATTGAGGACAATGTTTATATTAAGTGTAGGGGAGACTTCTATCGAAGTTTTAAGTGGATTTTTCCATTAAAATGCCTTCATTTAACCGAAAAATCATCTTTTTCAGCATTTTTAAATTTTTAATTAACTTTGGCCATTTAGTCGTAAGTTTTAAATTTTTATCGTTGCTTTCATATGTATATATCCCACAATAAAGTCAAAAATATTAATAAAGTGGTGTAGCTAGTTTAGAAGTCTTTGACATATTAGGCCCGTTGCGATTATTTTGACTCAACCCGAATAGACTTATCCAAGTTTATTCTAGTAAGTATCCTTAACCATGTAGACCTTAATTGGTTTATTAGGCTAAGCATCCACGAGTCTCATTACTTGAGATTTTAAATTGTGGAGAACGAGAAATGATAGAGTCAATTATAAGTCGGTATTCTTGCACAAGCACACTTGGTGTGATTATAAGCCTATTCTCCCATCGCTTGCTAATAATTTATCTGCAATAAGTAAGGTCGTACGATTTTATTGAATAACTTAGCTTCTAGCCCAAGATCGTTTAAAAGTTGCTTGGTAATGATAAGAGTTCATAGCCAAGGCATAACTAATGAAGCGGGCGCGAAGATTGGCGAGTCCGAAAAGGCCCTAACAAGGCATGAGGATTCAATTTTATTGCTAAAGATCCAAGGTGATGTGAAAAGCATTATTCCCAAAATCAATATGAAGGATCAAGACTCACGACGAAAAGCAATCAACTCCCATAAAGATCATGGAGAAGTCTATCTGAAAAGACCCTAACAAGGTATGAGGATAAATAGATCCAAGTCCGAAAAGGAGGCGGATCGTTGTATCTCAAAATCCCAATTAACGATTGAAGAAATATGATGAAGTCATGGTCAACAAAGTTGGAGTATCCCTCAAAAGTCTCCAAGAGAAGACACTCTATTAACGAAGAGAAGACCATTATCTCAAGAACGTCTCTCAAGATATGAAGTATGAAGTACATGCCAAATATCGGCCCGAGAAAGGTCTCAAATCGTGAAGCGAGTTATGCCAAGATATGAACTTTTTGAGGTCCCGAGAAGCAGTTTTAAAACCTTTTGTCCTTTAGCTAACTATTAATCAAATCGTCCTACATTGCTTTCAGCCTAAATAAACTATCGAAATAAGTCCAAAAATGCATCTTCATGATCATTCTAAGACAACAATAAAATATAAGAGATACACCTAGGAATAAGGGAGTTTAAGCATATAATTAAGCCATGTGTGTAAGTGTTTGATTTGCTAACTTATAATAACAATGATCTCGTTTTTAAGCTTAGTTTGGGGAACGTGAAACTTGAGGGTGATAAATCTTCACAGTACCAAAGCCCTAATGTAAGTCTTAGATCTCTTTGCGAGTTATTTCCATATAGCTATTTTCAAGTGAAAATGGTTTTCTATCCCTTTTGTTTCATTCAAGTTTTTATATATCTCTTTAGTAGTAGTGGTTATTGTTAATAAGGCCAAGGTTGATTGATTATGAGAAAAGTGTAAATTTACTTTATCACTAAGCATTGCATGAGGGCATGGCAATGGTTAAGTGTAGGGGATTTGATAGGTGTGAAAACACCCATCCTTTTACCACTTATTTCTTGCTAAAACGAGACCAAAACGCGTATTTAATATCATTTGTTTGGAATTATGCGTGGTTTGTGTGATTGTTGTGTTTTCAGAGCCAACCGGATAAATATTGAAGAAAACATGGGATTGCACGGGTTATCAAAGAAAAAGACGAAAAGACGAAGTTTATAGCCCAAGAGATGCAAAAGATTTGAAGTCAATGGGCCTATTTAAAGATTTATCGAAGAAAAGGACCATGGAAGATTTACATATGTCGAAGAACTCAAGTCTATTAAACGAAGAAATTAAAAGACGAGCTGAATTTATTCGTCGACAAATCCCGAATCAGAATCGAAAACGTCAACTTTACTGAAAAGACGAGAAGACAAAAATAAAGGAAGAAAGCCCACTCACCAACCACCCACAAGGACTATAAATAGGGTCCTCCTCACAACTTTGGATCCAGCTTTTATTTTTTGTTTCTTTCTTTTTGTTTCGTAGGGAACCAACACCACTAAGGTGTTGGTGATTTTTATTTTCCTTGATTTCATCATAGATTTGTAAGTTTTAATCTTTCCCTTTGTTTGTTTAACATTAATCTTTCAATATCATCTTTGCTTTAATCTTGTTCATCTTTCTCTTTTTTATTCAAAGTCTTAAGTTTCTATTTGGTTGATTTTAATCTTTAAAAGTAAGTGGGTTTTGTGTTTTTATTGTTTTGGTTTGATGTTTATGATTAGTAGATGATTAGTGGTTAAATTGGTTTAAGTTTTGGTTAAAAACTTGGTGAATTTATTCAAATTCGTCTTATTATTTTGTTACTGTTCTTCGTGTTCTTCACAATCCCCAGATTCCGAATGAGCAACATTTATTCCGGATGAAGGTGTGAGTTGAAAATATTCCGAATGAAGTTGTTGATTTAAATATTCCGAATCAGTTAAACATTCCGAACGAACGTTTCATTCAGATTATTCCGAATCAGTCTGTTCATCCGGAATAATTAATATTCCGGATGAGTATTTATATTCCGAATCAAAGTCTTTAAAAATATTCCGAATCAGTTTTTTTAAAAATATTCCGAATGAAGGTCTTGTGTTAAAGTATTCCGAGTCAAGTTTTTATTCCGAGTAAACCAAATATTCCGAATCAGTTTTATTATTCCGAACAAAGTAATATTCCGCATGAATTATTCCGCATGAAGGGTCATTCCGAATAAGCAATATTCCGAATGAGTTGAGTTATTCCGAACCAAAGGTTTTCAGCAAGGTATTCCGGGTCAGACACTTATTCCGGATGAAGTGAATTTCAAGGTTATTCTGAATGAACCTTTTGCCTTGATTATTCCGAATCAGCAAATTTTCCTAGTCAAGTTGTTTTACTGTTTTACTGTTTAAGTGTTCAAGTTTAATTCAAGCTTTATATTTATTAGTTGTTTTTGGCTTATTTTCTCTACTACACGCATTTAATCCTTTTTAGTACAATAGAAAACCAACCCCCTTTTTAGTAACCAAGAACAACTATTCCACTTTGAGCCGTGATTGATTCGAGAAGATATCGAGAACTAAATTGAACCTAATTCAAAAGGCTTGTATCAGTGATACAGTTACCAATCCCTCAGACACGAAAAGAGGTACAATCACTAAATGGAAAGCTGACCGGGCTAAACAGGTTCTTGTCGAAGTCCGCGGAGAAATCACTACCTTTATTCAAAGCACTCAAGAAGTTCATAAAGAAAGGATATTTTCGCTGGACAAAGGAGGCAGAGGAAGCCTTTAAGAAGCTTAAGCAGCACCTCTCAGCTCTTACCATGCTAGTGGCTCCCCGACCTAAGGAAGAACTCATCATGTATCTGTCTGTTACACACGGAGCAATAAGCGCAGTACTCATGAAGATAGGGATACAGTCTAGACTTCGGTTTACTTCATAAGTAGAACATTACAAGGGTCGGAGTTAAACTATTCCTCTATGGAGAAGTTGGTTTTTTCATTGGTATACGCCACAAAAATGTTGCGCCGGTACTTCTAGGCGCACCCAATTGTGGTTATCACTGATCAGCCAATAAAACAAATCATCTCCAAGCCAGATGTGGCCAGGAGGCTACAAAAGTGGAGCATTCTACTAGGTGAGCATAACATCTCCTATAGACCAAGGACATCGGTTAAGGGCCAAATCTTGGTAGATTTCCTAATCGAGAAGCCAGGGGAGGACGGACCAATGGTACAACAAGAGGAAGTTCCCGCGGAACCATGGGTTTTGTTTACTGACGGATCTTCGTGCACGGACGGATCAGGAGTTGGCCTTATTCTCACGAATCCGGAAGGAATGGAGTTTACCTACGCCCTGTGTTTTGAGTTCACGGCCACTAATAATGAGGCGGAATATGAAGCATTGATTGTGGGTTTAAAAATCACCGCTAGGATGGGAGTCCGCAACCTTGAGGCTTACGTGGACTCACGGCTTGTCGCGAATCACATCCTAGGATGTTACATAGCCAAGGAGGATAACATGGTCCAATACATGGAGAAAGTCAAGTCACTCATAGCTACTTTTGGGAAGTTTTCTATCAAGCAGGTGCCAAGAGGTGAAAACAAGAAGGCGGATTCTCTTAGCAAGATTGCGTCTACAAGCTTCGCCCACTTATCCAAGCAAGTCTTGGTAGAAATACTAAAGGAAAAATCTATTACGGAAGGGGAAATCGCATCTATAGTTGAGGAAGAGTGACCTACATGGATGACCCCGATCATCAGCTATTTAACTGATGAGACCCTTCCAGATGATGAAAAGGTGGTGCGGCGTATCAGAAGGAAGTCGCAGCACTTTGAGCTCCGAGAAGGTATTCTGTACAAGCGCTCTTTCTTACAGTCGTGGTTGCGATGTGTCGGACCACGCCAGGCTAGCTATGTGATCAGTGAAATACATGAAGGGTCATGCGGTATGCACGCATTCCCCAGATCTGTAGTAGCACGAGCTTTACGCACAGGATATTATTGGCCTACTATGCATCGGGATGCACGTGACATGATTCGTAAATGCAATGATTGCCAAGTGCACAGACCAGTACCGCGACATCCGTAGCAAGAACTAACACACATCACATCCCCATGGCCATTCTATAAGTGGGGGATCGACATCGCAGGACCTTTTCCCGTTGCCGCAGGGGGATTTAAGTTCTTGATCGTCATAATGGACTACTTTACACGCTGGATAGAGGCTAAGGCGGTTAAATCCATTACGGGCAAACAGGTCAAAAGGTTTGTTTGGGAAAATATTGTGTGCCGCTTTGGCTTGCCAGGAGAAATCATCTCGAATAACGGGAAGCAGTTCGCGGATAATCCATTCAAGGATTGGTGCGCGGCATTGAACATCACACGGCGCTTCGCATCAGTTAAACACCCGCAGACTAATGGTCTTGTGGAACGGGCAAATAGAAGCCTAGGTGAAGGCATCAAGGCACGCTTAGATGAACGAAGTGCCAAGTGGGTAGATGAGTTGCCGCATGTTCTATGGGCGCATAGGACTATGATCAAAACAGCCAATGGGGACACTCTATTCGCGCTGGCTTGTGGGACTGAGGCTGTTATACCAGCAGAAATTGGAATGCCAACCATCCGCACGGCGGAGGTTAATGCCGTCACGAACGATGAGCAACTCTAGATTAATCTGGACTTGTTAGAGGAAAAAAGAGAAATAGTGGCCATCAATGACGCCAAGTCTAAGGCACGGATGAAGGCTTATTACGATGCCAAGGTTAAAGGTGTTTCCTTTCGACCGGGGGATTTTGTTTATCGTGCTAACGAGGCAAGTCGTGCGGAGAATACGGGAAAGCTGGGTCCCAAGTCGGAAGGGCCGTATGAGGTTACGAAAGCCTTGGGACTAGGCGCGTACAAGTTGCGCGATATGGATGGCCGTGACCTGGAACGTACATGGAATATCTGCAACCTTAAAAAATGCTATCTTTGAAAGGCTACTGCCTCCGCATGGACACTTGGCTATGGTTGGCTTTAATGAAGATCCATGTATTTTTTGTTTTCATGCTTTCTAGGTTCTATTTGTTTTAGGATTTAATTCTGTCAAAAAATCGTAAACGTTCTAATAAAATGCCGTCGTGCCTAGCTAGCTCCACGGCCTGTTTTGTGCAAAATATTGTCTCATGTCTTAGATTTATTTGTTATTTCCATAATGTGCTATTTATTATTCATATGCATTCATTCAAACCGTACATGTACTATTCGCTCTGAGGCGGGGTAAGAGGATTAAGTGAACCTAATAATTCAACTTGTCGCATAAGAGGGATGCAACCCCAGTGACGCGGATCATGTATCCTTACTAGACACCTTATTTACAAGACGTTGTAATAAGTTTCCGCATGTTGTACTTACATAGTACCGTCCATGATAAAGACACACGCTGCACGTCTAGTAAAATATAGACTTAGTTTTATTCTTGATAAGCCGTGACATGTCATGCAATATAGATATACGATGTCTAAAGAAAATAAACAAGTTTCAAATTCAATACACAAAATTGTTGTGGTCACCCCGGACTTATATATAATACCCTAACAATATTATGTGTTACAGCCGTGTACATGCACGGACGAATAAGTACAAGATACAAATGTTTACAAGGTAAATTACAAAGGAAGTAGGAACTCTCCTATTTCTCTCTTTCCTTCTGTAATCAGGGTACAGAGGGCCTCGCGCCAAGAGTATCCTTGCCACTCTACGCCCTAGCCATATTGGCATCCAACGCCTTGGCTAATAGTTTCTCACCTTTCATCACCTTCAAACTAGCGTCGTATGTTGGCAGGGTTAGTTGGATGGGGTCTGTGGTGAGCTTAGCCATGACCGCCTCATTGGAAGCATCCTTTAACGATTCAAGATCATCTAGGAAGGGGTGTTGGATTTCCCCAAGGGCGGCCATGGAGGCGGTCATATTGTCTTCTGCTCCAGGATTATGGTAGGCGTGTTGGGAGATGTCTTCATTTTTGCTTATCAAATCTGCAGCCTTGATCAAACCCTCGTTCCTACCACGGTCAATGCCGCCTAATACAACATCCGCAAAAGCCTGCACAAAATGAGGAGCCTCCGTTACCCGGGTCACGGCAAGGCGCATCCCATGGCCCACCATCCACCTACGACCGGCTATTGTCGTGAGTGCACAGCACTTCGGCGCAGTCCGTCGCCAGCCTGTCCAGCTCTCCCTCTGCTACCCCTACTCGCTCTTCCATGACAATCTGTGTGTGGGTGAGTTCTTCCTTGAGCGTATCACGTTCTTGAGAAATGGTGGAGGCTTGTTCCATTACGGCTCTGGCGGCGGCTTCGGCTTCGGATACCTGTGAATAATACTTGGAATTACTACAAGGCAAGATAGGTCTTATGTGAACAGTGGGTATCAATAAGGGTGCGTATCTTCTCATTCGATGCAGCTAGGAGGACTTCCAGCTCAGCAATGTGCTCCTCGCGGGCGTTGGCGTGGTTGGTTTGTTCGTTCCTTAATTTTCGATTCCGCCACAAGCAAGGCTGCCTGCAAGGAGGATATGGTCTTCTCATGCTTTTCCACCATTTCTTCTCTACGAGCAGTCCTCATATCAACACGGCTCACGTTGGCCAAGGCTCCTTCCAGACGGCGTCGTAGGGCCGCACCAACTGTTACCTGGTGCGTCGTGGCCACATCATACTGCTCCAGCAGCGTCTCGTGCTTGACTTCATCTAAGTCTTGTGCCAGCGCTGGAGGGGTTAGGTGGTCCATGAATTATTTCCACTCAGACTCCGCCTCTACTTCTGGTTAAGCTAGACAAGTTCCATGCCGGGCGGAGGTTGGTGTTCGGACCCTCAGTATGGGGATCTTCTTCATTCACAAGGGGGGAGATGGGGGCCTCATGGAAATCATGGGTGAGGGTTCTCTTTCTATCTCCTTCTCTTGTGCTACCATCGACGGATCCGCCCTGTTATTGAAACAAACACTTATGAGTTTTTGTTAGTGGATTACATATTATGGAGTATTTTTGGTACTTACATCACATCAATCGTGGGTTCCGTGATGGTAGGGGCCACGGTGATCACAGGGGTTGCCTTCCAGACTTGAGCATCTACTTGCGACGGGGGGTTGCCGTGGGGCATGGTAGTGCTACTTCCCTCTTGGAACTGAGGGTGGTATTGCCTCAGTTTCTTGGGGGGAGCATTGTGTTCCCCCGCCTCCACCTCCACATTCTTCACCACCTTCCTGTGGTTTTGCGCTTCTGGGATGCTGGCTTTGTTGGGTGGGAGGATCCGGCCTCCTGCGCTATTTCATCTTCTTCCCCTTCGTCAGCATCAACTGCACGGTTGATGGATGGGTCGGTAAGTTGTTCTTCACCATGGGGAGAGGTGGCGTTCTCCAGCAGTAGCTCTCCACCATCTTTATTATAGAAATCCAGTGGTGACTTTTGGATTATTGGCTCCTGCTCATTCGTCTGTTGTTCATCCGATCGCTGCTCGGTTGTTTCTTCCAAAGGGATAGTCATGTTGACAGTGGCATCTAGTAGGGGAGGCTCGCCCTCTTTTAGGGGTCGGAATCCCTACGGCACCTTGCTAGGATCACCTTGGCGTAGAAGACCAAACAACTTCATCTATGCGGACATAAAAAGTGCATATGTATTAGTAAGCTTATAAGTATTTTGGACATGCTGGCACGCATATTCATATGTGGAATACCTACCCTGTCTATGCTCGGTCAGAAAGCATGGATATCTATCCTCCCTCCCAAAATAGTTGCGGCTGATCCCTATTAAGCATATTGTCACAAACGAGAATTTGGAATCTATTTAATTTACGTGAAACGCGATGGCTCGGGTTAGACTTATGTGTCTATTGACGTTCACGGACGATCACACGTATTTTGTGTACGAATTTAAAAATTTTATGATTGGCATTCATAAGAATTTCTACTTGGATAAATGTTAGTTACTTACGTTACGTGATAAGAACGAATTATTATAGAAACCGACTCTCATTTAAATCAACATAATTAATTTATTAATGTACTATGTTACGACATCCTTAGAAGTTACTCATTTTCTCCTCAATACTAAATCTGTTAAACTACTGCTCGAAATCTCCTCATTTAAACGTTCCTACTACGATTCTACTAGATTCAACCTTACAAAAATTATTTTTAGAAAAATCTCAAAAACAAACCCTTGTGTACAACCCCATAACCGGTCCCCTTGTTTTGAAAACAAAAATATACACGTTTTAAATACCCCCACCCCTTTGTTACATTATTTTGAAGTCAAAAGGGTGTACATCTCTTACACAAGCATTGAAAACACAATTTCTCTTCCCCTCCCCTGCTACTTCACGTGCTCCCTTCCCCTTTTACTCTTCCCCAACTTATTCCAATTACCTAGGTACTTGCTTGACTTGCTCCTTAGTTAAAAACCAACTAGGAGACTTGGAAACCCTAACTAGGTCCTAACTAGTTCTTAACCCTAAACCCACACTTGCCTTTGCCTATAAATACATCCCTCAATCTCTCTCACTTGAACACACACACTCAAGCAAACCTCACAAAGAATAAACACATATGTCTTGCACTTAGGCCACGACAGAAAAGTAATCAAGCAAGGGTTTGGGGTTGATTTTTGAAGTAAACAAAAACACTAAAGCTGTTGACGTGAGCACTTGGTTGATAGTATTTCTAGTCTTGATTTCTTCTTCTCCAAATAACTTAGGACTCTTGTAAGTCTTTCATAACCTTGTTATTTTACTTTGGTTGATAAATATACTTGCTAAAACACTTTGTAAATTATGATATACAAGTCACGGGTTGGATTGGGTGGTAATGACCTAGACCTTGTGCATAAATTGAACGAGTTTAAGTGTGAAATAAAAGTCACATCTATTGGTTGGTTATAGCAGAAAACCTTGATAACCAAAAGACTACTCAACTTGTATGTTAATCTCATAAAATTGTAAATAAAATATAACCATAAAACATCCAAGACGTGATGTATGGAAACCCTAAGTATATGAACCACTAGAAGTTCCAATGTATGTCATAGTGCTTACTCGACGACGGGGTAATGTTGTATGCATATATGAGACGTGACAAAAATTATTGACCATCTAGTATAGGTGATAAACCCCGTTTTTCAACTCGTAGCTACTATGACGTGTGAGTAATGACATGCTTGCGAGGATCTTGGGTAGAAGCAATATTGTGATTTTATGTGAATTTGACTATTAAGTGCATACTTTTAGACGCCCCTACCATCATGTTTAAAATGTATGTTGTAAGTATGCATGTATAGTAGCAGTAACAAATGATAAGTGTATGTGGGTTGTGAGTATGCACATTCAAAACAGTAACTTATGTGAGGTATTTGGATACGCATGTTTTATAAATAGAGAATGAAAAGTGAACTAAGAAGTATGTGTCCTATGTGTGTTTGGAAAATAAGCAGAAACATACGCTTTTGTTCAACGAGTTGTGTGGGTTTTGCAACAGTGAGTGTGAATCCCGACCTATGCAAACTTGAGTTAATAGATGAAACTGTACGAGTAATATTTCTAAGTTGGAGGTGGTAATGTGGCGATGTGACTGTATGTGCATGTATGTCCAAAACCTTAAAACAACTCCTTTCCCTCCTCAAACTAACGTGATCCACGCTGGTGTATGTATATGCTGCTAAGAAAACAAAGAAATGCATCAACTTGATATATGTATGATACGTATGTATGCATGGGGTGTTGAACATTGAAAACTAGAGTACCACCCTCTCCGTTATGATGATACCTGCGTGAATACAGTAACCCATAACAGCCCTTTGCCACTTTTGTTTTGCCATGTTGAAAATTATATTGTATATATACATGTGTTTGTGACGTGTAGCATGGTGTGTGTTTGTGAACATGTAAACTGTCAAAACAAGGCAGATAAGGACCCCAAGTTGATGTGTGCTGTATATCATATAAATGATCAATGACTAGTTGGTGTATGTGTGTGATTTCCTGCATAAAAACAGTGACTAGGAACAACAGTGAAACAAAAGAAAAGAGAAAGGAGTATAGTATGCATATATGTCTGATGATGTATGAATGTATGTGTGTTAGACATTTAAAGTAAGACAAACTAGTATTGAGTAAATAAAACAAGACCACTCCCTCCCTTTTAGTACTCTACAACGAAACAGTAAGCAACAGTGGCTCAAATTGCAATTTTTGACTTACCATATTGAAGGATGTGTTATATGTGTGTGAGAGTGCTATGTCAAATTAAGAAAATGTCCAACTTGTAGGCTTGATGCCCATGTATATATGAATGTGAAAGCAATTGAAGGTCCCCATTTTCCTTTCTTTTCCTTTTTTCATGTAAACTGCACACATAGGCAGTGGTAGTACTAGCACTACTATGCTAAAATAGATTGCATGTAGGGATGTATATGTATCCATGTCAATAACAAGACAAAAGTATCATCCCTTTAGTGAATTCGTGTAGTAGGAGTACAAGGAGGCCAAAACATTTTTAAATATCAAGTGGGAGTGTGAACACAAATGCCTTCATTTCCTTTTATTTCCAAAAGATGGATAGTACATAGAACAAGATAAATAATGAACCATATAGCTCACTTTGGGATATATTTTGACCCATCAAATGACCATGCCCCGACCATCTAAATGTTTCTTGACAAACTTAACATGGACTATTTTATAACGTGACTTTCCGTTCATCTTAAATTTGAGTAACGAACCCTCCATTAATTTTCAAAAACGCTTGATTGACACATGATAATAAATGAAGCATTACTTGTTTATTTTTTTGACGAGTGAACCGCTTTACATAATTAGTTGCTACACTCAGAGACTTCATAAAAATACGATATTTATCAAATATCGAAGAGCTCGCGGTCTAGTTTTTATAAGGAGAACCCGTTTATTTTTCGGACTATTATTTAATGAGTTATCAAGACCCAAAGTTGACCCCGTGACTAAATTTGTTGAACGAGAAAAATGTATGAAAACATTTTTATAAATCAAGAGCAAGTATTAATTATCAACCAAGTGCATTGTACGTTATTATTTATTTTATTTAGTCTAAGTATGGATATTTTACTTAGGTTACAAGTAGATCGTTTGCGCATTGTTTTGTGTGCCTTGATATTTCGTGCTATCTTTGTTGATCATATCACTACTTCATCGAGGTGAGTTTCATAGCCCCACTTTTAATTGTTTTAACTATTTTGGGGTGAGAACATTGCTTGTTTTTAACGGATGAACATAAGTACTTTAAACTCATACGTTTGCCTACATGATGTCTAAGTAGCGATATCCCTAGATGTTGTAGCCCACTATCGTGAACCGTTAATTACTTTGTGTAAGCGCGAATGTTATGGATAGATCTATCGGGACTAACCTCCCTATCTAATTTGGTTGTGTGGCCAAAGTTAGATACACTTACATTTGAGGATTTACAAATGCTTCGGGATAGGCATTTGCTCGGGCTCTTATTATTTCTTGTTGGTTGAGGTTAACGCTTCGGTGTTACGAGCTTAGGCGTAGGTGATTAAAACGTATACTTTTGATTATAATTTTGTATTTGTTACAAGATTATATGCCGGTTGCCTTGAAAATCTTATGGTTCATCACACTATTTAAACTTAAACCTATGAACTCACCAACCTTTGTGTTGACGCTTTAGCAATGTTTTTTCTCAGGTATTAAGACGGAGGAGTGACGTGGTTAGGCATGGGAGATTTTTAAATGAAAATGGTCGTGACTAGTGTATGGATATTTGGATCAATGTTAAAGTCTTTTGAAACAATGTTTTATTATGATCTTCTGTAATTCGCTTCCGAAACAAGTTTGATGCTTTTAATTAAATTAAAACGGCTATTAAATAGTCGTTCTTTATATCTATGTCTTGTGATAGTCATGACCGTCGCACCCCATTGTGTTGTATTACTCTGATAAATTGGGGGTGTGACAGATTGGTATCAGAGCTGTAGTTATAGAGAACTAGGTTATTTTATAAAACGGTTTTTATAAACGTGAGTCAAAAATTTTATTGTTGGAAAAATAATTCTAGACTATAACTAACTCTCAAAATTCTCCCAGAACCACTTCACTCCACGTCTTCGATACAAGTAAGTTGTGACTTGAGATAGTTTATGATTTTTGCAATGCTAAGTTTTGAATTTGATTGCTAAGTATTATTAGCATTAGGTATACCCTTCCCATGTTTGAGTAATAACCATAGGGACATGTAATAAAACGATTTTTAAAACATCCTTGTTTGGATCGTTACGATACGCAAATGGTTTGTGCCATATTTATTTAAATGGTTTGTGCCATATTTATTTGAATGGTTTGTGCCATATTTGTTTAAATGGTTTGTGCCATATTTATTTAAATGGTTTGTGCCATATTTATTTGAATGGTTTGTGCCATCTTTGTTTAAATGGTTTGTGCCATATTTATTTGAATGGTTTGTGCCATAAATATATTTTCCTTTGAGATTAAACGTACGCATACTTATATTTTAGATAGTCTGCGGGACTATTATCGACTATCGAAACATTTTGTGTTTCATATTACTATGCGCCGAATTAAAAATATCGCCATGATTCCTAGAACGAAAACTATATGAATATATTCATTTACCATGGGTTTGGTAGTGTGTTAATTTGTAGTAATACTTGGATCAAGCGATACTATTATAAATGTCGAGAGGAGCAACTATTTACTGGGTTCGGTAAATTGTTACTCCACTAAACATTTATAGTAGACTCGGTTGAGTAAAAGTGACCTACGTTAATTAACGGTTTCGAATTGAAATTGAATGCGACCAAGGAACGACGATGATGTCACTATTTATAATAACATATGACGATAAAACACTTAGTACAAGTATTACTCTTATAATGCTCCAAAGAATACTACAATTCAAAGAACAAATAAATTCCGCGATATATGAACTATCTATAAATGCGCTGACGCGTAAGTCAAATGGTTATCAAAGAAAACTTTATTGGAAATAAATTACGCAAAGACAAATCAAAATTCTTTTAGTCCATTGGTTGCGACTAAGTTATTATGACGTTGTTATAAATTTCGAAGTTACGATATAGATATAAATTAAAGGGTTTTACCCTTGGTTAAACAATTATGCCAAATTCTACATCAAAGGGATTATCGCGTTGTGCGATATTTGAGAACCCCAGATGCGAAATGTGGGCGTATATTGAGATCTTAAATACAAGGTATAAATATACAACAATGACTGTAAAGTTTATCTAAGATTGCGAGAAAAACGCTAGATGAGAGCAAGATAAACCAAAACATATAAGGTATAATGGAACATATTCCAAAATCAAAGAAATGCTTGTAATAAAATTTAGCAATTGCTCGAATTGAACATTTTGAACGATTACGGATCGAAAACATATGAAACAATTCTTGTGATGAAATTTTTGTACTCGACTCGTTTAAATCAAATTAACAATTTTTTTTTCAAGGAGTAAAAATTGTCGAGAGTGTACGAACTAGCAATACTAAGTTATGGAAAGACTTATGAATGAACAAGAACTAGTACGGGCTGCGTGATAGCCGTAAGTCGACTAAAACTCGATAACATACTTACTCATCCGAGTTGCAAGTAATAAACGTTTAACAAGAGGAAATTGCACAAAAATGAACATCGTAATAGACCTAAATTGATGAAAGAACTGATTAAGGATAATTGTATTTATCCATCCATGCATAATCACTACTAAAAGAAAGTACAAATAATAGGTATGTGGAAGAGCATGTTAGAGGACTTTAACATTCCACGATTTACTTATTGTTTCCGCGTAAGGAGTACTTGGACATTTAAGTAGACTTATGGATCGATGTACGAGAACTTACTCTATATAAAAGAAAATTTACAAGACATCATACAACTCATTTCTATTTTGAGAACCCTAGAAAAATACTTCGTTTCTACCTATCTAATAACCGTCGTTTTACATTTGGTGACAGGAGAAAAAGGAAAAATGCCTCTCACTCCGTTTGTCATTTTGCAATCCGAATCCGACAAGGAAATTACCCCCATCCGGAGCGTAATCACCATAAATCCGGATGACGAGAAAGACCCGCCAGTCATAATGCCAAATGTCACTACGGGACTTCCTTCCATCATCCAAAACATTTCTACTACTACTATTATGCCAATCTCCACTCCTATGCCTTCAACAATGCCTGAAACTTCTAGAAAACGAAACCGTGTTTTATCAACACCACCTAATGTTGCTCATCCCCCAGAAGACGAGCCTACATCAGAAGCATTCGGATTCGATGCAGAAAACCTGATAGGCCGTCTGGAGGATGTAGAGGGTGATGTGGATTACCTTATCGATCAAGATGAGGACAAGGACTTAGTAATAGCCGAGTTGCGAGAGTCTCTTGAGGCTGTTGAGTCCGAGATTGCAATTTTACAAATGACGAACCATGATGCCGAGGCTAGGCAAGCTGCGGATCATGCTCAGATTCAAGGAATCCTACACTACCTAGGTCTTTAGGATTTTCTCGCCTTTCTAATAAAAGTATGATGTTTTGTAATAAATGTATGACGTGTTGTCAAGACTAAAAGAAGCCATTCATTAGTTGAATGGAATTTTGTACTCTAAGCTCCAAAACTATGTATGGAACGTAGTTCAAGAATGAAATGTACGAATTTTATGATACGATCCATTGATAATTATATTACGATAAATATGAGAAAAGTTTGGTCAAATGTGAACAATCGTAAGAATTGATAACAATGAAAGAACTAACAAAATATGCATCGTTTGTGCGATAATGTACACAGAAAAATTGAAATGACGGAACAAGGTTGCAAGGACCTCAAAGAGGTCATCACTCGTTAATACCCAAAATGCCATTAGGGCCGTTGATGCGTTTGAATCTAGTATCCGCACGGTTGACCGAACCATGGATCCTAGTGTTTACGAAAAAGCTAGGAAAAACAAGTGCCACTCCGGTTTCTACTTTTGGACCTCGAAAGACCATTTTGAAAACTAAAGTGAACCACTCCGTTAGTAGAAGAAAAGGGCCTTATGAGAGGAGGTGCTCTATGATGAAAAACCACCCAAGGTTTAACACCATGAAGCAAGGTGCCGGAAGATTTAACCCTCACCCTATGATTAAACCAAGGAATCATTCGTGGAAAGCGCCACGTGTTCACCAAGGAAAAACCTTACCACCCTCTACTTGTTGTGCAAGGACAAATTTCCGGGAGGATATTCCTAAAACAACTCCCATTTTGAACAAGAAGTATCTCGGCAACCTTCCATATTGCCGCAAGTGTGACTACCACCACAAAGGTAGTTGCACGAACCATTGCATGCTTTGCGATGAATTTGGGCATTTGGAGGGTGATTGTCGAGTGGTAAAATCCCATGAGAACTATATGAAGAAATGCTACATAGAGGAATGCCGTTTAAGACAGGAAATACTTCGAAAAGGGAAAGGAATTGCCCAAGAAGGAAGCCCCAGAGTAAAGAGCGTCCAATACCCTACCAACGTTTTACACCAGTTGTCTGTCAAGAAAGATGCACCGACAATCTACAAGTATCAACCCAAGGGTTTCTACCCTCGTCATAGATAGAGCGTGAAAATTCATGTATTAGGAACTATTTTACTTTTATGCAAATCAAGTGACTCGACGTCCGTCGATGTTACCACCAACAAACTTAATTATGTAATCGTACTCCATGTCTTCAATTAAATTGTCTTGTTCAATCTTTAAAGCCTCTTTTATTTAATTTACGAGAAAAATTTTACTTTTAATTTTCATGTGTCGGAGCAAAATTTATCCACCAAAATTTTTACTTAAGAAAGAACTTTCTTCTACAATATTCTCTTTACCTGTGGAAGAGAAGTAAATAAAATAATTTTTCGTTAAAAATATTTTTGTAAAATATTCTTCAGAAAATATCAAAATTGATTTTTACTATAAGGAATCACCATCGAAAACACTTATTAGTGGGAATAATAAAAATTGTAATAATGTAAGTTAGAAGATTAATAAAGGTATTATTAATCAAACGCCGCAACTAATAACGAAATATTTTTGGTAAGAACTACCATGTAAAGTTTAGAACTTGGTTTGACGACCAACTCAATATGGAGAACAAAGACTATTGATAAACTCGACGAGAACTAGTACGAATAATTATGGGAATTATTTCGTCGATTGTGAAAAGTGAGCATTAGTAACAAATGAAATGCACTATGAACTAACTTGTTGGTTATGAAAAGTGGATAATGGTAACGAACAAAATCCACTATGGACTATCAATATATAATTACTACCTCAAAGAGTCAAATTGTGATGAAAAGGAGGATGCAACCGTTTGTCCCGAGACGTACGTAGCCTGATCAACTACGTATGATCGTGGTCGAACGCGAGTATGCTCATAGTAGTCATCTTAAAAATGAAGTATATTAGTAGAATATTTTCAAGTTGCCCTATTTATCAAAGAAAGATTTATCATATGCTACGAACGTCGAACATTTTTATACCGTCCTAGTATAATTATTTCCTTCGCCACTCTTTCATACAAGAGCGTATATGACACGCAAATACTAAGAGCGCCAATTGTTTTTGACAAAAATTAGACTCAAATAGATTAGAGTTGGAAAATCGAAAACAACTTTTAAATAATAGTGAGAAGAACGAAACGTCATTTGAGTAAAATCCAAATTTAACGGATATCCAGAACTCGTCGTAACATAACCCATGTTAAAGAACAATTGAGTCAAAATAAGCATGCTTTTGAATATAACTGGAATACCGAAACCACTTGACAAAAATGTATTTAACGATGCTTGAACATCATGTCATACTGATAAGCTTAAGAAATATTATATACTTTCTTCATAGAAGGAATCCGAACGAACTATGATTTAAATATATTATAAACTGTGCACCCGTTTTCCTCTCCATGAAGAAGGAGATAAACGAGGAGGAACGCAAACTAAATTGATTAATTAACGCAATTATCTAATATTGAATGTCATGTAAAAAGAAGAAACGTCTTGACCACCATGCGTTAGGACGATTAATTGCTCTAGATTTTTGGGAAACCGAGTCAGGAAACCTTGACGCGTACGCTACTTATCACTACCAATTAGACGGTTAATGTGAACGAGATTAATCAAACTATGTGGAGCGATTATCAAATGCGCGATATATAGTCACGCGACACTTTAAAGTGGATGTAATACGCGGGCGACGCGAAAGTTAATAATGAGAAAACTCATCACCGACGTCGTCAAGAAAAATTTTACATACAAGAAGAGACTTAGGGAACACTATAGGACCATGTACAAGTCGGAAGAAATTTTTGGTTCGTTTTAATCCTAACGAGATTATAGAAATTTTAATCTTAGCAGCAAACTAAAGAAAAACAAACGCATTGAACACCATGAAAAGAAGATAAAAATTTAATTAACCTCGTGTTTTCACAACGATATCGACGTGCTAGTTTTGAGGACAAAACTCAATTTAAGGGATTACAAATGTCACAAACGAGAATTTGGAATCTATTTAATTTACGTGAAACGCGATGGCTCGGGTTAGACTTATGTGTCTATTGACGTTCACGGACGATCACACGTATTTTGTGTACGAATTTAAAAATTTTAGATTGGCATTCATAAGAATTTCTACTTGGATAAATGTTAGTTACTTACGTTACGTGATAAGAACGAATTATTATAGAAACCGACTCTCATTTAAATCAACATAATTAATTTATTAATGTACTATGTTACGACATCCTTAGAAGTTACTCATTTTCTCCTCAATACTAAATTTGTTAAACTACTGCTCGAAATCTCCTCATTTAAACGTTCCTACTACGATTCTACTAGATTCAACCTTACAAAAATTATTTTTAGAAAAATCTCAAAAACAAACCCTTGTGTACAACCCCATAACCGGTCCCCTTGTTTTGAAAACAAAAATATACACGTTTTAAATACCCCCACCCCTTTGTTACATTATTTTGAAGTCAAAGGGTGTACATCTCTTACACAAGCATTGAAAACACAATTTCTCTTCCCCTCCCCTGCTACTTCACGTGCTCCCTTCCCCTTTTACTCTTCCCCAACTTATTCCAATTACCTAGGTACTTGCTTGACTTGCTCCTTAGTTAAAAACCAACTAGGAGACTTGGAAACCCTAACTAGGTCCTAACTAGTTCTTAACCCTAAACCCACACTTGCCTTTGCCTATAAATACATCCCTCAATCTCTCTCACTTGAACACACACACTCAAGCAAACCTCACAAAGAATAAACACATATGTCTTGCACTTAGGCCACGACAGAAAAGTAATCAAGCAAGGGTTTGGGGTTGATTTTTGAAGTAAACAAAAACACTAAAGCTATTGACGTGAGCACTTGGTTGATAGTATCTCTAGTCTTGATTTCTTCTTCTCCAAATAACTTAGGACTCTTGTAAGTCTTTCATAACCTTGTTATTTTACTTTGGTTGATAAATATACTTGCTAAAACACTTTGTAAATTATGATATACAAGTCACGGGTTGGATTGGGTGGTAATGACCTAGACCTTGTGCATAAATTGAACGAGTTTAAGTGTGAAATAAAAGTCACATCTATTGGTTGGTTATAGCAGAAAACCTTGATAACCAAAAGACTACTCAACTTGTATGTTAATCTCATAAAATTATAAATAAAATATAACCATAAAACATCCAAGACGTGATGTATGGAAACCCTAAGTATATGAACCACTAGAAGTTCCAATGTATGTCATAGTGCTTACTCGACGACGGGGTAATGTTGTATGCATATATGAGACGTGACAAAAATTATTGACCATCTAGTATAGGTGATAAACCCCGTTTTTCAACTCGTAGCTACTATGACGTGTGAGTAATGACATGCTTGCGAGGATCTTGGGTAGAAGCAATATTGTGATTTTATGTGAATTTGACTATTAAGTGCATACTTTTAGACGCCCCTACCATCATGTTTAAAATGTATGTTGTAAGTATGCATGTATAGTAGCAGTAACAAATGATAAGTGTATGTGGGTTGTGAGTATGCACATTCAAAACAGTAACTTATGTGAGGTATTTGGATACGCATGTTTTATAAATAGAGAATGAAAAGTGAACTAAGAAGTATGTGTCCTATGTGTGTTTGGAAAATAAGCAGAAACATACGCTTCTGTTCAACGAGTTGTGTGGGTTTTGCAACAGTGAGTGTGAATCCCGAACTATGCAAACTTGAGTTAATAGATGAAACTGTACGAGTAATATTTCTAAGTTGGAGGTGGTAATGTGGCGATGTGACTGTATGTGCATGTATGTCCAAAACCTTAAAACAACTCCTTTCCCTCCTCAAACTAACGTGATCCATGCTGGTGTATGTATATGCTGCTAAGAAAACAAAGAAATGCATCAACTTGATATATGTATGATACGTATGTATGCATGGGGTGTTGAACATTGAAAACTAGAGTACCACCCTCTCCGTTATGATGATACCTGCGTGAATACAGTAACCCATAACAGCCCTTTGCCACTTTTGTTTTGCCATGTTGAAAATTATATTGTATATATACATGTGTTTGTGACGTGTAGCATGGTGTGTGTTTGTGAACATGTAAACTGTCAAAACAAGACAGATAAGGACCCCAAGTTGATGTGTGATGTATATCATATAAATGATCAATGACTAGTTGGTGTATGTGTGTGATTTCCTGCATAAAAACAGTGACTAGGAACAACAGTGAAACAAAAGAAAAGAGAAAGGAGTATAGTATGCATATATGTCTGATGATGTATGAATGTATGTGTGTTAGACATTTAAAGTAAGACAAACTAGTATTGAGTAAATAAAACAAGACCACTCCCTCCCTTTTAGTACTCTACAACGAAACAGTAAGCAACAGTGGCTCAAATTGCAATTTTTGACTTACCATATTGAAGGATGTGTTATATGTGTGTGAGAGTGCTATGTCAAATTAAGAAAATGTCCAACTTGTAGGCTTGATGCCCATGTATATATGAATGTGAAAGCAATTGAAGGTCCCCATTTTCCTTTCTTTTCCTTTTTTCATGTAAATTGCACACATAGGCAGTGGTAGTACTAGCACTACTATGCTAAAATAGATTGCATGTAGGGATGTATATGTATCCATGTCAATAACAAGACAAAAGTATCATCCCTTTAGTGAATTCGTGTAGTAGGAGTACAAGGAGGCCAAAACATTTTTAAATATCAAGTGGGAGTGTGAACACAAATGCCTTCATTTCCTTTTATTTCCAAAAGATGGATAGTACATAGAACAAGATAAATAATGAACCATATAGCTCACTTTGGGATATATTTTGACCCATCAAATGACCATGCCCCGACCATCTAAATGTTTCTTGACAAACTTAACATGGACTATTTTATAACGTGACTTTCCGTTCATCTTAAATTTGAGTAACGAACCCTCCATTAATTTTCAAAAACGCTTGATTGACACATGATAATAAATGAAGCATTACTTGTTTATTTTTTTGACGAGTGAACCGCTTTACATAATTAGTTGCTACACTCAGAGACTTCATAAAAATACGATATTTATCAAATATCGAAGAGCTCGCGGTCTAGTTTTTATAAGGAGAACCCGTTTATTTTTCGGACTATTATTTAACGAGTTATCAAGACCCAAAGTTGACCCCGTGACTAAATTTGTTGAACGAGAAAAATGTATGAAAACATTTTTATAAATCAAGAGCAAGTATTAATTATCAACCAAGTGCATTGTACGTTATTATTTATTTTATTTAGCCTAAGTATGGATATTTTACTTAGGTTACAAGTAGATCGTTTGCGCATTGTTTTGCGTGCCTTGATATTTCGTGCTATCTTTGTTGATCATATCACTACTTCATCGAGGTGAGTTTCATAGCCCCACTTTTAATTGTTTTAACTATTTTGGGGTGAGAACATTGCTTGTTTTTAACGGATGAACATAAGTACTTTAAACTCATACGTTTGCCTACATGATGTCTAAGTAGCGATATCCCTAGATGCTTTAGCCCACTATCGTGAACCGTTAATTACTTTGTGTAAGCGCGAATGTTATGGATAGATCTATCGGGACTAACCTCCCTATCTAATTTGGTTGTGTGGCCAAAGTTAGATACACTTACATTTGAGGATTTACAAATGCTTCGGGATAGGCATTTGCTCGGGCTCTTATTATTTTTTGTTGGTTGAGGTTAACGCTTCGGTGTCACGAGCTTAGGCGTAGGTGATTAAAACGTATACTTTTGATTATAATTTTGTATTTGTTACAAGATTATATGCCGGTTGCCTTGAAAATCTTATGGTTCATCACACTATTTAAACTTAAACCTATGAACTCACCAACCTTTGTGTTGACGCTTTAGCAATGTTTTTTCTCAGGTATTAAGACGGAGGAGTGACGTGGTTAGGCATGGGAGATTTTTAAATGAAAATGGTCGTGACTAGTGTATGGATATTTGGATCAATGTTAAAGTCTTTTGAAACAATGTTTTATTATGATCTTCTGTAATTCGCTTCCGAAACAAGTTTGATGCTTTTAATTAAATTAAAACGGCTATTAAATAGTCGTTCTTTATATCTATGTCTTGTGATAGTCATGACCGTCGCACCCCATTGTGTTGTATTACTCTGATAAATTGGGGGTGTGACACATATGAAGTGCTCCGGCAGGCCCCTATGGAAATCAGTACGATGGGTGTCTAGCATTTTCACATCCTTGCTACTATAATCCTTGGATGAGGTTAAGGTGTCGAGTCGTACTCTGTACTTCATAACAAACGGGGTGGGGAATACCTTGGCGTCTACGAAGAAGTAGTGGTCATACCACTTCTTAAGGGAATCTAGGGGTTTCCTATACGACATGGGGGCAGTTGTGGATCGTTTTTTAAATGATAGCTACCCATTTACCATTTGGGTAAGTAGAATACCCTGAATAGATTAACTGTGGGGGTTACTACGCAGGCGTGGCAAGTCACCTCGAATTGGTTAATCTTGCACGCCCCTATGCAGTGAAGCTACGTTATGTGGAAGTCATAATACAACAGCACATCTACGAGAAACTTAGATAGGGTGATGCGGTAGTTAGCCGGGTCAAATAGGCGCGTATACACGCCTATTTTTCCCCTAGGATCGTCTGTGATAGCTTCACCATCACCTGGATAAGTGGGGTGTACGCTCTCTGGAATATAATATTCAGACAGGAAGTCTATATATTTCTCTGGCTTCATCATATTGAGGACTTCCATGATAACGGGATTATCTTTCACCATGGGGTATGAAAAGGATTAGAAAGGCGCAGTGGTCTAACCTGGTGTGGTGAAATTCCGTGGAAAAAGGAGAGAAGGAATGAAGGATTGAGCAAGTGTATAACAATGGCGGAATAGAGATATAAACTGTGTGTTTACACAGTAGCACACACCAACTTTTTTATAGGGTTGCCTCGAGTTACGAGGTACCATGGATGTTTGACACGTGTAACCCACTACGCCTATCTAACGGTGGGGGTGTCTGACAGTTCTGAAACGTCAGAAGGGGTCCACGGGTCATTTCTTACCCAGTTTTATGTGGCTCAAGGGTGGGCCTGACTGATGCACCTTTGCAAACAAAACATCCGACTAATGACTGTCATTAATGCATTCATTAATGTTGTCCCTACCGGCTTTTTTAGGTGCGGGTATGTTTGCGACAGCAATATCGACGGGACATTCATTAGTCTAGAGGTTACGCCTACGGCTGTAACAACTAGACTGGGGGGACATGATGACGTATAGTCCCCAACCGGGTCATGAACCCAGCCCACGGGTACTACCCGTATCTGGCCCATCACGAATAGGTTGGGTTAATGTCATTTTAGCATTATGGGCTTGAATGAATAGTGGCCGCATAAGATATGGGCAGGCCACGACCCGGCACGGCCGGAAAAGGGTTAGACAGAATCACAATCCTATTAGGATTAGGATTTGCCTCAAAGAATAAGATATACACTCACCATAATTAGAAGATAGCAATCAAGCTAATTATGGTGATTATTTTATGCTTGGGGCCGAAGTAAACAGTGAGCCCATTAGGGTTTCGCTGCATATATAAGGAGCCCCCAAGGGTTCCACAAAGGTATTACATTCTCCATATTCTAAACCTCACATCCAATTCTTAACCCTAACCGATTACTTACTCTCACGCCGGAGTCTAATCGTAGGATACGTTCTCACGGTAAGTCTAACGCGTGTTGCTTTAGTGTGCAGGATCTCAGCAAGTTATTCACTTGGTGCAAGAGCCAGAACCCATCCTACCCGACTTAAGCCTAATTCAGGTCTAGCAAGGATCATCCAACTTTTGTATCAACAGTCCTAGGTAAGATTAGGTCTCGCATTTAGCTTAGTGTCAAAAAATAATGTAAGCGACGTTGTAAGGTTTTCTTTGCCAAGAAGGGAGCTTGTGGATATAGTGGAAATCTCGAGTAAGGTGTACTCGGGGAGTGGAGTAGGAACGAGGATAGAGCTTCCTTGCCGAACCACTATAAATCTTGGTGTCGTACTTTAGGTTTCTTCTTTCCTTAATCTTTACTTATGCTTTCATTCTTACTTTGCATTTCATTGTCATTAGATATTGTTAATTGACTAGAATTGAACCTAACAATTATGAAACTAGTTTTCAAGTAAAAGGTAATTTTGGGACAAACCTAATTGAAGATATTTTAATTAGGACCATAATCAATATAAACTATTCAACCCCCCCCCCCCCCCCCCCTCTTCTAGTTTCTACAAGTTTCATTTACTTACTTGTTTCTTTTAATTTGTCCAATTAAATTTATGCACATTGTTTTTCAAGATTTATTCAAGCTGTTTTTTCAAAGAAATTTTGTTTAAAAAGTTTAAAGATCCAAGCTTTTATACTTTGATTATATGCACTTGATCTGACAAATCAAGTGCAAGTAAGGAGTATAAGGACTTGTTACTTCATTTGTTGGTTACATTTCACTTGCAAATTTGTTTTCCAAAGTTATTTTCCAAAATCAGATTATTTTTTTAGTTCATCTTATCTTACTGTTCAAGTAAGCTAGCTATAAGCCACTTGACAAGTGAACTTATAGTTGTGCTTATTGTACTTGAAGTTTGCTTGTTTGTTTTGTGTTAGCAGGGTAGAAGAACTTACCAAGATTTTTGTAGTCTTGGTAAGATTGGACTATTGTAGTCCTTAAAAGCCAGACAACCATAATCTTACTCCATAAGCCTAATAGCCAAGAATGAGCCCTAAAATGTGCATCAGTTGTGTTTACTTGGTCTGGACAAGACCAAGTTAGGTACTCACTTTGAACTTATTTCTCTACTTAAACTACCTTGTTGTGTGCTTTATGTGTTTTTGCTTTATGGTGTTCACTTGTTAGATCTTAGTGCTTGATTCATGATATTTTAGCTTAACTTACATGCTCTTGTTTTTGTTTTGCCTTAATTACATTTAAATCTGCTTTTTACTTTATTAAATAGTGAACTACCATTGTTAAAGAGTGTTTGAGCTTATATGTTTAAGGGAGCTTGACAACCAAACTTGACCCTACAAGTGATTGCACTCCTTGGTTTGGTTTAGAATAATCTGAATTTGTTGTTAATTTGTTGCTTGTAGTGTAAGATTTGGATTTTACATGTTATATTATTAATCTGCTAATTGTCCGATTTCCTCAACTTTTTAGTATTGTCTGATAAGTATTTGATTGGTGTATCTTGTCTGCCATGCCTATGTTAGGTGTTTGATCATTTGTACTCAAATTGTGACTAACACTTGCATAAAATTGCCCTTTAAATTAGTCAAACACACCAGTTGAAATTTCGCTTTGATTTAGAGTATTAGCCTGTTAGACTTAGGATATAGCTAGATTTTGTGATGCTTTAAATCTGTTTGTAGTCTATTTGCTTGTTAGACTACTTATTGAGGAGTTCTGATAAGCCAAAAGTGGGCAAATTACATCTAGGGTATAGCAAGGTTGTTTGCTTACCACTGTTAGTATAAAATTCTTACCACTCTTAGTTTAGACATTTACTTTCCCTACATTTAATGTAATTTGTCTGAAGTTATGTTTGTGTGTCCTGTTGGTTGTGCTTTTTGCTATTTCAAACTGCTTTGAACCCTCAATAAGCCTAATTGGCTTATTGAGGTCCAACTGTCCAAAAACAAGCAAAGAAAAGGCCAATTGCCTACTTATCAAGCACTTGAATCTTAACCTCAAAGCCATCAAAACAAGTTCATTTTTCCTTTTTCATGGCTTAATATAGTCCTATTTTCATTTACCAGCTTTTTGTAAAACTTTGACTTTGTTTGACTTTTGGCCATTTTGTACAATTAGCTTAATTTTCATTTCCAGCTTATTTTCTCTTTGCACAACTTAGTTTTTGTACTCAATCTCATTTTTCTTAGCTTAATATTTATTTTCCAGCTTTTGGTTGAAATTGGTTTAGATTTCCTTAGCTTTTCGAACTTATTTCCTTTTTCAAAAGTGCTTATTACGTTCTACAGCTTATTCTAGTTGGATTATTGCCATATTTCCTTTTGATTAATCTTAGTTGGCTTATTTCAAGGCTTTTTTAAAAAGAATCAAGTCTTGAAGTGGTCTAGAACTCAAATTCGACTATTTTGTCTTGTAGTGGGTTTGGCTTTTTGATTATTTCATCTTATTCTGTAGAGCTTTTTGAAAAATTCTTTTCGTTGTGTCTTAGTAAAGTCAAAATAATGAGTTCTGCTTAATTATAGCTTATGACAATAAGTCTTGTGCTTATTGGGCTTATCAAATCCCAATAAGATAGCTTATTGCTCATTAAGCTATGATAAGTTGGTTTTCAGCTTTTGGGCCTTTATATTTTTGTGTTTAGAAGTAACTTTTACATCAGATAGGGCTTTTTCAAAGTTTATTTTTCAAATTTTTCTTACTAGGCCTTATTAAGCCCATTAGTGGACTGTTTTTCATTTTATGCTGTTTTAGGGCCCATTAAGGGTTTTTAATTTATGTTATTTTAATTTTTGATTTACTTAAGTAATTTTAAAGTAGTTTGCAAGTTTTTAGAATTTTTTATTATTTTTAATATAATTTTTGTCTCGATTTGTGTGAAAACGTAATTTGTCGTAGTTTTAGTCTATCGTAGTATAACTTGTCTTTTATTTTAAACCCTTTGATTTCCAAAAACGCTATAATCCAAAAACGAATGTTGATCGATTAAAACACTCCTCGAAGAACGAACTCGTCGGTTTTTAAATTCAATCTCGGTTCCTCTAAATCGTGATCCATAGAATTTATATACTAGACCCTAAAGTATCAACTATTAGGGTTTTATCCGCTAAAAATTCCATCTTATCCTCCCCATAACGTAAAGTCAATTGCTCACCGAAAACGTCAATTTAGGCTCGAGCGGTTGATAAAAATGGTCTACCTAAAACGATAGGGCATTTAGGGTCACACTCATAGTCAGAAATAATGAAATCCGCGGGAAACGTGAAGTTTCCAATATGTCCTCGGCTATTCCTATTGGTTTATCAATGGTGAAATTGGCTAGCTCGATGACCATTTTCGCGAGGGTAAGATTTGACAATTTCATCAATTTCCAAATAGAAAGAGGCATGAAATTAATGCTAGCATCGAGTTCGGCTAGTGCTATGCATTCCTCAATCTCAGGAAATTCACAAAGAGTGAGAAACCGGCCCGGATCTTCTTGTTTCTTAGGCATATCCTTTTGGGGATTCCGTAGAAAAACCGCCACACAAGTTTCCTCAAGGTGCACAATAAGAACAAGAAAACAGCCCTATCAAAACCACATTGATGTTTTATTTAACGCAATAAAATCAAGAAATAGCCATTTATGATTGCATATTTTTATGTTTCCTCAAAATAGATGCCATCACATTGATGTTTTATTTTGATGTTTATTTTGTGTTTTTAGGGCCCATTTATTGATATTCTAGCATTGCGTGAGGACACAGTAATGACTTAGTATGGGGGAGTGATGAGACTTGTATTATCATGTTTTCATTACCCAAAACGGATAAAATATAATCAAAACGTGCCAAATACCTTTGTATTGTCGTTTGTTTATGTGCCGGCACCAATATCGAGAAATCACATGGAAATCATAAAATCCAACAAAAACGAACACGCGAACAAAGTTGTAGAAAAGAACCGGACCCGGATGTGAATTTTCAAAAATAACCTTGAAGATATGAAGATTTACAAGAGTTGTCCCTCGATTACTGAAGATTTACACTTTATACCCCTAAGAATCTAAAATATACATAAGGGTCCCTAAAGTTTCAAGTTATCCAAGAATGGCCCTTAAAGAATCTAGAAAGTTCATTGCAAGCCCTTTATAATGGAAAATCAAAACACAAGGGCCAAATATACCAAAACTCAAAGTCAAATGAATGGTAAATACTCAGGATGAATCTAAATACTTGTGAGGGGGTGTTTTGTTATTACGACAAAGATCAAGGGAGTAAGCTATCAATCACCAAACCTTTTTTACCCACTCTATACTGGAGCCCAACCAATTACCCAACCACAGCCCACTACTTTATAACCCGAGCCCAAAGTTTAAAAGTTTAATAATAATTAAACGTGGCGCTAAACAACTTTTAACTAACCTAACCATATCAAATACCCCCAAAATAGCAAAGAACCCTAACTACCCTCCCATCATTAATCACCATCAAATCATAGGGTTTTGAGTTGATACTCTCCAGATCAACAATTAAACGTCTACCTAGCACAACCACATGAAGCTTTTGTACACCTCACCACTCCAAGACCCTACATGGTCCTCCCCTGCACCAAAACAAACTCGAAGAAAACAATTGCACCAGAGAATCAATGGTTTGGATTAAGTAACTTGCTCACCACATCTATCCAAGGGCTTAGATGAAAGGTTTGACTGGAGATTACATCGGGCACTCACATGACTCCTTTTGACCAAGAATTCAAACTTAGCATATTCGAATCTTTGAGATGTTGTTCAAGGGTAATTTAGGGTTTACATGTTCTAGTATCTTCTTAATGTAGTATATAAGCTAGTCACTTGTGACTAAGCTTTTTTCCAGTTTTTTGTAATTTAAATCTTTTCAAGTAATGTTAGTGAGAATATTTAAACAATGCATAACTGAGTTCCATATTATTTTTTATTGTCTCCTTTTTAATTCTTTTCATTTATTTTTAATGCAACTTTAGTTTTCAGTTTTATCAAAAAAAATTCCAAAAGAATTTTGTGGTTATTTAGATCCTTTTGTTCATGGATTTCTGTATAAGCGGTCTGACAAATCAACTTATATGGTTTGAGTATGAGCAGAAGTTAACTTATGTGTTGGATTTATTTGGTTGCAAAAATCGGTTCCAAAATCTTTTTCAAAAATCAAATTATTTCCCTCTATTCGTCCCTAACACTCACAGTAGCAAAAGCTACCTAAGGTTTGTCTGCAAACAAGTTCTTAGGTCAAGGCTTTTGGTACTTAATTTCTTTGTTAATGTTGTATAGGTCTTATATTGAAGAAATCTAAGGACTGTTGTAGTCCTGGCTTGGACTGTTGTAGTCCTGGCTTGGACTGTTGTAGTCCAAGTCCTCATAAGCTTGTTCAAGCCATATCCTCATAAGCCATAAGCATTCTAAGATAAATTAAGTTGGTGGCATCAACTTGTGTTTGGTGTGGAAGTACATCAAACCCTGTAAGTCTTGAACCTCCTTTACATGTGCTTAATTTGTTCTTCTTGTGTTTTTGTGGATTTTGTTGGTGACTGCTTATTAGTGTAATTTTATAACTTTGATCTTGTTCTTATTAGAGTAATTTTGAGTTTATGTTGTGTGATTGTTCTGTAGTAGAGTGAGTCATCATAAATTTTTTGTTATTTTGTAATCTGCCTATTTTAAGGTGTGTTTGGTATTAGTTGGTTTGCTTATGTGACATAAGCCTCAAGCTTTTTTACTGCCTACACACTTTTGTTAGCTCAGCTATAGTCTAATCCAAGTGTTTAATTCATTAGTTTAATGTTAAAATTTCATTTTGAGGTTTTTCATACTTTCTGCTCATTTTGTATGATTTCTCCTTGATTTGTCTGATGAGATTTAGTTAGGGTTGTCTGATATATATTTGTGTTGTTGTCTGGTATATGTGGGTGGGCATTAGTCAGGACTGGTCTTGGTGTGGTTTGAAAGCAACTTGAACAAAAATTTGTCCAACACTGTGCCATTTACATCATATTGCATAAAAAACTTTGATTTCAAGTTTTAGAATGTGATTTTTGGTTTGTAGGTAGAACTGGTTATTTACTTTGTTTGTTTCAAAGTTTTGGAGGTTTTGGAGCTTTTCTGTGGCCTTGGTGATAAGCCAAAGTTCAGGTAAGTGCACCTAGGATTAGGACTAGTTTGTTTTAACTTGCCACTATTAGACTTAGGAAATTTTCTTGTTTTCTCTTTGTGAATTGTTGTTGCATGTGTTGTGAGTGTGTTATTTGGTGTGTACTCATTTTTTTTAACTGCTTAGTCACCTAATAAGTTGAACTTAACTTATTGGACTAATTGTCCAAAAAAGGCAGACCAAAAGGCCAACTGCCTAACTCAATCACAAGGATTTGCCCTCAAATCCACTTACAACAGCTCTCATAGCATTTTTTTTCTAGCTTATACAAGGTTCATTTTAATTTCTTTTCAATTTTGCTTATAGTCGACTTTTGTTCAAAATTGGCCATTTGGGCTTATATTCTATTTTCTGCTTATTTCTTCTTTGCATAACTTATTTTTGTATTCAATCTCACTTTTTATAACTTAATATTAGATTTAGAGTTTGGTTTAGGTTTTACTATGAAACTAGCTAATTTTGCATTTTCCAAAAGTTCTTATTAGCTTATTTTATTTTCTACTTAGCTTATTGAACTTTTTCCTTTTGCATTTTCTTTGTTAACTTGTTTTTAAGCTTATATGAAAATAATTAGGTCTTTAAGTGGCTTATTACTCAAAAACAACTATTTTGTCTCTTTGTGAAATAAGCCTTTTGTTCATTTTAGTTTTTCTACTTGATCTTTTTCAAAAAAAAAATTATAATCTTCTTATATGTTCAAAATAATGAGGTCTGCCAACAAATAGGCAATAAGCTTCTTTATTAGGCCCATTAAGCTAGCTTATAACTTATTTCTGCCTTTTTGAGTATGATTTAGTTTTTGGGCCTTTGGAAAATTATGTTTAAAACTAAATTTCACATCAGATAGGGCTTTTTAATTTTTATCTTTCAAAAGTTTTCTTTATTGGGCCAAAAATCCGAATAAGACTTGCTATTTTTGTTTTTGGACTGTTTAAGGGCCATTCAGTATTTTTTTATTGTATTTTTGATTAAATTAGGTTAATTTGATACTTTTGAGAATTGTTTATAATTTTTGGTTATGTTATTACTTCCTCTGTCCCTAAATAAATGTCCACTATTGACTTTCGAAGTCAATCATTTCTAACTTCGACCTTAAATTATTTTGTGTGTGTTATATAACACTTGACGCATATTATATGAGTGAACTGGGATTCAAATGTATTTTTGTTGGTATAATTTTCATCAAGTATTATATAACATAAACAATATAATTTAAGATCAAAGTTGAAAAAGAATGACCCCAAAAATCAAAAGTGGACATTTAATTAGGGACGAAGAAAGTATTATTTTTGTATTGATTTGCGTGCCAACGTAATTCGTTTTAGTTTTAATCTGTCGTATTGTAGTTTCGTCTTTTATTTTAAACCCTTTCTCTTCCAAAAATGTAAAATAATCCAAAACCGATTAATTGGCCAAAACTACCACCTCATCGAAGAACAAACTCGTCGGTTTTTAAATTCATTAACAGTTTTCCTAAATAGATAATCCGTAGAATTTATATACCCTACCACTAAACCGAGAAGAACAAAAACAATGGGATATCTATCTTGTGTTAATGGTTCAATAAGCTAAAACATCATACTTGTGGAAACTTGGCATATTTATTAGGGCATATTTATTGATGATGGAAATCAAGATAGATGCCCACAAAGATACTTAAGGAAACTTGGCTTTTTTGCTGTTTTGAGTTATCAAAACGCATGTTTAGGGTTTTAACAGCCATTTATTAAGCCAGCGGTGCCATTTGATAGTTGAATTTAGTGGTAGGTATATAAATTTCACGGATTATCGGTTTAGAAAAATCGTTAATGAATTTAAAAACTGACGAGTTCGTTCTTCGATGAGGTTGTAGTTATGACCAATTAATCGTTTTTGAATTTGTTTAGTTTTTGGAAGAGAAAGGGTTTAAAATAAAAGACGAAACTACACTATGACGGATTAAAACTAAGACGAATTACGTTGGCACGCAAATCGAGACAAAAATAACAATAAAATAATCAAAACTTATAAAAAATTCTACAAAGCTGCAAACTAACTTATTTTAACCTAATTTAATCAAAAATGAAATTAAAAATAATTAAAAATACTAAATGGGCCCTAAAACAACCCAAAACAAAAACAACAAGTCTTATTGGGTTTTTTGGCCCAATAAGAAAAACTTTTAAAAAATAAAAATTTAAAATCCTATTTGATGTAAAATTTAATTCTAAACATAATTTTCCAAAGACCCAAAAGCTGAATCCTACTCAAAAAGCCAGAAATAAGCTATAAGCTAGCTTAATGGGCCTAGAAGCCCAATAAGCTAGCTTATAGCTTATTTTTGGCTTTTTGAGTAGGATTCATTTGAGCATTTGGAATATTGTGTTTAGAATTAAATTTTACATCATATAGGGCTTTTCAATTTTAGTTTTCAAAAGTTTTTCTTATTGGGTCAAAAAGCCCAATAAAACTTGTTTTTGTTTTGGGCTGTTTTAGAGCTCATTTAGAATTTTTATTTATTTTTAAATTTATTTTTTTATTAAATTAGGTTAAAATAAATTAGTTTGCAATTTTTTATAATTTTTTTTTATTTTATTACTCCTTCCGTCTGAATTTATTTGTCCACTATTGACTTTTATTATATTTTTTATTCAACTTTGACTTTAGATTATTATATTGGTGTTATATATATTTGATGAAAGTTATATCAAAAGAAAATACATCTAAAACTCAATCCATACATACATTTTGCATCAAATATTATAAAACCCAAAAATATTAATTTAAAGTCAATGTTGATTAGCAAAGACTTTAAAAATTAATAGTGGACAAGTAAATTAGGACGGATGGAGTATTATTTTTGTCTTGATTTGCGTGCCAATGTAATTCTTCTTAGTTTAATCCGTCGTAGTGTAGTTTCGTCTTTTATTATAAACCCTTTCTCTTCCAAAAACGTAAACTAATCCAAAAACAATTAATTGGCCATAAATACCACCTCACCGAAAAACAAACTCGCCGATTTTTAAATTCATTAACAGTTTTCCTAAATTAATAATCCGTGAAATTTATATACCCTACCACTAAATTCAACTATCAAATGAAAACCGTTAATTTACATAAATGTATATACTTGAGTTATCAAAAAGTACGTTTTGGCCCTAAACCACATTATCATATACATGTGGCACATTTATTTAACCACATAGATACTCTGTTTATTTTGATTTTAAACAATCAAAATAAAACATCAATGAATGGCTATATCTATCAAAACCACATTGATGAGAAGAATTCATTAACATTTGGGCTGTATATTTATCTTTTCTTGTTCTTTGTTTTGAGTTATCAATGCCATTTATTGTGTAAAACTCGTATGTTTTTACCATGAACAGTACCTTTAGTAAACGTACGTACATATTAAAACTTTCCTTCTATAGCATGAACACGTGTCACGATTAGAAATTTTAGAAGTTATTTACGTATTATTATTACGACAAGTATTAAGTACGTGTTAGTACACGATAATTATTATCAAATAATAATTATAATCACGAACATGAAATCATGAACGTAAGAATCACGAACATATAATTATGTATTTACGTATATTATTAATACAATTAATATCGTTACGTACAAGTATTTATAATACCACGAATATTTACTAATAACGTAACACGTAAACACGAACACACGAGCATGTAATATTTTAGACACGCGAAAGGCTTCGGGATTCCCTTGTGGGCCCTTATAGCCGCGGCACCAAGAGAAGGAAAGGGCCAAACCCATATTTTGTTTTATTAAAAATAACAAATAAGGGAATTATACATTTATAGAGTTTTTCATAAAATCACTAAACACTAATCTCTTTTCTCTCTCTCTCTCTTGGCCGGCGGCATCACAACACCACAAGGGGGTGTTTGTTTGATCTTGATTAATTAATTCAAGGAGTGTGTTTGTGTGATCGTACTCCATTTATTCCACGTGTTTGGTAATCCGTAAAACCTTTTCTTTTTAGTTCTTTTTATTTTTATGATGAACACATGAACAAGGGATTTAAAAACATAAGTTAAAAACATGTCATGGGATCAAGGGGTAAAAATTAAGGATTGTTCGGTTTGGTTGTTTCGGCCGCCACTCAAACCGAGAGCCCCATGGCTCTCGGCGTCGTTTGGTTCACACCACCAACCGAGACTTATGTCTCGGTGGTGTTGGGGTTCGGTCGACAGCAGGACAAGGCACCTGGACTTGCGTCGGGGGTGTCCTTGTGGTTGGTTTCGGTCACGGCAGCACACAGCCCCACCACCGACACACAGTCGGTGGCAGACTTGGTCTAGCAAGGGGAACGCAGCGCGCAGCAGCGGGTAACCACCGGCACACAGCCGGTGGGAACGCCACTGCTGGCAGCGGCTAGCCGAGAGGCAAAGACCACCGGCAGCAGCCGGTGGCAGCCTAACAAAGGCAGTGGCAACCGGTTCAAGCCGGTTTGCCACTATTTTTGGGGTGTTTGGTTTGGACCGGTTCACGGGTTTTCACGGTTCCGGTTCACGACATGTTTATTACATGGGTCCGGTTCATGACTAAATTAGAACAAGTATTTATTTTATAAGGTATAAAATTTTACAAGTTAATTAAATTAATTTAACATAGCATATAATTAATTTAATTAAACATGAACTTAGGTTAATTATTATTTATTTAATAATACATGTTATAACCTAACTATTTAATTATTTAATTTAGACTATAGTATTAATTAATTATTAGAACATGAAATATAATTAATTAATAATTATGACTTAGGTTATTACTTATATAGTATTAATACATGCTTTAACCTAAGTATTTTTATAAACTTTAATTTAATTAAATCATGCTTATATTTCATTAAATCGTATAACCTATAGTTTATTTAATTAACAGGATATTATTAATAAACTATACTATAACTACATGACTTATGATATTAATTCAGCTTAATTCTAAATATGAAAACTTTCTAATTCAGGAAACTTACTATTTTTGGAAACTTTCTATTTTTAGAAAATGATCTATTTTAAGAAGTTAATCTATTTTTGGAAACTTTCTATTTTTGGAAACTTTCTATTTTTGGAAACTTTCTATGTTTGGAAACTTTCTATTTTAGGAAACCTGCTATTTTTAGAAAGTTACTTATTATTACACAATAAGTATAATAATACAAGAAATACAAGTAATACTTAATCAGAATATACATAATACATGATAAACACAGCATAACGTTAAAATCAGTAAAACAACATGAACAAATAAAACCAGCAAAGTCACATCTAAAATCAGTTACGTACTCAGTAATCAGAATACTTATACACGTATACTATTTATGTAGCATTAGTGAGATCGAAGTAGGACTCTCTTCCGTTCCTCTTCTTCGTTCACTGGACATAAGGTACGGATTTCCCGTCCTTTCAGTATGGACATTCTTTCCTTATTAGGATTCCCCGTTTGCAGCCAACTGTTTTCCCAGTATTTGTTTTATATGTTTGATACTTATGTTAGATTAAGAGCCTAAGCCATATACATGCATGACCAGTGTCACCTAGTTATGGAGGTACCATAACCATAACACTTGAGGCACCCGTGTTATGACTTCCCCACGGAGAAGTGATTGCTCGTGGCGTCCCTTTTCAGTTTGGCCATTATATTATATTATCATGTGTGACGTATGGGTGCATCCTAGTTACATGTTAGCAGTAATATCAGAGTGAATGCGATGTGTGCCTTGCATCCTTCACTAGGAGTTGATCCCTCCTACCCAGAATATTTAATATAGGTACTTAAGGGCGCTCGTAGACTTTAAGTGTACGTGCATATGGATTAGAAGCTTTCTAGCCTTCTCTACTTTATGCATTTCATCATACATTTTGCTACTTATTTCTATGGACATTGTTTAGTCATTTTCCTTTACAGTACTTATGTTTGTGTGTGATGAGCTTATACTTTGGGGTACCAATGTTTGTTTATGGTATTTCCTTTTATGGTCATGTAATGTTTTAAGACATTTTCTTTGTATGTTTTGATGACACGCCATAATCACGCGTGACATTCCATTTACCAAAATGGGATGTTACATATTGCATCCCGATCGTCGGTTCCTTTATTACTCGTAATCTGATGCGAGCCGTCTGGGCACGAAACCAAAACTTTCAGGCCTCCAAATCAGAAAACCAACGGTCAAGAACCTTCCTTTATATGTAAGGAAGCTAGAACCAAAAAATCGTCATGATCCAACGGTGAAAAATTCGACGATCGATGAAGCACAAACACTATTACTGGGTCATAAACAACTCGACTTCCTCTTATCTTTATTTCTCTCACTTCTCTCCCAAATACCTTATCCATTCACCATAGAAGGTATATATAAAATAGAGTAAATGGACACGAGATGGGGTCTCACTGTTGTTGTCTCTCAAATAGCTAGTATCCAATAAGTACTCTATATTTAAGAAGTACTTTAATTTTTCATACTAGCAACACTTAATCCTCATAGACTAAGGAGCAGTGTTTAAAAACCGGTTCGACCAGGCCGGTTCAACCGATTGGACCGGAAACCGGAGTTATGACCGGGTCGTTGTGAGCCGGGTTTTCTTTGAAAACCGAACAGGATTAAACCAGCGGGTTTCGTCGACCCGGATCGGACCGTCAGACCGGATGCAACCGGTTCAGCACATATTAATGGAAAAAATAAGCGCGATTCACATTAGTTGATGTATCTAGGCAAACTCCATGTGTAGTTGAATCATACATTTCCTAATGTTGTTAAAGATCGATTGATTTGGCTTCAGTTTCTTGTATGTTGCCACGATGAGGATCGGTTTTTGTCGGCGATGAAAACAATGCTCAGTCTATAGACGTTGACTAGCCATGGATGAGAGGTTAAGGGTCCCTTAAGTTTAAAATCGGGTTTTGTTTTGGGTGGGTTTATAAAGTAGGTGGATTGAGTAAGATTTGAATTTTATGTAAATTTTAGGAAAAAAAAATTTATTAATGAAATAAATAAATATTTAATTGGCCCCACACTTCGTACCAAAAATATGTTATGCAAAAAAAAAGAGTAAAAAAACAAGGATAAAAGAATAAAATCTATTCTATACTACCTATAAAAGAAAAACCCTCATTTTTTGAAAAGTGAAAAATGAAATGTGAATACTTAAATTCCATAAATAGATTTAATTATTAATTAGTCAAACTTCTTCCATAATTTCACTACTCCTAATTTCGACCACCGGGTCACCAGTTCGACCAGTGGGTCAACAGTTCGACCACCGGATCAACCCGATCGAGTCACCCAGTTACCGGTTCGTCCACCGGGTCAACCCGCCCACCGAGTATAACAGGTGTAACAGGGTTCGAAAATATAAGACCATGTTTAATTTTAACAGTTTTTCCAACTGGTTGAACCGGTCAGTCAAACTGGTTTTCAAAGTATTTGGGTTAGTGGGTCAAAACATGTTACTTTTACAACGGGTTGTGAATGATAATTTAAATTTTTTATGTTATTTCACTTTAACACAAGGTGAATAACTTGATATGTACACGTTTTATTTTTGAATGTCACACGAAACACTTACCACAATATAATATATCATTAATTTTATGTCGCTAGGAATTTTCGCCGCTATGCGCGGGTAAAGTAATTATAAGAGGAAAACAACCTTTAAGGTCACTTTTTCTGTATGGATATGCAGATGATTTTTAGCTCAACATTAAATGTCATATTTTGCTACCAAACATGCAACATTGACTTTAAGTCTAACCCCAGTGCAAGACCCACATACCAAACGTGCCCTAAGTCTGTTGGATCTTTGTTTCCCCCAGTGCAAGACCCACATACCAAACGTGCCCTAAGTCTGTTGGATCTTTGTTTCGTTAAAACTAAAGGAAATGGAAAAAAATGAAACATGATCGATGGTTGTTTTGGAATGTTGCCTGTGATTGTAGGGAGTCAAAGTGTGAACAGGGTAGTCAAAAAGTGGGTCACATGAATTCTACAGTATTTTGCATACTTTTTGTCAGTGTTTGTACACATGAATTAAATTTTCATACCGTATATAACATTTTCTTTATTGATGTAAAACCCATTTAACCCGACGGTTGAACCGGTTGAACTAATAACCCGGTCACTAAACCAGGTGTGTTTTAAAACCTAAGGAGTGAGCTGAAACTCTTCTAATGTTTATTGCGAGCAGAGAAATTTATGATTTGACTTTATAATAATCCAAAACACCATGTCAAGGACGGTCAATAAAATGGTCTTATGAACACTAGCATAGGTCATGAACTACCTATAGTATAGAATTAGCAAGAGAAAACACCAGGTGGTTATGCAGATTGCAGAATACTCATCAATGACAGCAAAAGAGTGAAAATACTTCAGATTCTTGTATAAAAAAAACAGTTCGCATATAATAATGAACATAAGGTAGACGATGAAACATTTACCACATATCAAGAGCATGTTTAAATAACTTCAAAGGACATCGAAGAAAAGCCAAACCGTTAACTAAGTAATACAGGGCATAGCAGATAGGGTGATTATCATGCAAAAATCCATGGGTTCTACTACGAATATGAATACACGAGAATAACAATGCACTGGTAATACTTGTATATAATGGGGATAGATGCATTAATGTGTAACGTTCTTGGGAAGGTTCCGGATGACATTGCTTTTCATGCCCATCTTAGAACGCATAAAGTCCACCCCGTTTCTATTCATCTGTTTCATCACCTTCATCCTCACCATGTTCTCTTTAGACTGCACTGTGGACAAACCCATGCTCCTATACCTGAAATTCGAACGTTTTACAAAACATTAGAATAATGCTCTGAATACATATTGATAAGCCATTAACCAACTGAGCTAGCTCAATTGTCCACCAAGGGTAACCTTGGGAGGTATTCTTGGAGAGGTCACAAGTTCGAGTCTCACTAAGAACCTTCAGGGGCCCGAATTAAATAGAAGCAGGAGTGGGGTTTATCCCCTAAAAAGAAGGTTCGAGGCTTGCATACTGCCCAACTGGATGTCACTGTAAGCTCGAATCACTAACTACTAACTCGCCATTCAAAAAAAAAAAAACATATTGATAAGCCATTAAAATAAGTGGTAAAAAAAAACTTAGAATGGGTCATAAATGAGGTTGATGTCAGTTATGTACGAACTGTTAGCAACAGTTTGTTTATCCAATAATTTCTCGCAGATTAAGAGCAGGTGGAGAGACATGTCTAGTGAGGACTTATGGGATGTAGACTTACCTTGCAGCCACTAAAGCTGTCATGGGAACTCCAGTTGCAGATGGCCTTGGTCTCTGACGATAATAACGTAAAAATTCCCTGGAGCCAATAGATTTGGTTGATATTGTATCATCGCTTCTTGTAGTGATAATGAGCTCAGCGCCACCACTACCAAGTTCTATAACATTACTTGTCCCATCCCCTGAAACGAGCTGCTTCCCATTTGCATCCACATAACTACAATATATTGAAAAAAAAGGTTGTGTAAACATGCTTATTTAAACAATATAATAGAAATATTTAAACATGCTTATTTAATGTGATTAGCATTGATACAGTTTCAATGACTAAATGAGAATTCATACAAACAGTCTTTTGGGGTAAAGACACGTCAAAATCCAATATAAGAAACTGTATAACTTGAATTATAGAGAACACAAATAAGCTTAGTAATATAAACCTGCTGCTGTAATCATAAAACTCTTCTAGTTCAGCCTCTTCTTCTTCATCATCATCACCATAGTGAACTTTGCAATGACTTTTTGCCACCATATGCTTCCTAACTGCTTCCAGACTGTTGAATGGTTGGCGGTTAATGTTGCAATACAAACATAAGAGATCACGCTTAACCTGTAGAAAGATAGCAAATCCGACATGTGGTGAGATACTTATTAGAGAGAACAAAACTAGCTCAAGGTTGTATGGTTCATCTCTTGAATTGGTTTGATCCAATCTCTATTTAGCTATGTGTTTTTTTCTATTTGAAGTATTTAAGATAATACAACATCTCAAATCAACCCTCTCATAAAAAATTTCATCTCTAATTAATCATCACTAAAGAGAGTATCAAATTATAGAATGCTATTTTTAACTGAGAGCAGTGCTCCAGACTTTACATATTTACCTTAAGTCCAAGATATGTCAGAAAGCCAGTTGGATCTTTCAGATACTCAATGTCAGGTACAAAAAACCCATGATGCTTGTGCAAATGAACCATACAGCTTTCACTAGTTTTATGCTCTTTATCACACATAAAGCAACATGTTGGATCCAGCTCTTCCTCGTCTTCATTCATATCCTCACCGCTATCCTCATCAGTATCAGGTGATTCATTCACTTCCATATGAGCAGAAGATGATCCCATTTCACCAACCAAGTCATCGCTCTCAGTAACCTCAACCCATTCATCACTTCCGTCACTTTCATCATCATATTCCTCCTGAGCAGACTTTTTCACAATGCAGGCTGGAAGTGGCTTTATTACTGCGTTGTCCTCGTCTTCCTGACCAGTCTGAGAAACCCGCATTGTGTGAGTTCGAGATTTTAGATGCTGAGCATGAGCTTTAGCACTTCTATACCCTTTGCCACATAGGCGACAGGTGTAAGTCATAGCGGGGCCATTCAGCTTACTTTTTTCTTCAGCAAGTGAGGACTGTCTGGCTAAAAAGAGAGCTTCAGTCACTCCTGGAACCCCTGCAATCTGATTTTAGAAACATGTTAATAAACTATAAGACAGGTTGTAGACCAACGTATTTCGATGTTACTGTTTAAAGATGTATATGGCAAAACTGCAGAGAGAATGAACAAAAAACACATTGTTGTGAAGAAAGGAAGGCCTTATTTCAACTAATAGTAAAAGCCTCTCAGATTACACTTATATAGGGTAAATAGGTCACTGAAATCTCCTATCAGAAAAACGGTTTTGTTGTCTGGTCTGGTTATCCAGAACTGACTGAAAGTACATGGATACGGGATATAACACAAACACAATGAATTAATATGAGTAGTTATTCCAACATCAGACAATTAGTTCCAAAACGTAAATCATGAAGATCTATAGGCCTAGAAGCAAAAATTCCTTTACAGATATATACCAACAACAGCATCTGATTCATTCAAGTAGTTGTCAGAATGGTATGTCTAAGGATACCAATTTTACAATATGTTTGGAAATATGACAGTGGACTAAGTGTGAAACTGCGTTGTACCATATGATGATATAACACCAAGGCAGATTTTAGGCACAGTTACACTTTAAGATCAAAAGACAAAATAACTCGCAAACGATGAGGCATAAGATGTTCTATCTTTTTCGACCACTAAAAGCCAATGCAAATCATGTATGCTCATAGGCCTAGTCCTTTATCACCACAATGTCCTTTCTGCTTAAAATCTTTTGATTACAAATGCTAGAACAGTAGGACTACAAAACAATAACCAGTCTAAGCCGTGTAAATGCTAAGGCTATATTTGGCAAAACTAGTATAGCACGCAGTAGCCGTTAGCACTTAGAACTAGTGTTTGTTTTTCCAATCAGAAAGTGTAGTATGCGCAATAACACTCCTTTAATCAGTGTCACAAATAGGAGTGCACTGTACAAGCATTACAATTCTAAATGTAACAGCCTACGTGTGTACAGAAGTACATCTCAACTAATATAGCCCGATAAATTCTTCTCTTCTCTGTTTTTTTCCATACAAATAATTTGCATAACCACTCAAAAACTATAACACACTCTGCTTTCTTATTTACATAAAGGAAAAAAGAAAAAAAAAACTAAGGGGTGTTTTTTCGGCTGATATAGGCTGCTTATGGCTTATTTGGTTTTAGGATTATGTATCATCAGCCCACTTTTTGTAGTTTATTTTACAAGTTGATTATGATAAGTTTATTATGACATATTGAACATACATAAGCCGAAAAGTACGAAAAAAAGAGCTTATGAAACATAAGCCGAAACTAAAAGGCAGCTATATAAGCTGAAACAAACACATCCTAAGGCAACTACAAATCATAACATTAAATCACCGCAACAATTAACGAACAAAAAAAAAAAAAAAAAAAAAAATTCGTGAATTAAAAGAGCAAAAATTAAAAAGAGGCACCTTGCGTTTGAGATTGTAGCGGTGCCACTCAGACTTGTAATGAAGCTTTTGATCGCTATCATCTTGGAAATCTGTGTTGCACGCGTTACATGTTAACCCACTCATCTTTTTCTTCTTCTTTTAATGAATGAATAAAGCCAAGCAGATGGTGGTTGTTGTTGTTTATATGAAGAAAAACACGGAGGAACACGATTTAGGGTTTACGGCTGGAGGAGGAGAATACAGAATGGTCTCTTAAACCCCTCAACGTTGCAATTTATATAATTACACCCTTCATCCCCGTATTTGGGCCCCATCGCAATTTCAGTTCTTAGAATAACGGAGATCCATGTCATGTCCTTCGGTTCGGTTTTTTGTTTGTTCGGATAACTTTTTATCATGTGTTAACTTAAAAATTAAACAGAACTAAATTTCAACCTAATCGAACCAAAATCCGAATTTGAATTCAATTCGGTTTTTGGGTTAACCCTAACTATCCGAATCATCCTAATTCTTCTAAAAAAATACATAATTATTTAAATATTTAGCAAAAAAAAATATTTCAAGTGTAAAAATTGTATTTTATATTAAAATTAAATTTTAATAATTAGTTTATGCATAAATATATATAAAAATATATGTATTTGTATAACTTCGGTTTTCGGTTTTGTTTTCGGGTCCGACTGTCAAACCCATATCTAACCCGAAAACCAAATTTGTTGTTCGGTTCGGTTCAGTTATGGCCCACAACCCATTCTATTTTGGTTTGGTTTTAATTCGGGTTCGATTCGGTTCGGTTTTCGGTTTTTGGGTCAAACCCAAATAGTGGACACCCCTAGTTTTGTTGCCTATTTGTTCCCCCGATCCTTGTTATTTGTAACAGCCATTAGTTCGAGTGTCATTTGACTTCTTAACTGAAGGCATATTAGTCATTTCTATAGAAACGGATGAATAGTTTCTTAAGTTTACTTTTTTAAAGATCTGTTTTCAAAAATCCTTTTTCAAAAACTTAGACATGAGTGATTATGTGAAATCTTCTTATGCACAATATGAACAATAGATAGTGGATCTAAACTAATAAACATAAGTATATGCAAAGAAAGAATAATGAATGTAACGAGATAAGGAAAAGAAAGATCAAACAAAACACCAAGGATTTATAGTGGTTCGGCAACGAACATCACTCCTCGTTCCTACTCCACTCCTCGAGTACCCCTTACTCGAGAGTTCACTAATCAACAAGCTCCTTAAGATGGAGAAACCGTACACGTCGCTTAACCAATTTCTGACTCTAAGCTAAAAGTCGAGCTCTAATCCTAGCTAGGACCAATCTACACCAATATACTTTAAGGCCTAAGTATTAACCATAATACATACACAACTTCCAAATTTACACAACAATTTGGATCTTCAAAACTACACAAGAATGAAAATAAAGTTTGATCTTCAATGAATATTGAGGTAGACACAACACTTCAAGGATGAAAGTGTTCTTCTCTTTGCACTTGTGAGGATGAGAATTGAGGAGAAAGATTCACTTCTAAACAAATAGTAATCAACCAAATAAACAAGGATTTGAGTGATTTAAGAAGGTGGATTGAATCTGGAAATTTGTGTGCAAAAGAGGTGAAGAGAATGTCTGGAAATGGTTCACTATTTATAAGATAAGGCTCCAACGGATCTATCTGGGCGTGGTTCAATAAATGACCTGCGGTTCGGTATCGCTAAAGAACCGCATAGGCATTTAAGGAACCACCCATGCTAAACTCTGCTCCTTTTTGTCTTTTAGTGGTTTAGTCACATCTTGTGAAGTTTTTATAAAATATTTTCTTAAAAATAAAGTTTATTAAAAACTTTTGTCACTTAAAAATAAAAGTGAGTTTTAAGAAAATCTAAATCACTGATCACTTAGTTAGGTTGAGAACTTGTTTATTCATACCTTAAGTGATAATAGATGAAATAAAAAATACTTGAGCTTAAGAATTCGATTTTCATTATTTTCGTAAATGCTTGTTTTTATATATTGTCGTAATCAAAACCAAGCGAGACCCAAAATGCAAGTAACGTTTTTAGGCATCATTGCATTAACAATCTCCCTTTTTTGATTCCGACAATACATAAACTCAATCATGTATGAAAACAAGATTTTCGAAGACGAGTTTATTTCATTTCTCCCCCTTTGTCGAAGCAAAAAGGTAGCAAAAGTCTTTGAGGTAGAGAAGAAACGGAGTTTGCTAATGCTCCCTCTTGGTGCTTACTCCCCCTTGCTTGGGGCACCAAGGAATCGAGCTATTGTGACAAGCTACATATAAGGGTTAGATGAAGAAAAGAAACACCCAACAAGATATAGCAAAGGTCACACAATAAAGAAATAAGAAGAGAAGAGAAAGATATCCAAGATCCATAAGAAATTATGTTCATCCAAAAACATGAAAAGATACAAGGAAAAAATAAATCATACAAAGATGTATGAAAGAACAAGCCCACAACTTAAGCATAAGTCTAATCCTAGTTACACTAGAATTCTAAGATTTGCTTAAATTAGATATCTTATTAATAAGCAACCCACATGCTTAATTAGAAGACGGAGTGGTAGCGGAATTTGGTGGTGGAGGCTTGGCAATGGTCTTATAGTCATAATGGAGAGGAGGCTTGACTAAGAGACTCTTGATATAAATCAACTCCTCATAGATATGAGCCATAGCAAGATGTTGATATTGATAAATATGACAATATGTTCCATGATGCATGACATTATCATGTGAGGGATGAAGAACACAAAAGGGAAGTGGTGGAAAGAAGAGTTTCCAAAATCAATTTTCTTAGAAAGAAAAGAAATTTGATTGAATGTGTTCTTGGGTGAATTTAGATTGAAAGGAATAGGGGAGAGTGGAGGAGAACCAAGGCTTTCATTTGGTGAATAAGACATTTTTATTTGAGAAATGGATGCAAAATGCTTATGGTTAAGTAGAGAATTTTGGGAGTGGTCAAAGGCTTGAAACAAAGATTCCAAAAAGTGTTGGAGCAATTTTGGAGTTTCAGAAAACCCGAATCGGGAGGTTTCTTCCCGTGGTTCGTTATCTCTTCATGCGGTTCAATAAATATACTGAGTCGTTGAGCAATTAAAGAACCGCCCACATAGGGTGTGTTTTGGTGGACAAGGAGAATTTTCCAATTCAACAAATCCTAATTTTCTAGTCTAACTTATCATAGAGAAATGCTTAAGAGCAATAAAAGACTAAGAAACACACAAGAACTCAACAAACACGACTTTGACCAAAATACATAGGTTTTAAAGTAAAATCGATGTTGGAGGTGTGATTATCTAGACATATAGTCATCACACATTGATCCTCCATAGTTTAATGATGTTCTTGCTATAATTGAGTGACCCATACATATGAATTATGTATGCTCGATATCAATAGCAAGAAACCATGAAAAACATTTTTAGATTGAATTAACAATGCAAAACATTTCTCGTCCATATTTGAAAGAACTTTGAGATAGTTAAAAAAGAGAAGACAAATTTTCAAAAAGAGTTTAAGAGACTCAATAACTCAAAGATAGAAAAGACTCAAAAGAGAAAAGACTCGATTAAAGAAAATGCGCAATTAAGGTATATGTTCCATTAAACCTAGACCTAGACGCAAGTAATTAAAAGGTTTCCTCTTAAGTGGCTTAGTGAAGATGTTGGCTAAGTTTTCTACTGAGGGTACCTTCTCAATCTAAATGTTCCCCTTTTGAACATTATTCCTAAGGAAATGGTGGCGAATCTCTATGTGCTTAGTTCGCGAATTTTGCAAGAGATTATTACTAAGGTCTATTGCACCCTTATTATCACACATGATGGGAACATCATTGAGTGTAATTTCGTAATCAACAAGCACTTACTTTATCCATAGAGCTTGTTGACAAGCTTTACCGGTACTCACATACTCGGCTTCCGTGGTGGATATAGCAAGAGCGGTTTGTTTCTTAGAGAAACAAGAAGTTAAACAACAACCCATGAAGTTACAAACTTCGCTAGTGCTTTTCCGGTCCACATAGTCTCCCGCATGATCCGAGTCCGCGTATACTATGGTTTCTACACTGATCCCTTTAGGATATCATTATCCTAAATGTATAGTGCCTTTAATGTATTTGAAGATACACTTAACCGCTTCAAGATGATAGGTTTTGGGAGCTTCTAGGAAACGTGCACAAAGGCAAACACTAAACATGATATCCGGTCGACTTGCCGTTAGGTACAACAAACTACCAATCATACCTTTATATTAAGTGTTGTCTACCGAATCACTATCATCATCTACGGTGAGTTTAGTATCTGAGGCAATGGGGGTCTTTGTTGGGAATAAAATTAGCTAAGTCACTCAGCCGCCGACAAAGGAATTTTGGACGCTGACAAGAGCAAATAAGGCGTTGACAGATTGAACGCTGACAAGACATATCAAGGCGCTGACAAAGGAAATCTCAGTCACATACAAATACTTAGTCTACACATTTTGTGTGTTTAGAAAAGATATGATCAATATTGTATTTTCTATATTCATCTTTTCCTATAATAGTTGATTAGTAGTTTATTGTTAAAGACTCCTTGTGTTATAAAAGGATGTCTTAGGCTTTGTTATTGATATATGTTTTACACTTTCATTGTACGTCGTTATTATTATTAATCGAAGTGAAAGTTTGGTATACATACTTTGTTTTGCATTGTTCTTTTTTCTAAGTGTTAATTTCGCATAACACTTAGATTGTCATTTACGCAAAGTTTCTCTACGTATTATTCTTGATTCAATCTCAAGAATACAAAGCTAAACCGGTCTAAGTTTGGGATCAACAAGTGGTATCAGAGCCTGTTGAGAAACTTTGATCAAAAGAACACAAAATCCTAATTTCACAAAACCCTAATTTTCTCAAAAACCTAAAATCATCATGTCAACCTTGAACACATCAGAAACCCTAAGTCAAGGATCCTCCAGCCATAACCTCAAAATCCCCATCCTTGACCCTAGTAACTTTGAACTACGGAAGATTAACTTTGAACAACACCTTCAAGTTGACAACTACGTTCTCTAGAAAGTTGTTGAATCTGGAAACAAATTAAACCAAGCACAGAAGATCTTAGATTCCATTGAACAATGAAGAACACCTACCTTAAAACCTGAAGACTTGCTTCCAAGACCTGAAGATGGAAAAGCCACCTCAGCTGTAGAGGTAGCTGACAGAAGGCTTGATATGAAGGCTTTAATCATTCTTAAACTAGCTCTTAGAAACAAACAGCAACACAAATTCAGAAGGTTTGACTCTGCTAAAGCGCTTTGGGATGACCTTGAAATCACCTTTGGTGGTAATGAGGACACTCTCAGACAAAGGAAGAAGCAGTTGGTAATGGAGTTTACTGTTTTTAAGGCTCATCCCAATGAAAAGTTAAGTGATGTAAGAAGTCGTCTTCAAGACATCACCAAGAAACTGGCATTCATGGAAACTTAATTTGATGATGAGGATGTTAATGCTTCTTTCCTTACTTTCCTTGGAGCTCTTGGAGATGGTTGGGAAATTCATGCCAAGTCAATGATTGCCACTCAAGCCTACAAGAACATGATTTTTGATGAAATCTATAATCAATTGAAGGTCATGGAACCCGAAGTTCTGCTCAAACAAGGAAGTAAAACACCTTCTGGAAGCATGGATTTTATCTCTCACAATGATTCCACAGACGCTAACAACTTATGTTTTGTCTGTGGATTAACTTCTCATGACATCGGCTCAACAGCCACTGACACATATAAGTATGCTTCACCAAGTCTTAAACCAACAAGAATTGATTTGGATATTTCTATGTGCATATATTGCTTCTTTTCCCAATGGATCTTCAGTCTCTTTTGAAGATCTTCAGCAAATTAGTGATATTGATCTTGAAGAGATGGATATCAAGTGGAATATGGCTCTTAGAAGCATAAGAGCCAGTAGATCAAACAAGAGATTTGGCAAAAAGATGACACTCAATAGCAAAGAAACTGCTGGATTTGATAAATCCAAGGTTGAGTGTTTCAATTGCCATAGAATAAGACACTTTGCTAGAGAATGTAGATCTCCTAAGAGGAATGATGGAGGACAGAATGCTAGATAGACTGTCAAGATTGAAGATGTTGAACCAAAAGCTATGGTAGCCATGCAAGGTATTGATGGCATTGGATTTGACTGGATCTTTCTAGACACGAATGTGGTAGAGAACCAAGCTTTGGTTGCTGAAAAGGATAAAGAGCACGTTCAATATGCTCTCATGGCCAGATCTTCTTCTTCATCAGATAATGAGGTATATGATGATGCTTTTTGTAGTAAAGGTTGTGGACTAAACACTGAAAAACTTAATAAAGAGATTTTAAAGTTACAATTTGATATTCTTGATTTAAACATCAAACTATCATACTACAAAAGAGGACTTGCACAATCAGATGGGATGGTGCAAGATTATAGGAATATGGAATTTGATTTAAAGGATCAAACAAATGTTTTGAAAAGAGATTTAATGCTTAATTATGAGGCCAAATCTTCTTTAATAGAAGCTAACACTGAATTGCAACTTAAGCTAGATGAGGAAATTAAGTCTAAAGAGAATGTAGGGCTTAAAATTGAAAAGTTTGAAAAAAGCTAGTCAAACCTAGAAAAGTCATTAGTGAGAAAAGAAACCCAAAAGACATGTCTAAGATTGTGATGCATACAAAGGAATATGTTGTAGTTCCACCCCCAGCAGGTGATTTCTATGGGGTTCCTATGAGGAAGGATCTTTCTGGAACAGGCATTCCAGAATTCCAAGTATAAGACTTTATTCCTCCACCACGTATACTTACTCCTGTAGAGGAATATAAGCAAAGGGTGACTGATCTTGACCAATGGAGGAAAGCTAATAAGTGTGAAAACACTTATCCTTTTACCACTTAATTATAATAATAATAACCAAGCCAAAACGTGTATTTTATGTCGTAAATGTCGGAATTATACGTAGTTTGTGTTTTTGTTGTGATTTAGGACCAAAATATGAAAAGGGAAGAAAACACGGGCTTCACGGGCTTTTATCGAAGAAAAAGACAAAAGACGAAGTCAAAAGATCAAGAGTGCAAAAAGAACGGAAGTACAAGGCCTATTCTGAAGATTTATCGAAGAAAAAGTCTAAAGACGGAAGTTTAATGAAGTCGAAGAACTCAAGTCTAATAAATGAAGAAATTACAAGACGAGTTTAATTAATCCCGAGACAAAGTCGAAAAAGTCGATAAATTTAGAAGACGAAAGACGAGAAAGGAAGAAATAAGGAAGCTTCCTACACATGCTAACCTTCCCTAATCACCTATAAATACCCTCCTAATGACACATTAGGAGGCGTTGGCTAACTTGACAAACTAGTCTTCCACCATTTTCATTACTTGCACCTTTAATTTCATGTCATTTACTTAATTGTCATTTAATTACTTGTCTTGCACCTTAAATTTCTTGCCTTTAATTTCAAGTAAGTCTTTTAATTTTGTTATTGAATCTTTTCTTTTAATCAAGGTCTTATTTTTAATCTCTCATTCTACCTTTCTTGTTTTGCTTAATCTTTATGTTTATGTGCTTATTGTTATGCTTATTTGATTAAGTGTTATGTTTTTATGCTTTTGATTGTTTTGGATTATTGATTTTATAGCTTATTTGTGTCTTTCTTAAATTTACTTAAGTTTTCTAAAAGTTATTTTAATTAAAAAGTCGTTTTTAAATATTTTATCATTTAGTGTTTTTAAAAGTTTTTTAAATTTTGGCTTATCAGCTTTTTCTTATACGTGTTTTAGTTAAATTTTTAGTTGTGTGCTTATTTGGTTCGTAGCTTATTCGATCTTGCTTATTTACTATTGCCAACTGTTATTCCGATTACCACCATCGGAATGGGGTTTTGAGATTCCGACCTGCATTCCCTTTTGGTAGCATTCCGATCAACCCCATCGGAAAAGGGTTTTGTTATTCCGACCCACTTTCTGATTGTGGATTCCGACAAGGGTTTTAATTTGTATTCCGATAAGGTGTATTCCGACCACATTCTTATTGGAGGAGTTTTGGATCATTCCGACGGATACACATTCCGACTGCTCATTCCAACCGTGACCATATTCCGACAGAGTGGTAAGTGTGCATTCCGACGAGTACATTCCGATTGGATTCCGATCGGATTCCGACGGTAGGTTTGATTTTTAATATTTTGTCATAGTTTTATTTTTAAGTTCGTATTATTTTAAGTTTTAAAGTTTTCATTTTTATTTAATTGTCAAATCTATTTTTTGTAGGGCTTTAAATTCTCGTCATTTAATTAATTTACTTTTAAAGTTTTAAATATTGCACCGTTTACTTTTTAATTAGTTTTAGCTTTAATTACCATCATTTACTTAAAAGATTTGCACATTTACTTTACTACAACGACCACTCTATTGTTTTCCACCAAAAGACGACTGAGTCGCACATTCAACTATTATCAATTCGAAAAGACTGGAACAACGATATTTTTATACTTGGCAAAAATCACTTTCAAATGGCGCCGCTGCCGGCTCATTTCGTAAAGATTAATGGTTTTCTGTGAGAGACGCTTTGAATTTTGGGATCCGTTCACTTGTGAGCGTTATTTTTTGTGTCACAAATTTTCAAAAAATCCATAAAAAATAAAAATTTTCAAAAATCCATAAAATTAAAAATTTTCAAAAATCCAAAAAGATTTTTATTTTTATTTTTACACGTACATATATATTCTCTATTTCTTTGGTATCTTTTTCGTTTGCTTTTGCAGGTGTATGCGTACTAGATCTTTAACTTACTCAGAGCCCGAGACTCGTGAAGATTTAGATATGGCTGGTGTGCACAACAACAATAATCCACCCCACCTCAACAATAATAATAACAACAATGTTCCCCCACCTGATCTTAGAACGATGGAGGAGCTTTGTCAACCCACAATGAATGGACGCGGAGGACCGATTGCGCCGACGCAAATCACGGCTCCAGAGTTTTCATTGAAGCATCACATTATCCAAAAAGTTCAAAACACTTGTCCATTTCGCGGATTACCGGATGATGATGCCAACAAACACCTCTACAAGTTCATTACCGTTACTCAAAGCATGAAGTTGCCCAGTGTTACTATGGATTTTCTTCGCCTTCACCTATTTCCACACACCTTATCCCACCATGCCGAAAAATGGTTTGATCGTCTTCCGAAGAATTCAATTCATACTTGGGATGAGATGACTCAACGCTTTTTGTCGCGCTACTTTCCACCATCCATGGTCACGAGCCTTCGGGATCAAATTAGTGGATTTACACAAGAACCTGATGAATCACTTTTTGGTGCTTGGGAACGATATAATGTTTTGATCGATCGATTTCCAAACCACAACATGCTCCCCGTCACCTTAATTGATACTTTCTACAACGGTTTAACTTTTCGTGGTCGTGATACGATTAATGCAGCCGCCAATGGCACATTTATGAAAAGAAGACCCGAGGAGTGTAGAGAGCTTATCGAGAACATGACTACTCATCACAAAAATTGGGATTCATCCGCATCTTCAAGGAATAACCCGAGAGTCAATGTATCTTCTACTTCTTCAAACCCTGATATCACCGAATTGACCCGCGCAATGGTCGAAATGAGCAAAAACATGCAACTCTTAGCTACTAATCAACAACAAAAGTTAAAGTTGTTGCAATTTCTTGTGAGATTTGCGGGGGTCCTCATTCATACACTGATTGTCCTTCTACTCATGACAATCCGGAAAATGTGTATGCAGCTTATGGTAACTATTCAACAGAAAACCATCAAGCTCGACAACAAGGTGATCGTAACTTGCTAAGTTACCGTTCTAACAACTTTCTTTCACCCGGTTTTTCTCCTCAAAACCACAACCCCAACAACTACAATAGAATCAACCCAAACCCACCTCAAGCTTCTAATCCTTATCACCCACCCGCTCAACAAGCCCCACCCATTAATCAAGATGTGGAAACTTTCATGAGGACCCAAGGAGAGCAAATCAAAAATCTACAAAGCCAAATTATCAATTTGAAAGGAGATATCACTAAGCAAGGTAATGATATTAGATCCGAGCTTCGACATGATATACAAACCTCTTTTAGCACTCAAACAAATGATTTGAAGAATATGCTGGCTAGTTTCTTACCAACTCCTCAACCCTCTACTTCGGGCTCTCTTCCTTCAAATACCGTCACCAAACAGAGAGCGAATGTGAGTGTTATTACTACACGCAGTGGAGCAACCTTAGTAGGACCATCCATCCCTCCTCCAGTTACTCCATCTACACCTCCTCCACCATCATTTATCCCTCCTACTCCCACGCCTAGTATTAGTTCTCCATTACCGTCTCCACCTCTGCATGACGAAGTTCCCAAGAAGAACCCTTCACCAACCCCACCTTCCACCTTTAAACCTTTAACATCTCAACCTTTACCTGCTACACCTTCCACCTATAAACCCAATATCCCTTATCCTTCTCGCTTAGACAAGGCCAAATTTCAAACCAAGGATGACATTCAAGTGTCGAACTATTTGAAGAAGATTTCAGGACTGGCCATCACCTTTAGCCTTGTTGAAGCTCTTGCCCAAATGCCTAAATTTGTTAAGATGTTTAAGGAATTGCTTAATAAGAAGGAGAAGATGGCCGAGTTTGTTAATACTCGATTGAATGAAATTTGTTCTGCCGTCCTTCTTAAAGAATGTAGAAACTAGAAGGGGGGGGGTTGAATAGTTTCTTATAATTTACTTGTTAAAATATGGTTTCCAAAAATCCTTTTTCAAAAAACTTAGGCTTGAGGAAATATGTGAAATCTTCTTATGCACAAATATGAACAATGATAGTGTAGCTAAACTAATACTAACAAAAATATATCCACAAAGAATAAAGAATGATAGTGTAGCTAATCTAATATTAACACATGTATATGCAAAAAGAATAAGGAATGTAAAGAGTTAAGGGTAAAGAAAGATCAAACCGAACAACAAGGATTTATAGTGGTTCGGCAACGAAGCTCACTCCTCGTTCCTACTCCACTCCTCGAGTACTCCTTACTCGAGAGTTCACTACACAACAAGCTCCTTATGGTGGAGAAAACCGTACACGTTGCTTAACCAATTTCCGACTCTAAGCTAAAAGTCGAGCCCTAATCGTAGCTAGGACCAATCTACACAACTATACTTAGTACATACACAACTTCCAAATAGACACAACTACTTGGATCTTCACAACTATGACACAACTACAAGTATATAAAAATTGATCTTCAATGGATCTTTGGTGGTGGACTCAACACTTCACTAGGATAGTGTTCTTCTCTTTGCACTTGGAGAGGAAGGGATGGAAGAACAAGATTCACTTCTTAAACAAGTAATAATCAAACAAATGATCAAAGATTTGAGTGATTAAAGAAGGGGTTTGAATCTGGAAATAAATGTGCAAAAGAGGTGAGGTGAAAAGCTGAGAATGGTCCACTATTTAAAGGATAAAGGAGCCAACGGCTATATCTGCCCGCGGTACCTTATCACAGCCCGCAGTACCTTATCGATAAGGTACCGCCTAGGCGTTAAGGTACCGCCGGACTAGACTCCGCTCCTTTTTGTCCTTTAGTGGTGGAGGTCTTATCTGGGTATAACAATATCCTGAAAGGATATTCTTAACAGAATAAGAATATGCCATTTTCAAATTTCAAATAATTAATTTAATAAAACATTTTCTTAAAAATAAAGTTTAATAAAAACTTGTCACATTTAATAAAAAGTGAGTTTTAAGAAAAGATTAAATCACTTGATCACTTGATTAAGGTTAGTACTTGTTTATCCATACCTTAAGTGAAAATGGGTAAAATGAAAAATACTTGAACTCAAGAATTTGTTTTTCGTTGTTTTCGTAAATGCTTGTTTTTACATATTGTCGTAATCAAAACTAAGCGAGACCGAAAAATGCAAGTAACGTTTTTAGTCATTATTGCATTAACAATCTCCCCCTTTTTGATTCCGACAATACATAAACTCAATCACACAAAAAACAAGATTTTCGAAGACGAGTTTATTCATTTCTCCCCCTTTTGTCGAAGCAAAAAGGTTACGTAAGCCGGTGTTGAAGAAACGACTTTGCAAAGACTCCCCCTTGGTGCTTACTCCCCCTAGCTTGGGGCACCGGGGAATCGAGATATGGTGACGAGCTACATAGAAGGGTTAGTTGAACAAAAGAAACAACCAACAATATATAGCAATAGGTCACAAAAAAAATTAAAAGAGAAGAAAACACAATGACAAAGATCCAAGATAGGTTACTAAAGAAACATCATACAAGGAAGTATGAAAAAAAAGAAGAAACAAGCCAAAAGCATAAATCTAATCCTAGTTATTCTAGAATTCTAAGATTTGCTTGAATTTGGTGTCTTGAGGATAAGCAACCAATGCTTATATGAAAGACAAGGTAATAGCGGAGGGTGGTGGTGGTGGCTTGTTGGAGATCTCATAATCAAAATGAAGAGGAGGCTTGATTAAGAGACTCTTAATGTAGCTCAACTCCTCATAGATGTGTGCCATAGCAAGATGTTGATATTGACAACAATGACAATATGTTCCATGGTGCATGACATTATCATGAGAAGGAGGAAGAACACTAAAGGGTGGTGGTGGAAGAAAGGAAGTTCCACAATTGACATTCTTGGTAGGAGAAATGTGATTAAGAGTGTTCTTGGGTGGGTTTGGATTGAAAGCAATTGGAGAAAATGGAAGAGATTCAAGGCTTTCATTTGGAGAATAAGACATTTTGGATGAGAAGAATGCAAAATGCTTATGGTTTAAATAGGGAAGGCTTAGGGTATTTTTGGGGTGGTCAAAGGGTTTGAAACAAAGATTCTCAAAAAGGTTGGAGCAAATCTGGAGTTTCAGACAAAAACCCGAAAAGGAAGGCCACTGTAGGCGGTTCCTTATCTATGGTGGCGGTACCTTATCAATAAGGTATCACGGCTCACTTATGGAACCGCCTGCAGAAGCAGGGTTTGGTGTTTGGAGAAAGATTTTTCAGCAAATCTTATTTTTCTAGTCTAACTTATCATAGGGATGTGCTTAAAAGCTAAGATAGACAAGGAAAGTATATGCAAACTTACCAAATAGAGATTTGACCAAAATACATTGATAAAAAAAAATCAATGTAGGAGGTGTGTAAGACAAGACCTTATGACACAATGATCCTCTATGATTCAATCTTGTTCTTGCTATGTTTAAGAGGATCATACATATGAATTATGTAACCTCTATATTAATAGCGAGAATCTATGAAAAATCGTTTTTAGATTGAATTAACAATGTCAAACGAGTTTCTCAACCGTTTTCGAAAGAGACTTTGAGAGTTTTGAAAAGGAGATGAGAAGATTTTTCAAAAGAATCTTAAAAGACTCAAGGACTCAAGGTGGTAAGAGAAAACACACAAGAAGAAAATAATTTAAGGAAGATGTTCCATTAATCCTAGACCTAGACGCAAGTAATAAAAAGGTTCCCTCTTAAGTGGCTTAGTGAAGATATCGGCTAAGTTGTCCTCGGAGGGCACCTTTTCGATAGTAATGATCCCCTTTTGAACATTATCTCTAAGGAAATGGTGTCTAATTTCTATGTGTTTGGTTCGCGAATGTTGCACGGGATTCTTGCTTAGGTCTATAGCGCCTTTATTATCGCACATGATGGGAACATCATCAAGAGAAATCCCGTAAACAACAAGACTTGCTTCATCCATAGAGCTTGTTGGCATGCTTTATCGGCACTCACATACTCGGCTTCCGTGGTGGATATCACAAGAGCGGTTTGTTTCTTGGAGAACCAAGAAGTTAAACAACAACCCATGAAGGTACAAACTCCACTAGTTCTTTTCCGGTCCACATAGTCTCCCGCATGATCCGAGTCCGCGTAGACAATTGTTTCTACGCCGGTCCCTTTAGGATACCATAATCCTAAATGTATAGTGCCTTTAATGTATCGGAAGATACGCTTAACCGCTTCAAGGTGAGAGGTTTTGGGAGCCTCTTGGAAGCGAGCACAAAGGCAAACACTAAACATGATATCCGGTCGACTTGCCGTTAGGTACAACAAACTACCAATCATACCTCTATATTTGGTGTTGTCTACCGACTCACAATCATCATCTACGGTGAGTTTAGTATCCGAGGCCATAGGGGTCTTCATTGGTCTAGATTCTTCTAATTCAAATTTCTTTAGCATTTCTTTAGCGTACTTAGATTGACTAAAGAAAATACCATCGTCCATTTGTTTAATTTGGAGTCCTAAAAAGAAGTTAAGTTCTCCCATCATACTCATTTCAAACTCATCATGCATGATTTTGGCAAAGTCATCACATAATTCTTGACAAGTTGAGCCAAATATAATGTCATCAACATATATTTGTACGATTATGAGGTGAGGACCTTTCTTCTTTGTAAAGAGTGTATTGTCTACCATACCCATGGTATACTCATGTTTAACAAGAAACGCTTTAAGTCTATCATACCAAGCTTTGGGTGCTTGTTTGAGTCCATAAAGTGCTTTCTTAAGCTTGTAAACATGGTCCGGTTTCTCAAAATCAATGAAGCCGGGAGGTTGAGCCACATATACCTCCTCATTGATCAAACCGTTAAGAAATGCACTCTTTACATCCATTTGTTGAAGCTTAATATCTAAGGCACAAGCGTAGGCTAAAAGGATTCTAATTGATTCTAATCTAGCTACCGGTGCATATGTCTCGTCATAATCAATCCCTTCTTGTTGATTATAGCCTTGAGCTACAAGTCTAGCCTTGTTACGAGACACAACACCATTCTCATCTAGCTTATTCCTAAATACCCATTTGGTTCCTATAATGGTAGAACTTCTAGGTGGAGGAACAAGTTCCCAAACATCATTGGCAACGAATTGATTTAATTCTTCTTGCATCGCAATGACCCAACTCTCATCCGTCAAAGCTTCTTTAACATTCTTAGGTTCAATCAAGGAGACAAAACAAAAGAAGTTGCTTTGGTTTTGGACTTGAGATCTTAGGGTCCTTTGATTTAAGTCACCAATGACATTATTGAGAGTATGATCCCTAGACTCCTTAATGTTTACTTCCTTTTCAACACTAAGGTCTTCAACTCCTATTTTTCTAACCTCTTTGGCTTTAACTACTTCTAATTCATCCAAGGCATCATCAACCAATGGTGGTGTCTTGGGTGAAGGAGGGGTTTCATCAAAGGTTACGTTGAGTGATTCTTCAATAACCCCTGAGGTTCTATTTAGGACTATGTAGGCCTTACTAGTTTGGGAATAACCTAAAAGGATACCTTCGTAAGACTTTGGGTCAAACTTGGTAAGGTAGTCTTTGGTGTTGAGGATAAAGCACTTGCTTCCAAACATCCTAAAGTATTCTAATGAGGGTTTCTTACCTTTAAGAATCTCATAGGGGGTCTTTCCTAGGAAAGGTCGAATAAGAATTCGGTTGAGAATATAAGTCGATGTATCTACGGCATTGCACCAAAACTTTTGAGGCAAAGATTGCTCGTTTAACATCGTCCTACTCATCTCTTGGAGAGTCCTATTCTTCCTTTCAACTATCCCATTTGATTGTGGAGTGCGAGGAGCCGAGAAGTTATGGGTAATACCATGAGCTTCACAAAAGGCACCAAATTGCACTTCATTATCAAATTCCCTACCATGACCCGTCCTAATAGAAACAATTGAACATCCTAGTTGATTTTGAATTCTCCGACTAAAGATTTCGAAGTGATCGAAAGCTTCATTCTTAGATGCCAAAAATCTAGTCCAAGTGAATCTAGAATAGTCGTCAACTATAACTAGGGTATAAAGATTACCTCCATAACTCCGTATGGCGGAAGGTCCAAAGAGATCCATATGTAGGAGCTCTAAGCACCGAGAGGTCGAAACCAAATTCTTGGCTTTGTGACTTGAGTGAACTTGCTTTCCAACTTTGCAAGCATCACAAAAGTGACTATCAAACTTAATCTTGGGGAGGTGTCTTACCAACTCCTTAGAGACTAAAGATTGAATTAAACGCATATTAGCGTGACCTAATCTCCTATGCCAAAGAGTAGAACTATCATCTATAGTCGCAAGACATATGTTATCTTTTGACTTCTTATTAACCTTCATGACATAAAGCTGATAGGTGTGAAAACACCCATCTTTTCTACCACTTAATTACAGTAATAACCGGACCAAAGCGTGTATTTTATGTCTTTTATGTCGGAATTATGCGTGGTTTGTGTTTTTGTTGTGATTTAGGACGAAAAGGTGAAAAGTGGAGAAAACACGGGAATTCACAGGCATTTACGGACTTTTATTGAAGAAAAAGATGAAAGACGAAGTCAAGAAGTCAAAAGTGCAAAAAGAACGGAAGTCCAAGACCAATTCTGAAGATTTAACGAAGAAAAAGTCAAAAGACGGAAGTTTACTTAAAGCCGAGGAACTCTAGTCTTATTTATCGAAGAATTAAAAGACGAGTCCAAAGAAATCCCGAGCCAAAAGTCATCACATTCCAAGATTAACAAAAAGATTAAGAAGGAAGGACTTAAGAGCGCAATTAAGAAGAAAGGAAGGAGGGGAGGAAGCTTCCTCTATCCTCTCCCCTAATCACCTATAAATACTCTCATTTTCATTTCATTTAGTTTTGTTGGTGGCTTGACAAACCATTCTTCCACATTTACTTTTAATGCACCTTTAATTACTTGCACCTTTAATTACCTTTTAATTCCAAGTAAGTTTTTAATTTGTGTTCTTTAAATTCTTGTCTTTACCTTTCTTTATCATTTGATCAAGTTCTTTTTATCTATCTCATTCTACTTTTCTTTCATTTTGATTCGATTTACATTTCGGATTAAGCAAGTTTTGCTTAATCCATTTGCTTATTTTGATTAAAGTTTCGTCCTTTTTATTTCCTCATACGAAATAAGCCACGAGATTGACAACCTAGTGTGCTTATTTGGTATTTTGTTTAAGTGTTTTGGAAGTTTTCTTTAAAGTTTTGATTTTTAAGTTTTGATTTCATTTAAGTTTCGTGTTTTAAAGTTTGAGAGATTTTAACTTTTTAGCTTATTGTTTCGTTTTGATTTCATTTCATTAAAGTTTTTGGTCACGGCTTATTAGAATAGCTTATTTAGTTCTTGTGCTTATTACGAATTTGTATCCATCGGAAAGAGAGGGTTTTCCACATTGCGACGGTTGCATATACCACATTCCGATAGTGACAGTATTGGTCCAAGGGTTTTGCATTCCGATCCGGGATTGCGATAGGTGGATCTTTTCCTCATTCCGATCTGGGGATTGCGATCGCATATTGCGATCGCTCTTTCCGACGGCTCCTGAGGCTCACTTAGACGAAGTGCTGCCCAATTTTCCCCAGCCACATTCCGATCTAGGTGATATTCCGATAGGACACATTCCGATCTGGACTCATTGCGATCTGAGGTTGTTAGGTTATTCCGATCTGAAAAGGTGACATATTCCAATCTGGGTTTCTTCAACATTCCGATAGGTGGTGTGTTCATTCCGATGGAAAGGTTGATCGGAATATATTCCGATCTGGGTTAACTTTTATGTTTTGTCTTGTTTAATTTTTAGTTTAAGTTTTTAATACTTGTCTAATTTAATTTCCGTCACGCTTTTAGATTTAGTCATTTTAATTAATTTACTTTCCGTCACGTTTTTAAATATCGCACATTTACTTTTTAAATAGACTTAGATTTATTTTTCACGTTCTTTAAATACTTGCCCTTTACTTAACGACATTTACTTTAAGTCTTGCACATTTAAATTTAAAAACAACCAAAATTATTTGTTTCCACCAAAATAAAACTGAGTCACATAGAAAACCTAGATCAATTCGATTAGACACACTTCAACGAACACGAATCTTTTTAACCAGAGTAAATCTTAAGTTATTAAATGGCGCCGCTGCCGGCTCTTTTCGTAAAGATCAACAGTTTTTTGTGAGATACACGTTGCTTTTTGGGATCCGTTCACTTGTGAGCGTTATTTTTCTTGCATAAAAAATTCATAAAATCCATAAAAATTAAAAATTTCAAAAATCCAAAAAGATTTTATCTTTATTGTGTATATATATTGTCTTTGTGTTTGGTTTTGTTTTCTTTTGCATTTTCAGGTGTATGCGTACTAGATCTTCTAATTATCAAGAGCCCGAGCCTCAAGAAGATTTAGATATGGCAGGTGTTAACAACAATAATCAACTACCGCACCTCAATAATAATAATAATAACAACAATGCTCCTCCACAGCCCGATCTTCGGACCATGAAGGAACTTTGTCAACCAACAATGTTTGGACGAGGAGGACCGATTGCGCCGATGCAAATCAACGCTCCTGAGTTTTCGTTGAAGCACCACATGATTCAGCAAGTACAAACAACCCCATTTAGAGGATTGCCTGATGATGATGCCAACAAACACCTCGACAAGTTCATTACAATCACCCAAAGCATGAAGTTGCCTGGGGCCACAATGGATGTACTCCGCCTACAACTCTTCCCACATACTTTATCGCATCATGCCGAGAAATGGTTTGATCGTCTCCCGAAGAATTCTATTCACACTTGGGATGATATGACTCAACGCTTTCTTTCGCGCTACTTTCCACCATCCATGGTCACAAGCCTGCGCAATCAGATCAGCGGTTTCATGCAAGACCCTGATGAATCTCTTTTTGATGCTTGGGAGAGATATAATGTCTTGATAGATCGATGTCCAAACCACAACATGCTTCCGGTCACCTTGATCGATACTTTCTACAACGGATTGACTTTTCGAGATCGTGATACGATTAATGCAGCCGCCGGTGGCACATTCATGAAAAGGAGACCCGAGGAGTGTAGAGAGTTAATTGAGAACATGACTACTCACCACAAGAACTGGGATTCCTCTGCATCTTCTAGGAACAACCCGAGAGTCAATGTTTCCTCAACCTCAGCAACCCCTGAGATGACCGAACTCACCCGCATGATGACTGAAATGAGCAAAAGTATTACGCTTCTCGCTTCAAATCAACAACAACAACAAGTTAAAGCGGTTGCTAATCCTTGTGAAACATGTGGCGGTCCTCACTCATACACCGATTGTCCTTCAACACAAGGAAATCCGGAAAATGTGTATGCAGCTTATGGTAATTATTCACCGGAAAATTACCAAGCTCGACCTCAAGGGGACAGAAATCTGTTGAGCTACCGATCCAACAATTACCTTTCACCCGGTTTTACTCCTCAAAACCAAAACACCGCCAACAACTACACTAGAAGCAACCAAATCCCACCAAGAGCTTCTAATCCTTATCACCCACCCGCCCAACAAACCCCACCCAGTAATCCGGATGTTGAGGCCATCATGAGAACCCAAGGTGAGCAAATCAAGAATCTGCAGAGCCAAATTATCAATCTTAAAGGGGATATCACAAAGCAAGGAAATGAGATAAGATCCGAGCTTCGAAATGATATTCAATCCTCCTTCAGCAATCAAACCAATGATTTGAAGAATATGCTTGCTAGTTTCTTGCCCCCTGCTCAACCTTCTTCTTCAAGTTCTCTACCTTCAAACACCGTCACCAATCCGCGAGCCAATGTGAGTGCTATTACTACTCGTAGTGGAGTCACCATTGTAGGACCACCAATCCCACCCCCATCATCTACACCTCCTCCACCACCATGTATCCCTACTCCTCCTACACCTAGTATTAGTGCACCATTACCGTCTCCGCCTCGACGTGATGAAGTTCCCACCAATGATCCTTCAACATCTCAACCTTTACCTACACCTGCACCTTCACCACCTAAACCCAATATCCCTTATCCTTCTCGCTTGGGCAAGAACAAAATGCTAAACAAGGAGGACGCTCAAGTAACTAGCTATATCAAGATGATTTCTCAAATGAACTTCAACATTAGTTTTCTTGAAGCACTTGTCCACATGCCCAAATTTGTTAAAGCATTTAAGGAATTGCTTAACAAGAAGGAGAAGCTAATTGAACTCGCCAACACACGCTTAAATGAAAACTGCTCTGCAGTTATCCTTAAAGAACTTCCGGAAAAACTTGGAGATCCCAGTCGTTTTGTGTTGCCTTGCGTGTTCAACAAAACTGAAGAATTTACTGCCCTTGCTGATCTCGGGGCTAGTATTAATTTGATGCCTTTGAGTGTTTGGAAAACACTATCATTGCCCGACCTCACTCCAACAAAGATGACTCTTGAACTTGCAAATCGCACTCTCGCTTACCCTGTTGGTATAGCCGAAGATGTGTTCATTAAAGTTGGCACATTTACTTTCCCGGTCGATTTTGTCGTAGTTGATTATGAAATGGACCCTCGTATTCCTTTAATACTTGGTCGGCCATTCTTGAGAACCGGACGTGCTTTAGTAGATGTGGCCGAAGGTGAGTTAATCTTACGAGTCGGGGATGATGCAAAAGTTTTCAAAATGGGGAAGCTTACTAGTTTAACTTTTGGAGGCCGAGAATCAGTGAATATGATTAATGTGCTAGATGACTTTACCGTCTACGAAAATCCTCTATTCGACTATTGCATCGATAATCCACTTTTTCATGATGATGTGGATGATTCTCTCCCTACTTTGGACGCTTCTCCCATTTATGATTCGTCACCGGTCTTTGACGCTTATGATGATGATGATTCTAGCTCAGATTCGGATGATTTTGATTGTACTTCTGAGTATCCCGAGCTGCCCACTTTCGATGATTTTGATGAGGCTGATACTCTTTCGAGCGATTCTTCACATACTGAAGATCCTCCGCCATCACTCGATCCTACTTTGGACGATTATTCATTTGAGGAAGATTTCTCTGAATTTCTCAACACATACTTCCCTCATGAGAGTGATGCTCCTCCTTTTGACTTTGAAGATTATCGCCTTGATCCTACTATGGATTTGAAGAGCATTTTGTCAAAGGAGAAGAAACCGGTCGACACCGAAATCCGTTGCACGTATGATTTGACACCTCTTTGTCCCACTTCTGAGGACGAGGTTGTGCTTCCTTGCGGATCTTCTTCACACTCGGCTAAGCCTGAGTGCTATTTTCCCTTAAAGGAAAAGGTGTTCGATCCCGGTATTGAAGTCTTTAAGCCATCTCAGTATCCACCTGATGAAATAAAAGGAAAAATCTTTGGAACCATTGAAGACATGCTTACACCTCTTCCTACTTGCTTCCACCGTGCTCCATCACTGCTTAAGGGAACCTTGCCACTTCTCTTTTGGCTTGCCTTGTTCACCTTAAGCTCTTGCTTATTGATGGATGAAAACTATGTCTTTGATCCTGGTGGATTTGTTTCATGCTACTTCCGTTGATGATCAAGGTCGAGTCAGGCTCACGACTCGGTTAACAAAAACCAAGCGCTTCTTGGGAGGCAACCCATGCATCTATCTTTTCGCTTTCTTTACCATAAGTGTAGGGGGGACCCTTTGGATTGCTATTTCCTCTCCTCACTTCTTAATCAGGGATTCGAGCTTCAATGATCCACTCTTAATGATTCTTGGTGACCCGTGATTCCGTGTTCTACTTCTTCCCGGTTCTATCCTAAACTCTTTTCGATTCACTATTTTATATTTTCTCAATATTAAAATAGGAATCCCTTTAGTTGTCTTATCCTTAGCAAGAGTTAAACAACGTGCACAATGTCCTAAGTGTAGGGGATTTTACTCCCACATGCTTAAACATTGAGGATAATGTTTATCTTAAGTGTAGGGGGGACTTCTATCGAAGTTAAGTGGCCTTTTCCTTGTTTTTTTGTCCTCATTTTAACCGGAAAATCAATTTTTCGACATTTTTCAAAATTTTTGATCTAGTTTGGCCTATTAGTTTTTCCCTTTGTATAGTTATTTTCTTTCCTCATTAGAATAAATGTTTAATAAGTGGTTTTAATTTTCAAACGTTGTGAATCTTTTGACTCAATTCGAGTTTACTCTAGCTAGTATCCTTAACATGTTTAAGTCAAGTTTTGCTAGGCTTTTATATAGGGAGCTATAAAATGCGAAAGTCTTAACTCTCACGGGTTAAGAACAAGAACTTTTCGCAAGTTCCTATAATTGATCCTAGAGAGTCGTTTATCAAGGGAACTTTAAAATGCGATTTCTAAGCTTGAAAAAGTCCAAGAATTTGCAAGATCCTATAGGCGACTTGAAAACCCAAAACTTTGATTTAATAGGCTAAGTATCCACGAGTCTCATTACTTGAGATTTTAAACTGTGGAGAACGAGAGATGATAGAGCCAATTATAAGTCGGTATTCTTTCATGAATTTATGTGAGTTGATTATAAGCCTATTCTCCCATCACTTGCTAATAAATTTATCTGCTAATAAATAAGGTTGTACGATTTGAAAAGTTACTTAGCTTCTAGCCCCAGATCGTTTAAAAGTTGCTCGGTAATGACGAGAGTTCATAGCCAAGGCATAACTTATGAAGCGGGGCGCGAAGATTGGCGAGTCCGAAAAGGCCCTAACAAGGCATGAGGGCTATGTTTTGTTGCTAAAGATCCAAAGTGATGTGAAGAATCATTTATCGAAAATCAATATGAAGGATCGAGACACACGACGTAAAGCAAAACTCCCCAAAAGTCATGGAGAAGTGTATCCGAAAAGACCCTAACAAGGTATGAGGATAAATAGATCCAAGTCATAAAAGGAGGCGGATCGGTGTATGTCAAAGTCCAAAATAAAGATTGGAGAAAAATGAAGAAGTCGTGGTCCAAGTATGAATCTCTCAAAACTTCAAGTGAAGAAATTCCTATATGAAGAGAAGACCATAATTTCATGAACGTCTCTCAAGGTTTGAAGTATGAAGTCGCTGCCAAATATCGGTCCGAGAAAGGTCTCAAATCGCGAACCAAGTTATGCCAAGATATGAACTTTCTGATATCCCGAGAAGCAGTTTTAAAAGATTTGGTCCTTTAGCTAACTATAGATTAAATCGTGCACTTTATTTTTAGACTTAATAATTATCGAAATAAGTCAAACAATGCATCTTCGTGATCATTCAAGACAAATAATAAAATATAAGAGATACCCATAGGAATAAGGGAGTCTAAGTGAATAATTGGCCCACATGAGTTCGTGTTAGTTTACTAACTTATAATAACAATGATCTCGTTTTTAAGCTTGGTTTGGAGAAAGTGAAAAGTTGAGGATGATGATTATTCATGACATTTTCAAAACCCAAGGTATGCTTTTAATTTCTTTGCTTTGCATTTTTATAATTTTCTATCTCTTTAATAAAGGCCAACGTGGATTGATTATGATGAAAAGTGTAAACATGCTTTGTAACTAATGCATTGCATGAGGACATTGCAATGGTCAAGTGTAGGGGATTTGATAGGTGTGAAAACACCCATCTTTTCTACCACTTAATTACAGTAATAACCGGACCAAAGCGTGTATTTTATGTCTTTTATGTCGGAATTATGCGTGGTTTGTGTTTTTGTTGTGATTTAGGACGAAAAGGTGAAAAGTGGAGAAAACACGGGAATTCACAGGCATTTACGGACTTTTATTGAAGAAAAAGATGAAAGACGAAGTCAAGAAGTCAAAAGTGCAAAAAGAACGGAAGTCCAAGACCAATTCTGAAGATTTAACGAAGAAAAAGTCAAAAGACGGAAGTTTACTTAAAGCCGAGGAACTCTAGTCTTATTTATCGAAGAATTAAAAGACGAGTCCAAAGAAATCCCGAGCCAAAAGTCATCACATTCCAAGATTAACAAAAAGATTAAGAAGGAAGGACTTAAGAGCGCAATTAAGAAGAAAGGAAGGAGGGGAGGAAGCTTCCTCTATCCTCTCCCCTAATCACCTATAAATACTCTCATTTTCATTTCATTTAGTTTTGTTGGTGGCTTGACAAACCATTCTTCCACATTTACTTTTAATGCACCTTTAATTACTTGCACCTTTAATTACATGTTTTGCACCTTAATTACCTTTTAATTCCAAGTAAGTTTTTAATTTGTGTTCTTTAAATTATTGTCTTTACCTTTCTTTATCATTTGATCAAGTTCTTTTTATCTATCTCATTCTACTTTTCTTTCCTTTTGATTCGATTTACATTTCGGATTAAGCAAGTTTTGCTTAATCCATTTGCTTATTTTGATTAAAGTTTCGTCCTTTTTATTTCCTCATACGAAATAAGCCACGAGATTGACAACCTAGTGTGCTTATTTGGTATTTTGTTTAAGTGTTTTGGAAGTTTTCTTTAAAGTTTTGATTTTTAAGTTTTGATTTCATTTAAGTTTCGTGTTTTAAAGTTTGAGAGATTTTAACTTTTTAGCTTATTGTTTCGTTTTGATTTCATTTCATTAAAGTTTTTGGTCACGGCTTATTAGAATAGCTTATTTAGTTCTTGTGCTTATTACGAATTTGTATCCATCGGAAAGAGAGGGTTTTCCACATTGCGACGGTTGCATATACCACATTCCGATAGTGACAGTATTGGTCCAAGGGTTTTGCATTCCGATCTGGGATTGCGATAGGTGGATCTTTTCCTCATTCCGATCTGGGGATTGCGATCGCATATTGCGATCGCTCTTTCCGACGGCTCCTGAGGCTCACTTAGACGAAGTGCTGCCCAATTTTCCCCAGCCACATTCTGATCTAGGTGATATTCCGATAGGACACATTCCGATCTGGACTCATTGCGATCTGAGGTTGTTAGGTTATTCCGATCTGAAAAGGTGACATATTCCGATCTGGGTTTCTTCAACATTCCGATAGGTGGTGTGTTCATTCCGATGGAAAGGTTGATCGGAATATATTCCGATCTGGGTTAACTTTTATGTTTTGTCTTGTTTAATTTTTAGTTTAAGTTTTTAATACTTGTCTAATTTAATTTCCGTCACGCTTTTAGATTTAGTCATTTTAATTAATTTACTTTCCGTCACGTTTTTAAATATCGCACATTTACTTTTTAAATAGACTTAGATTTATTTTTCACGTTCTTTAAATACTTGCCCTTTACTTAACGACATTTACTTTAAGTCTTGCACATTTAAATTTAAAAACAACCAAAATTATTTGTTTCCACCAAAATAAAACTGAGTCACATAGAAAACCTAGATCAATTCGATTAGACACACTTCAACGAACACGAATCTTTTTAACCAAAGTAAATCTTAAGTTATTAAAAGCCCATGCTTTCTAACACCTTTTCCAATGACTTTTCCATCTTTTACGATTTCACTGTCATGTTCCGAAAAGATGACCTTACACTTATTATCACAAATTTGACCTATACTTAAAAGGTTAAAACCTAAGTTATCTACGTGCTCAACATTTTCAATGGTCATGGAGTCAAGAGAAACCGTACCTTTGCCAATGATATTACCACGTAGACTACTAGCGAATGTGACGTTACCTCCATCATATGCTTTGTAATGCGAGAACAAACTTCGATTACCCGTCATGTGTTTAGAACATCCACTATCCTTAATCCACTCATCGGGCTCTAAATCAATTCCCAAGCATATCTAGGTAACAATACACAAGATCAAACATTTGGTCCCCAATATCTCATGGGTCCAAAATTGTTAGTTCCAAACATCCCTTGCATTTGGTTGGGATGTATGAATGAGGTGGGGATTCCCCATGGAGAACAAAATAGAGGAGGGTAGTAATTCATGTAACCATTTTGTTGTTCATTACTTCTCCTAGGTGTGTTTGATCTAGGTTTAGACTTATTATTATTCTTTCTAGGTGTTGGAGTTTTACTTCTAGGTCGTGAGTTGTTTTGATTATCTCTTGTAGGCGTTGTCGTTCTACTTCTAGGCTTAGACTCATTCCGTACTCTAGGTGGAGTAGAAGATAGTCTAGATAAACTTCTATTTCCCATGAGAGGTTTACTTAACGGCTTATAGAACTTACTAATAGCATTATCGTCAAGTATGGGTAATTGAACCTTATTAACAGTAAGATGCTTTGGTTTTTCATTTAACTTAGATTTTTCAGAAAGTTCAGAGTTTTCACAAAAATCAACTTCTGGCCGCGGTACCTTATCTATGGCCGCGGTTCCATAGTGATAAGGAACCGCGCCATACAATGTGGAACCGCATCCAGAAGGTGTTTTCTGTGAAAACCTGACTTGTTTTGGTTCACTAGTTGAGGCTTCATTTGAGTTAAAACCTAGACCAAGTTTTTCCTTAGAATGAACTTGTTTGTTTAACATATCATCAAGAGCACTAGTACCTTTCATGAACTTTTCCAATTTAATGGAGGTGCTCTTGAGATCATCATTCTCTAATCTAAGTTTCTCACAACTTAAGCAACCTAAATCAACCTCTTTGTTTTTCTCAAGTTTAGCCAATTTCTCCCTAAGTTAATTGATCTCATTTTCAAGCTTAGTTTTGGTTGATTTTAAGGTTTTATTCTTTTCTATGAATTTAAGACTAAGTTTGTGTAAGCTATCATATTTGCCTTCAAATTCAATATCATCTAAAGTGGAACTATCATTGCTATAATATTCGGTTTCGGAATGTACCTCTAATAAGTGTGAAAACACTTATCCTTTTACCACTTATTTCCAGTAATAACAAGACCAAAACGTATGATTTATGTCGTAAAAGTCGGAATTATGCGTGGTTTGTGTTTTTATTGTGTTTTAGGACCAAAATATAAAAAAGGAAGAAAACACGGGCTTTCACGGGCTTTTATCGAAGAAAACGGGAAAAGACGAAGTCAAAAGATCAAGAGTGCAAAAAGAACGGAAGTCCAAGACCTATTCGGAAGATTTATCGAAGAAGAAGTCTAAAGACGGAAGTTTAACGAAGTTGAAGAACTAAAGTCTAAGAGAAGAAGAAAAAAAAACCAGTTCAAATCCCGAGACGACAAAGACAAAGAATTAAAATCAAATCGAGAAAACGTGAAGAAAGCAAGCAAGAAGATGCAACACATGCACTCCTTCCACCTTCCCTATAAATACCCTCCTAATAGTCATTAGGAGGGGGGTTGGTTAGTTTTTAGCTAGTTTTCACTTTTTCTTAGTTTTCTCTAGTTTTAGAGAGAGAAAGTCTTAAACTTTCTCTCACTAAACTTCATCTTTTCTTTTAATCTTTTAAGATTAAACACCTTTGTATTGCTTATTTCATTAATCAAGTTCTATTTTAAGCTTTTATTTCTTAATCTCATTCTTCTTTTCTTTGATTTTAGAGTGATTTTGGTACGATTATCATAAGCTCCGTGTTGTTCTAATTGATTTCGTGCTTAAAAGGTTAATCTTTTAATCATTTCATAAGTTTTCATTTGATTAAGCTTTAAGACTCTTGTGCTTATTTGCTTATTTTTATGATTAGCTTATTTTTCTTATAAAAAGTTTCTTAAAAAGGTTATGATTTTATTGTTTGATCCAAAAAGTTGCTTAATTTGAGGTTTGATAAGTTGATTCTAGTGCTTATTTGATCCGTTAGTTGGTTCGTTTTAAGTTTTGGGGATAAGCTCAATCTAATAGCTTATTTTCTAGCTTTTTAACCGAATCCCACCAATTTCGGAAAGGGTACAAACCCCTTTCCGATTTGAACATTCCGAGCAGCCTTCCATCTTCACATTCCGATCGATTGATCGGATAAGGGTTTTGTAGATTCCGACGATAGCATTTGTTGAATATTCCGATTGAGGTTCTTCCCAGTATTCCGATCTGGCCTTTTTTGTGATATTCCGATTGTGTCAAAGTTTCAGTTATTCCGACGGGAAGTCTTCAGCATATTCCGATCTAGCAACCTTTTGCATATTCCGATTGAGGGCGTTATTAAACATTCCGATAGTTTTTGGTATTTGATCACAATAACCCAATAGGGTTCCACTTTGCGATCGGTTGGTTATTACCCCTTATTCCGATCTGGGTTGCGATCGCTTATTGCGATCGCATATTCCGACGGGTCTTAAGGTCTTGGTTAAGGCGAAGTGCTGCCCATTTTTTGATAGGAACATTGCGACAGCATCATTCCGATAGATACTCATTGCGACAGTAGTATTCTCAACATTCCGATGGTAGTAAGTTTAGCATTCCGATGGACTCTTGTTTGAATTATTCCGACGGGTAATTCTTGTGACATTCCGATGGTTGCAATTTTGGTGTACTCCGATGGACATTAATTGTTTTATTCCGATTGATTAAGTTTTCAAGTTTTCAAGTTTTACAAAGTTTTTAAGTTTTAAGTATTTTCATAAATTAACTTTAAGTTTAATTTTGTCAAAGCTTTAAATTTACTCAACGACACTTTAATTACTTGCTAATAGTTTAATCTAGATAAACAAATCAAACCATTCTCTTGATTCACCAAAAGACGATTGAGTCACACTTAAGACCGGTTTTTCAATTCGAAAAGATTCGGACGATAAGATTTTATACCTAGCCAAAAGCGAAGTATTAAATGGCGCCGCTGCCGGCTCTTTTCGTTACGATAAACGGTTTCTAGTGAGAGACGCATTGAATTTTGGGATCCGTTCTTTGAACGTTATTTTCCTTGCTTTAAAAATTTTCAAAAATCCAAAAAATATAAAACTCTTCAAAAATACAAAAACATTGAAAAATCATTAAAAGCAATTCTTTTCAAAAGGTTTTGCACCAGAAAGATTATATAGATATTTTCTGTGAATATTTTTCTTCTGCAGGTGTATGCGTACTAGATCTTCGAACTATTCTGAGCCCGAGATTCGTGAAGATTTAGATATGGCTGGTGTTAATAACAACAATAATCACCCACCTCAACACAATTTGAATAACAATAACAACAACAACAACAATGTCCTCTTACCTGATTTACGGACCATGGAGGAATTGTGTCAACCCACCATGAACGGACGCGGTGGCCCGATTGCGCCGATGCACGTCACAGCTCAGGAGTTTTCGTTGAAGCATCACATGATCCAACAAGTGCAAACGAACCCATTTCGTGGAATTCCGGATGATGATGCCAACAAACACCTCGACAAATTCATTACCATGACCCAAAGCATGAAGTGCTCCGGTGTTTCTATGGATGACCTTCGCCTCCAACTTTTTCCCCACTCACTTTCTCATCATGCCGAAAAATGGTTTGACCGTCTTCCTAAGAATTCTATTCATACGTGGAATGACATGACTCAACGCTTTTTATCGCGCTACTTTCCCCCATCCATGGTCACGAGCCTTCGTAACCAAATCAGTGGATTCATGCAAGAGAATGATGAATCGCTTTTCGATGCTTGGGAACGATACAATGATTTGATCGACCGCTGTCCAAATCACAATATGCTCCCCGTCACTCTCATTGACACCTTCTACAATGGTCTCAATTTTCGTGATCGTGACACGATCAATGCCGCCGCCGGTGGTACTTTTATGAAAAGGAGACCGGAGGAGTGCCGAGAGTTGATCGAAAACATGACTACTCACCACAAGAATTGGGATTCATCCGCATCCTCAAGATCTAATCAGAGAGTCAATGTTTCATCTACTTCTTCCACCACCAACATGTCCGTTGTGGAACGTGCTATTCTTGATATTAACAAAAGTCTCCAAATTTTGACTTCTAACCAAACTCAACAAGCTAAAGCCGTTGCTATTTCTTGTGACACATGTGGTGGTCCTCATTCCTACAATGAGTGTCCGTCTACTCACGGAAATTTTTCTGAAGACGTTAACGCAGCTTATGGTACTTATCCCACGGGAGGCTATCAAGCCCGCCCTCAAGGAGACCGTGGCTTGCTAAGTTATCGTTCCAACAATTATCTTGCTCCTCCCGGTTTCCCTCCTGCAAACCAGAACCAACAACAAAGCTACAACCAATCCCAACCTCGTGCTAACAATCAATATCAATCCCAACGAAACCCTTACCCAACTCAAGGAAATTCTCAAGCTTACCAAGCTCCACTTCTCACTCAACCAATGGCAGTGAATCCAGAAGTCGAGACATTCATGAAGACTAATCGGGAGCTGGTGACGAATCTTCAGAATCAAGTCCGCAACTTGAAGGGAGAAATGGCAAAACAAGGGAACGATATTCGAGCCAAGCTAAGGAATGATATGGCCAAACACAGCAATGAAATTAATGCAAACATGCAAAACTCTTTTAATAATCAAGCTGTTCACCTTCGTGATATGATTGGTTCGCTCATCCAAAGTAATCAACCCTCTTCTTCGGGTACTCTTCCGAGTAATACCGTTGCAAATCCAAGAGAGGAGATGAAAGCAATCACCACTCGTAGTGGAAAAGGTTATATGGAACCCGAGCTTCCTACATCTCCACCCGTGATTGTGAACAAGGAAAAAGAGCAACTTTCCCCACCTCCTTCACCTTCTATCCCCGTTTCCCCACCACCCGTGGCTGTGAGTGATCCTATTCCCTTAAAGCCTTCTTCTTCATCCAATATACCTTATCCTTCAAGGTTGAGGAAAGAGAAGCAAAAGAGCAAGGATGATATTCAGGTTTCAAACTTTCTAAAAATGTTTAAACAATTGAATTTTAACATCTCCTTTGCCGAGGCTCTCGCTCACATGCCCAAATACGCTAAGATGTTTAAAGATCTTCTAAGTGATAAAGAAAAGCTTCTAGACATCGCTCAGACACAACTTAATGAGAACTGCTCCGCAGTGCTCTTAAGGAAATTGCCCACCAAACTTGGTGATCCGGGTCGCTTCTTGATTCCTTGCAACTTCCCGGGAGTAGAGAATTGCATGGCCCTAGCCGATCTAGGTGCCAGTATAAACTTAATGCCTTTAAGTGTTTGGAAGCAATTATCTCTCCCCGAGCTAGTCCCCACCAAAATGACCTTGGAATTAGCCAACCGTACGGTTGCTTATCCAGTGGGGATAGCCGAAGATGTCTTTGTTGGCGTTGACAAATTCACCTTCCCGGCGGATTTTGTTGTCGTTGATTACGAGATGGATCCCCGTGTTCCATTAATCGTTGGACGTCCATTCCTGAGGACCGGTCGCACTCTTATTGATGTAGCCGCAGGCGAAATCATCATGAGAGTTGGTGACGATAAAATTGTCTTCAACATGGGTAAGATTTCTAAGCAACCTTATTCATATGAGAGTGTTAATGCTATTGATGTTCTCGATGAGGCTTGTGAAGAACATTTTCATGATGCTTCCAAAAGTACTCTCTCTTCTCTACCCAATGTTGAGACCGTTGCCTCAATTGCTCCAGCATTGACTCCTTTCGGAGAAAGTGACTTGGATGATTTCGAAGCTAGCTTGGGTCCTCTCGATATTAAGTATGTTAATTTGTCCAACAATTGGGATGAAGACATTCGTACTATTGAGAGACTTCTCAATGAGGACCCGTTGTCTCCTCCTTCTCCTAAAGAGGTGACTAATGATGATCCATCGTTAGTTTCACCATCTATTGAGGATCCTCCTACTCTCGAGCTTAAGGACCTACCCCCTCATCTCGAGTACGTTTTCCTTGAAGACAACGAAAAGCTACCGGTCATCATCGCAAAGGATCTGAAAGAAGACGAAAAAGCCCGACTTGTCGCCGTGTTGAAGAAGCATAAAAGAGCTATCGCTTAGAAAATTTCCGACATCCGTGGAATTGATCCTCACTTTTGCACACATAAAATTCTCATGGAGGACGACTTTAAGCCCACAATTCAAAGCCAACGAAGGGTGAATCCTAAAATCCATGAAGTCATCAAAAAAGAGGTTATCAAACTTCTTGATGCGGGTATGATTTACCCTATTTCGGATTCACCATGGGTTAGTCCAGTCCATTGTGTGCCTAAGAAAGGCGGAATCACCGTTGTGCCCAATGCAAACAACGAGTTAATTCCTACCCGTCTCGTTACTGGGTGGAGAGTTTGTATAGACTACCGCAAACTCAATGATTCCACGAGAAAGGATCATTTCCCTCTACCTTTTATGGACCAAATGCTTGAACGTTTAGCGGGTAATGAATATTACTGCTTTCTTGATGGTTTCTCGGGTTATTTTCAAATACCCATCGATCCCCAAGATCAAGAGAAGACAACATTCACTTGTCCCTATGGCACCTTTGCTTATAAAAGAATGCCTTTTGGCTTATGCAATGCCCCCGGGACTTTCCAAAGGTGCATGTTGGCTATCTTCCATGACATGGTTGAGCAAACCATAGAAGTCTTCATGGATGATTTCTCGGTCTTCGGGGATTCCTTCTCTTCTTGCCTTGCCAATTTGGAACGTATGCTAAAGCGGTGCGAAGACACTCGCCTTGTTCTGAATTGGGAAAAATGCCATTTTATGGTAAAAGAAGGCATTGTGCTAGGACACAAAATCTCTAAAGCCGGTCTGGAAGTCGACCGTGCTAAAGTAGATGTCATAGCCAAATTACCTCCACCTTCAACCGTGAAGGGTGTGAGAAGTTTTCTGGGTCATGCGGGCTTCTATCGTCGATTCATTCAGGATTTTTCAAAAATCGCTCGCCCGATGACCCACCTCTTGGAAAAAGATACTCCTTTTATCTTTTCTAAAGAGTGTCTCGAAGCCTTCAATCTTCTTAAGGATAAGCTTACTAAGGCACCGGTCTTGGTTACCCCTAATTGGGAGCTGCCTTTTGAATTGATGTGCGATGCTAGCGACTTTGCTATTGGTGCGGTTTTGGGCCAAAGAGTGAATAAACACTTCCAACCAATCCACTACGCTAGCAAAACAATGACGGGGGCTCAACTGCATTATACGACAACCGAAAAAGAACTTTTAGCTGTTATCTATGCTTTTGAGAAATTTCGCCCCTATCTTGTTTTATCCCCCACCATCGTATACACGGACCATTCCGCGTTGAAGTACTTGATGACAAAGCATGATGCTAAGCCAAGACTTCTTCGCTGGGTTTTACTCCTTCAAGAATTCAACATTGAAATTCGCGACAAGAAGGGAGCTGAAAACCTGGCCGCGGATCATCTGAGCAGACTTGAGGATCCATATCAAGGGGATCATCCGAACAAAGAGATCAATGACTCTTTCCCCCTTGAGACCTTAATGTCTATAAATCTCAATCTTGATGGCACCCCGTGGTTTGCGGACATTGCAAACTACTTAGCGGGTGGTATTCTCATCAAAGGGTTAACATCCCAACAAAAGAAGAAGTTCTTGAATGATGTTAAGACTTACTTTTGGGATGACCCTTATCTATTCAAACAGTGTGCTGATCTGATTATTCGTCGATGTGTTGACGGACCGGCAGCTTTTGACATCCTCCAAGCTTGCCACAAAGGACCCACCGGTGGTCACTTTGGTCCCAACTACACCGCTAAAAAAGTGTTTGATTCTGGATTCTACTGGCCCACCATTTATCGTGACGCTCACGAAATGGTTAAGCATTGTGATGCTTGCCAACGCCAAGGCAAGATCACACATAAGGATGAGATGCCTCAAAATTTCATACAGGAATGTGAAATATTTGATGTGTGGGGCATCGACTTTATGGGGCCATTTCCATCCTCCAAAGGGAACAAGTACATCCTCATCGCCGTCGACTACGTTTCTAAATGGGTTGAAGCTAAGGCTCTTCCTACGAATGATGCGAGGGTGGTTGTGAACTTTTTGAAGCAGCTTTTCGCTCGATTTGGCGTTCCTCGTGCTATCATCAGTGACCGCGGGACTCATTTTTGCAATGATCAATTTGCACGAGTCATGGCTAAGTATGGTGTCAATCACCGTCTTTCCACCGCCTATCATCCCCAAACCAATGGGCAAGCCGAGATATCCAACCGTGGCTTGAGGAGAATTTTGGAGCGTACAGTGGGAGAGCATCGCGCCGCGTGGGCCGATAAGTTAGATGATGCTCTGTGGGCTTTCCGTACTGCTTACAAGAACCCGATCGGTTGTACATCTTATCGTCTTGTGTAAGGAAAAACCTGCCACCTCCCCATCGAGCTGGAACATAAGGCGCACTGGGCCTTGAAGTGGGCGAACTTCGACATCAACAAAGCCGGTGATCATCGCAAAGTTCAACTCAACGAGCTAAATGAACTGAGGAATGAAGCTTACGAGAACTCGCTAATCTACAAGGAGAAGACGAAGATCATTCATGACGCTAAAATCAAGAACCGAGAGTTCCATGTTGGTGATCAAGTCTTACTCTTTAACTCTCGGTTGAAGATCTTCTCTGGCAAGTTGAAGAGCCGCTGGTCTGGTCCATTCACCGTCGCCAACGTCTTTCCTTATGGGACCATTGAGCTTTCTTAGCCGAATGGACCCAATTTCAAGGTGAATGGCCAGCGTCTGAAACTGTATTTTGGTGAGGACATCTCCCATGAGATGATTCCATCCCTCACCACGTTTCCCATGAACTAAAATTGGGTCGAGTCAGGCTCATGACTCGGTGAACAAAAACAAGCGCTTCTCGGGAGGCAACCCGTGTTCTATCCTTTACTGCTTTCATAATAAGTGTAGGGGGAGCCCCGCATATGTTTGTTGTCTTGTTTCTTGTGCTGTGCAGGGATTCAAGCTTCAGAGAGCATCTTGATGACTTTTTGACGAACCGTGATACCGTGTTTCCCATCTTCCCGGTTCTATCCTAAACTCTTGTGATTCAATATTTCATATTTTATATGTTCACATTGAATTCACTTTAGTTGTCCTTTCCTTAGCAAGATTTAAACAAAGTGCATAATGTCATAAGTGTAGGGGAGCTTCCTCCCACATGCTTAAACATTGAGGACAATGTTTATCTCAAGTGTAGGGGGGACTTCTATCGAAGTAAGTGGTCTTTTCCATGAATTTGCCCTCATTTTAACCGGAAAATTTGATTTTTCGACATTTTTCAAAATATTTAATCTATTTTGGCCTAGTTGTATAGTGTATTTGCCTTTGTTATGTTTAGTTTCTTTCCATTGCTAGAATAGTTCTTCAATAAAATGGTTTTAGATTTTTCTTAGTTGTGAACATTTTGACTCAACCCGAGTTTACTTACCTAAGTTTACTCTAGCTAGTATCCTTAACGTGTTTAAGTCAAGTTTTGCTAGGCTTTTATATAGGGAGCTATAAAGCGCGAAAGTCTCAACTCTCACGGGTTAAGAACAAGAACTTTTCGCAAGTTCCTATAATTGATCCTAGAGAGTTGTTTATCAAGGGAACTTTAAAATGCGATTTCTAAACTTGAAAAAGTCTAAGTATTTGCAAGATCCTATAGGCGACTCGAAAACCCAAAACTTTGATTTAATAGGCTAAGCATCCACGAGTCTCATTCCTTGAGATTTTAAACTGTGGAGAACGAGAGATGATAGAGTCAATTATAAGTTCGGTATTTTTTCGTGAATTTATGTGAGTTAATTATAAGCCTATTCTCCCTTCGCTTGTTAATAAATTTATCTGCTAATAAATAAGGTTGTACGATTTAAAAGGTTACTTAGCTTCTAGCCCCGGATCGTTTAAAAGTTGCTCGGTACGGATTAGAGTTCATAGCCAAGGCATAACTTATTGAAGCGGGATGCGAAGATTGGCGAGTCCAAAAAGGCCCTAACAAGGCATGAGGGCTACATTTTGTTGCTAAAGATCCAAAAGTGATGTGAAGAATCATTTATCGAAAATCAATATGAAGGATCGAGACACACGACGAAAAGCAAGAACTCCCCAAAAGTCATGGAGAAGTCTATCCGAAAAGACCCTAACAAGGTATGAGGATAAATAGATCCAAGTCCTTAAAGGAGGCGGATCGTTGTATATCAAAGTCCAAAATAAAGATTGGAGAAAAAAATGAAGAAGTCGTGGTCTAAAGATGAAGTATCTCTCAAAACTTCAAGTGAAAAAATTCCTATATGAAGAGAAGACCATTATTTCAAGAACGTCTCTCAAAGATTCGAAGTATGAAGTCGCTGCCAAATATCGGTCCGAGAAAGGTCTCAAATCGTGAAGCGAGTTATGCCAAGATATGAACTTTATGAGGTCCCGAGAAGCAGTTTTAAAAGATTTGGTCCTTTAGCTAACTATTGATTAAATCGTTCACCTTATTTTCGGACTAAATAACTATCGAAATAAGTCAAACAATGCATCCTCGTGATCATTCAAGACAAGAATAAAATATAAGAGATACACCTAGGAATAAGGGAGTCTAAGTGAGTAATTGGCCCACATGAGTTCGTGATTGTTTGCTATTTTATAATAACAATGATCTCGTTTTTAAGCTTAGTATGGGGAACGTGAAACTTGAGGATGATAAATGTTCATGGCCGCCTAAACCCAATGTAAGTTTTTAATTTCTTGACTTATTTCTATCTTTTATGTTTAGTACTTAATAAAGGCCAAGGTGGGTTATTTATGATGGAAAATGTAAACCGTGCTTTAAAATTAATGCATTGCATGAGGGCATTGCAATGGTCAAGTGTAGGGGATTTAATAAGTGTGAAAACACTTATCCTTTTACCACTTATTTCCAGTAATAACAAGACCAAAACGTGTGATTTATGTCGTAAAAGTCGGAATTATGCGTGGTTTGTGTTTTTATTGTGTTTTAGGACCAAAATATAAAAAAGGAAGAAAACACGGGCTTTCACGGGCTTTTATCGAAGAAAACGGGAAAAGACGAAGTCAAAAGATCAAGAGTGCAAAAAGAACGGAAGTCCAAGGCCTATTCTGAAGATTTATCGAAGAAAAAGTCTATAGACGGAAGTTTAACGAAGTCGAAGAACTTAAGTCTAATAGAAGAAAAAAAAAAAACCAGTTCAAATCCCGAGACGACAAAGACAAAGAATTAAAGTCGAGTCGAGAAAACGTGAAGAAAGCAAGCAAGAAGATGCAACACATGCACTCCTTCCACCTTCCTTATAAATACCCTTCTAATAGTCATTAGGAGGGGGGTTGGTTAGTTTTTAGCTAGTTTTCACTTTTTCTTAGTTTTCTCTAGTTTTAGAGAGAGAAAGTCTTAAACTTTCTCTCACTAAACTTCATCTTTTCTTTTAATCTTTTAAGATTAAACACCTTTGTATTGCTTATTTCATTAATCAAGTTCTATTTTAAGCTTTTATTTCTTAATCTCATTCTTCTTTTCTTTGATTTTAGAGTGATTTTGGTACGATTATCATAAGATCCGTGTTGTTCTAATTGATTTCGTGCTTAAAAGGTTAATCTTTTAATCATTTCATAAGTTTTCATTTGATTAAGCTTTAAGACTCTTGTGCTTATTTGCTTATTTTTATGATTAGCTTATTTTTCTTATAAAAAGTTTCTTAAAAAGGTAATGATTTTATTGTTTGATCCAAAAAGTTGCTTAATTTGAGGTTTGATAAGTTGATTCTAGTGCTTATTTGACCCATTAGTTGGTTCGTTTTAAGTTTTGGGGATAAGCTCAATCTAATAGCTTATTTTCTAGCTTTTTAACCGAATCCCACCAATTTCGGAAAGGGTACAAACCCCTTTCCGATTTGAACATTCCGAGCAGCCTTCCATCTTCACATTCCGATCGATTGATCGGATAAGGGTTTTGTAGATTCCGACGGTAGCATTTGTTGAATATTCCGATTGAGGTTCTTCCCAGTATTCCGATCTGGCCTTTTTTGTGATATTCCGATTGTGTCAAAGTTTCAGTTATTCCGACGGGAAGTCTTCAGCATATTCCGATCTAGCAACCTTTTGCATATTCCGATTGAGGGCGTTATTAAACATTCCGATAGTTTTCGGTATTTGATCGCAATAACCCAATAGGGTTCCACTTTGCGATCGGTTGGTTATTACCCCTTATTCCGATCTGGGTTGCGATCGCTTATTGCGATCGCATATTCCGATGGGTCTTAAGGTCTTGGTTAAGGCGAAGTGCTGCCCATTTTTTGATAGGAACATTGCGACAACATCATTCCGATAGATACTCATTGCGACAGTAGTATTCTCAACATTCCGATGGTAGTAAGTTTAGCATTCCGATGGACTCTTGTTTGAATTATTCCGACGGGTAATTCTAGTGACATTCCGATGGTTGCAATTTTGGTGTATTCCGATGGACATTAATTGTTTTATTCCGATTGATTAAGTTTTCTAGTTTTCAAGTTTTACAAAGTTTTTAAGTTTTAAGTATTTTCATAAATTAACTTTAAGTTTAATTTTGTCAAAGCTTTAAATTTACTCAACGACACTTTAATTACTTGCTAATAGTTTAATCTAGATAAACAAATCAAACCATTCTCTTGATTCACCAAAAGACGATTGAGTCGCACTTAAGACCGGTTTTCAATTCGAAAAGATTCAGACGATAAGATTTTATACCTAGCCAAAAGCGAAGTATTAACCTCTTTAGAAGTGTGAGCCATAAGACATTTCTCCTCTTTGGGGTTGTCATCATCATCTTCACCGCTATCGCTCCAAGTGCAACTAACGAATGCCGTGTGGTTGTTATCACGAGCGGGCTTTGGACAATCACCAATGAAGTGATTTGGATCACCACATCTAAAGCAACTCCTATCACCTTTTTCGTTCTTGACAAACCGATTCTTTGACAATGGTTTCTTGTCATAGTTTGGTTGCCTAACGTGTTGACCTCGTCTCTTGAAGAACTTCTTGAAATCTCTCACCGCCAATGCATACTCCTCGTCATCACTTTCCGAGGAACTATCATGGTCACTTTGTGCCTTCTTGGCTTTAAGTGCAAGAGATTTCCTTTCACTCTTGGTTTTTACTAATTTCGAGTCCTTCAAAATTATCATCTCATGAACCTTCAAGTTTCCTATGAGTTCATCGAGTGATAAAGTTGAGAGATCTTTCGACTCTTCAATAGCCGTGACTTTTGCTCTCCACTTTGGATGTAAGGCCCTTAGAAACTTCCTAACATTGTTCTTGCTAGAAAAACCTTCATCAAGTGCTTTTAGACTAGTAATAATGGTGTTAAACCTAGCAAATGCACTATCAATAGTTTCATCTTCTAAGATGACAAATTGTTCATATTGTTGGACAAGAAGATCGGTTTTACTTTCTTTGACTTGGCTATTACCTTGGTGGGTTACTAAAAGAGTGTTCCAAATATCTTTAGCGGTTTTACACATAAAAATTCTTTCATACTCTTTCTTAGGCAAAGCATTATAAATCACCATTTTAGCCTCATTATTTTTTGAAAGTTTCTTTTTAGTATCATCATTAGCTTTGTCAAAAGTGACTAATTCTTTTGTTTTAGAAACTTCATTAAATTGAAAGGGTAAAAAATCACCATTGGTAATAACATGCCAAAGATCTAAATCTTTTGATTTCACATAAGTTTCAAATCTATTTTTCCAATAAATAAAACTATTGGTTTCAAAGAGTGGTGGTCTTTGCATAGATTGCCCTTCTAGGTACTTGTTGGAATCCATAGATCGATTGATGTTTTAAAATACAATATACTTTAAAAATTCTTGAGCAACCCGCTCTGATACCAATTGTAGAAACTAGAAGGGGGGGGGGGGTTGAATAGTTTCTTATAATTTACTTGTTAAAATATGGTTTCCAAAAATCCTTTTTCAAAAAACTTAGGCTTGAGGAAATATGTGAAATCTTCTTATGCACAAATATGAACAATGATAGTGTAGCTAAACTAATACTAACAAAAATATATCCACAAAGAATAAAGAATGATAGTGTAGCTAATCTAATATTAACACATGTATATGCAAAAAGAATAAGGAATGTAAAGAGTTAAGGGTAAAGAAAGATCAAACCGAACAAGGATTTATAGTGGTTCGGCAACGAAGCTCACTCCTCGTTCCTACTCCACTCCTCGAGTACTCCTTACTCGAGAGTTCACTACACAACAAGCTCCTTATGGTGGAGAAAACCGTACACGTTGCTTAACCAATTTCCGACTCTAAGCTAAAAGTCGAGCCCTAATCGTAGCTAGGACCAATCTACACAACTATACTTAGTACTTACACAACTTCCAAATAGACACAACTACCTGGATCTTCACAACTATGACACAACTACAAGTATATAAAAATTGATCTTCAATGGATCTTTGGTGGTGGACTCAACACTTCACTAGGATAGTGTTCTTCTCTTTCCACTTGGAGAGGAAGGGATGGAAGAACAAGATTCACTTCTTAAACAAGTAATAATCAAACAAATGATCAAAGATTTGAGTGATTAAAGAAGGGGTTTGAATTTGGAAATAAATGTGCAAAAGAGGTGAGGTGAAAAGCTGAGAATGGTCCACTATTTAAAGGATAAAGGAGCCAACGGCTATATCTGCCCGCGGTACCTTATCACAGCCCGCGGTACCTTATCGATAAGGTACCGCCTAGGCGCTAAGGTACCGCCGGACTAGACTCTGCTCCTTTTTGCCCTTTAGTGGTGGAGGTCTTATCTGGGTATAAAAATATCCTGAAAGGATATTCTTAACAGAATAAGAATATGCCATTTTCAAATTTCAAATAATTAATTTAATAAAACATTTTCTTAAAAATAAAGTTTAATAAAAACTTGTCACATTTAATAAAAAGTGAGTTTTAAGAAAAGATTAAATCACTTGATCACTTGATTAAGGTTAGTACTTGTTTATCCATACCTTAAGTGAAAATGGGTAAAATGAAAAATACTTGAACTCAAGAATTCGTTTTTCGTTGTTTTCGTAAATGCTTGTTTTTACATATTGTCGTAATCAAAACTAAGCGAGACCGAAAAATGCAAGTAACGTTTTTAGTCATTATTGCATTAACAAAGAACTTCCGAAGAAACTTGGAGATCCCAGTCGTTTTGTGCTACCATGTACTTTTAACCAAACCGAAGAATTTACTGCCTTAGCCGATCTCGGGGCAAGTATAAATTTGATGCCTTTAAGTGTTTGGAAAAATTTATCATCACCCGACCTTACACCAACAAAGATGACACTTGAACTAGCAAATCAAACTCTCGCTTACCCCGTTGGTATTGCTGAAGATGTGTTTATTAAAGTTGGCACCTTCACTTTTCCGGTCGATTTCGTTGTTGTTGATTATGTAATGGACCCTCGTATTCCTTTAATACTTGGTCGGCCATTCTTGAGAACCGGAAAAGCATTAGTCGATGTTGCCGAAGGTGAACTGATTCTAAGGGTCGGGAATGATGCACAAGTATTTAAAATGGGGAAGATCACAACCAAACCCAATGGAAGAGAATCCGCGAATATGATTAATGTGCTTGATGATTTTGTCGTCTACAATAATCCTCTTTTCGATTCTTGCTATGATAATCCACTGTTCCAAGATGATGTGGATGATTCTCTCTCTAATTTTGATCCTCCACCAATTTATGATTCTCCACCGATCTATGATGCTTATGATGATGATTCTAGTTCCGATGGGGATGATTATGATAATTTTGTTTCAGAGTATCCAGACATGCCAACTTATGATGATTCTGATGATGCTGATACTCTCTCGAGTGATTCTTCTCATGATGGCCTTGTTCCTACTTTTGATGAAGATCCTCCACCAACCATGCTTGATCCTACTTTGGATGACTACTCATTTGAGGAAGATTTTGCTACTTTTCTCAATACTTACTTCCCAAATGAGAGTGATTCTCCTCCTTTGGACTTTGATGATTATGGTCTTTATCCTCCTTCGGATATGAAGAAACCCGTTTCAGAGGAGAGAAGAAGCCGGAAGACACCGATATCCGCAGTACCTATGTCTTGACACCTCTCTATCCACCTTCTGAGGATGAGATTGTCAGATTTATGAGCGGATCCTCTTCAAGGTCTACTAATCATGAGTGTTATTTTCCCCTAAAGGAAAAGGTGTTTGATCCTAGTATTGCAATTTTTAAGCCATCTCAGTATCCATCTGATGAAATAAAAGGAAAGATTTTTGGAACTTATGGAGATATGCTTGCACCTCATCCTACTAGCTACCACCGTGCTCAACAACTGCTTAAGGGAACCTTGCCTACTCTTCTTTGGCTTGCCTTGTTCGCCTTAAGCTTGTGCTACTTGATGGATGAAAACCATGTATTTGATCCTGGTGGATGTTCTTATAGCTTCTTACCATGCCAATCAAGGTCGAGTCAGGCTCACGACTCGGTTAACAAAAACAAGCGCTTCTCGGGAGGCAACCCGCATTATCTATCCTTTTTATTTTGTTTTTATAATAAGTGTAGGGGGAGACCTTAGTATGTGTTTGTTGTTTTCTTTCTTATCATGTGCAGGGATTCGAGCTATCAAAGATCCATTCTTGATGACTTTTGACGACCCGTGATTCCGTGTACCCATCTTCCCGGTTCTATCCTAAACTCTTTTGATTCTCTATTTTATATTATTCAATATTAAAATGGAAATCACTTTAGTTGTCTCTTCCTTAGCAAGATTTAAACAACGTGCACAATGTCCTAAGTGTAGGGGAGGTTACTTCCACATGCTTAAACATTGAGGACAATGTTTATATTAAGTGTAGGGGGGACTTCTATCGAAGTTAAGTGGGCTTTTCTTTGTATTTGTCCTCATTTTAACCGGAAAATTGATTTTTCGAAAAATTTTCAAATTTTTTAATCTATTTTGGTCTAGTAGTTTTTCTTTTGTTATAGTTATTTTCTTTCTTTGCTAGAATAAATTTTAATAAAGTGGTTTTAATTTTCAAACGTTGTGAATCTTTTGACTCAACCCGAGTTTACTTATCCAAGTTTACTCTAGTTAGTATCCTTAATGTGTTTAAGTCAAGTTTTGCTAGGCTTTTATATAGGGAACTTTAAAACGTGAAAGTCTTAACTCTCACGGGTTAAGAACAAGAACTTTTCGCAAGTTCCTATAATTGATCCTAGAAAGTCGTTTATCAAGGGAACTTTAAAATGCGAATTCTAAACTTGAAAAAGTCTAAGAAGTTGCAAGATCCTATAGACGACTTGAAAACCCAAAACTTTGATTTAATAGGCATGTGGGGCATCCACGAGTCTCATTCCTTGAGATTTTAAATTGTGGAGAACGAGAGATGATAGAGTCAATTATAAGTTTGGTATTCTTTCATGAATTTATGTGAGTTAATTATGAGCTTTTTCTCCCATCGCTTGCTAATAAATTTAATTGCAATAAGTAAGGTTGTACGATTGAAAAGTTACTTAGCTTCTAGCCCAAGATCGTTTAAAAGTTGCTCGGTATTAACTAGAGTTCATAGCCAAGGCATAACTTATTGAAGCGGGATGCGAAGATTGGCGAGTCCGAAAAGGTCCTAACAAGACATGAGGGCTACATTTTGTTGCTAAAGATCCAAAAGTGATGTGAAGAGTCATTTATCAAAAATCAACATGAAGGATCGAGACACACGACGAAAAGCAAATACTCTCCTAAAGATCATGGAGAAGTCTATCCAAAAAGGCCCTAACAAGGTATGAGGATAAATAGATCTAATGTATAGCTTTTGCTAGTTTGAAAATTCGTTTCTCGGTATCTCTTCGAATTGATAACTGGTTAATTGTGCGACTCAGTTGTTCTTGGTAGAATAAAAAGGAAATGGTCGTTGTCTAAAACTAATGAAAAATAAAGACTTGAAACAATAAAAATAAAGACGGTAAAAGGAAACAATGAAAGATTAAAACTTGACGAAAAGTAAATGACGAGAAATTAAAAGAAATAAAGGTAAATAACGCAAACTAAAACTTAAACTAAAAAAAGAAGGCATGTAAAAAAGTGCAAATAAGGAAAAAGGCGGGAAAAATAAAGCTTGAAATTCAAAAACATAAACTTAAAAATAAACCAAAACTGAAATTACAAAACTAAGGAAAAGTGCTCATCCGGAATAACTCCTTCATCCGGAACATTAAGCTCATTCGGAACATTCATCCGAAACATTTTGGTTCGGATCATTTACTGAGAAAAACATTGATTCGGAACTTTTAAAAAACCACCGATTCGGAACATTAAAAAAACATTGATTCGGAACATTAAAAACAAACTGATTCGGAACTTCCAAGAATCACTGATTCGGAACTTTTTCAATAAAACTGATTCGGATTTTTTTTCAATAAAACTAATTCGGAACTTTTTAAAGATCCTTCATTCGGAACATTAAAGAAAGACTGATTCGGAACAATAAAGGAAAATTTGGTTCGGAACTTAATTGATTCGGAATAATTAAACTATAAGCTCATTCGAAATATTTTAAAGGAACTGATTAGGAACATTTTAAAAAGAACTTCATTCGGAACATTTAAAGAAATTGATTCGGAACATTATGGGAAACAGTAAATTAAACGAAGAACAGGGAGATGAAAACCAAACAGGAATTTAACCAAATCTAACCAATATGAACCAAAAGATTAAACCAAGACAACCACAAATGATCTACTAATGATAGTCAATCAAAACAAATCAACAAAACTAACAATCAGAATCAAAATAATCAAAACCCACTTGATCAAAACTATGAAACTCAAAAACATGAACACAAAGATTAAACACAAATAAGAAAGGTAGATGAGAGATTAAACAAGAAAAGATAAAGATTTAATAACATTAAAAGTAAACTTACTTGAATTAAAGAGTGCAATACAAGAATTTAAAGTGCAAGAAATTAAATTGTGCAAAATAAAAATGGTGGAAGAGGTGGGTTGTCAATCCACCCAACAACAACAAATGAGTACACTAGTGAACTATTTATAGAGGAGATTAGGAAGCTTCCTCCCTTCTTTTTTCTTTCCTTAATTGCATGTTTAGTCCTTAATCTCTAAATTCTTCGACTTTAGTCTTTTAATCTTTTAAGTTCTTCGACTTTTGTCTCGGGATCAATAACTCGTCTTGTAATTTCTTCAATAAATTAGACTTGAGTTATTCGGCTTTTAGTAAACTTTCGTCTTTTGACTTTTTCTTCGATAAATCTTCAGAATTGGTCTTGGACTTCCGTTATTTTTGCACTCTTGATTTCTTGACTTCGTCTTTCGTCTTTTTCTTCGATAAAAGCCCGTGAATGCCCGTGTTTTCTCCCTTTTTCACATTTTCGTCCTAAATCACAACAAAAACACAAACCACGCATAATTCCGACATAAATGACATAAAATACACGTTTTGGCTCGGTTATTATCGTAATTAAGTGGTAAAAAGGATGGGTGTTTACACACCTATCAAGATCTAAGTCCTAAAAGGAGGCGGATCGTTGTACATCAAAATCCCAAATAAAGATTGGAGAAAAATGAAGAAGTTGTGGTCCAAGTATGAAGAATCTCTCAAAAAGTTCAAGTGAAGAAATTCCTATCATGAAGAGAAGACCATTATTTCATGAACGTCTCTCAAGATTTGAAGTATGAAGTCAATGCCAAACATCAATCCGAGAAAGGTCTCAAATCGTGAAGCAAGTTATGCCAAGATATGAAATTTATGAGGTCCCGAGAAGCAGTTTTAAAAGATTTTGTCCTTTAGCTAACTATTGATTAAATCGTCCCTCTTTATTTTCGACCTAAATAACTATCGAAATAAGTCAACAATGCATCCTCGTGATCATTCAGTACAACAATAAAATATAAGAGATACACCTAGGAATAAGGGAGTCTAAGTAAATAATTGGCTCACATGAGTTTGTGATAGTTTGCTAACTTATAATAACAATGATCTCGTTTTTAAGCTTGGTATGGGGAACGTGAAACTTGAGTGTAGAAACTAGAAGGGGGGGGGGGGGGGGGGTTGAATAGTTTCTTATATTTACTTGTTAAAATGTGGTTTTCAAAAATCCTTTTTTCAAAAACTTAGGCTTGAGGAAATATGTGAAATCTTCTTATGCACAATATGAACAATGATAGTGTAACTAAACTAATACTAACAAAAATATATGCACAAAGAATAAAGAATGTAAAGAGTTAAAGGTAAAGAAAGATCAAACCGAACACCAAGGATTTATAGTGGTTCGACAACAAAGCTCACTCCTCGTTCCTACTCCACTCCTCGAGTACTCCTTACTCGAGAGTTCACTACACAACAAGCTCCTTATGGTGGAGAAAACCGTACACGTCGCTTAACCAATTTCTGACTCTAAGCTAAAAGTCGAGCCCTAATCGTAGCTAGGACCAATCTACACAACTATACTTAGTACATACACAACTTCCAAATAGACACAACTACTTGGATCTTCACAACTATGACACAACTACAAATGTATAAAATTAGATGTTCAATGGATCTTTGGTGGTGGACTCAACACTTCACAAGGATAGTGTTCTTCTCTTTGCACTTGGAGAGGAAGGGATGGAAGAACAAGATTCACTTCTTAAACAAGTAGTAATCAAACAAATGATCAAATATTTGAGTGATTAAAGAAGAGTGTTTGAATCTGGAAATAGATGTGCAAAAGAGGTGAATTGAAAAGCTGAGAATGGTCCACTATTTATAGGACAAAGGGTCAACGGCTATATCTGCCCGCGGTTCCTTATCTTAGCCCGCAGCACCTTATCGATAAGGAACCGCCTAGGAGCTAAGGAACCGCTGGACTAGACTCCGCTCCCTTTTTGTCCTTTAGTGGTGGAGGTTGATACATGGCTTTTGTATGGGTTCAAAATATGATTCTCGGTATCCTCTCGAATTGATCTCAGTTAAAAGTGGAATGATTTGTTCTTGGTGACAAAAAGGGGTTTTGGTTTTCTATTCTATTGAAACAGGGAAGAGAATAAAGTAAAGAAAGACTTAAACTTAAAACAATCAACAATTAAAAGGCAACACTTGAATTTAAACAAAACAGCAACTGAAGAATTACCCTATGCGGAATGTTCCCTATTCGAAATGTGGAGATCAACTCGAAAAATTGTTCTATGCGGAAAAATATGTGCTATGCGGAAAAATAACCTTATGCGGAAAAATTGTACTATTCGGAAAAATAACCTTATGCGGAAAATGTGGACTATGCGGAAAAATAACCTTATGCGGAAAATGTGCCTTATGCGGAAAAAAGTGGTCAATTCGGAAAAACGAGTATATACGGAATAAATAAAGGATTCCGAATAAAGGAAAAATAAACTGGCTATGCGGAATATTGGAAATATTCCGAGTAAGAGAATAAACAAAAGATGATTCGGAATAAGTAAATTATTCCGAATAGGGGACGAGTCCAAATGCCTATTCGGAATAAAGGCTCTGTTCGGAAAGTTCTGGGAAGCGAAGAACAGTAACAGCAGAAGCCAAACAATTTTTCAATCTAAACACCAAAATACTCATAAAGGTTTTACCAAAATAACCAATAATCATGTAAATACCATAAGTAACAAATCCCACCAATAAAAACACTAAATCAACAACTTTTTAAGATCAAACTTGAATCAAATAAAAAAAACTTAAGAACTTGCAATATAAGATGATGAAGAACAAGATGGATAGAAAGATTGGATTGAAAGATTAATGTAAAAGTAACAAGAGAATTGATTAAAACTTACAAGATTGAAAAGAAATTAAAAATCACCAAACACCCTAATGGTGTTGGTGATGAACCGATCCTAAGAAAACTGGGAAAAAGAAAAAATGAACTAACTCCCTAATTGTGTGAAGGAAAAATCTATATATAGTCCTAGTGGTTGGTTGGTGAGTGGGCTTTCTCCCTTTCTTCTTGTCTTCTCGTCTTTTCAGAAAAGTTGACGTTTTCGATTCTGATTCGGGATTTGTCGTCGATTAAATTCAACTCGTCTTTTAATTTCTTCGTTAAATAGACTTGAGTTTCTTCGACATATGTAAATCTTCCATCTTTGGTCCTTTTCTTCGATAAATCTTCAAATAGGCCCATTGACTTCAAATCTTTTGCATCTCTTGGACAATAGACTTCATCTTTAGTCTTTTTCCTTGATAAAACCCGTGCAATCCCATGTTTTCTTTAATATTCATCCGGTTAGCTCTGAAAACACAATAAACACAAAAACCACGCATAATTCCAAACAAATGATGTTAAATACGTGTTTTGGTCTTGTTTTAGCCGGAATTAAGTGGTAAAAGGATGGGTGTTTACACACCTATCAAATCCCCTACACTTAACCATTGCCATGCCCTCATGCAATGCTTAGTGATAAAGCAAATTTACACTTTTCTCATGATTAATCAACTTTGGCCTTATTCAAATACTAAAAATTAAAGTACTAAGAGAAATTAAAACTTTAAAGTAAACAAAAGGATGGAAATAACTTGCAAAGAAATCAAGGACTTACATTAGGGCTTTGGTGCTGCGAAGATTTATCACCCTCAAGTTTCACGTTCCCCAGACTAAGATTAGAAACGAGATCATTGTTATTATAAGTTAGTAAATCAAACACTCACACACATGGCTTAATTAAATGCTTAAACTCCCTTATTCCTAGGTGTATCTCTTATATTTTATTTTTGTCTTAGAATGATCATGAAGATGCATTTTTGGACTTATTTCGATAGTTTATTTAGGCTGAAAGCAAAGTAGGACGATTTGATCAATAGTTAGCTAAAGGACAAAATCTCTTAAAACTGCTTCTCGGGATATCAAAAAGTTCATATCTTGGCATAACTCGGTTCACGATTTGAGACCTTTCTCGGGCCGATATTTGGCATGTACTTCATACTTCATATCTTCGAGAGACGTTCTTGAGATAATGGTCTTCTCATCATAATAGAGTTTCTTCACTTGGAGACTTTTGAGGGGTACTCCAACTTTGTTGACCACGACTTCATGATTATTTCTTCAATCTCTAATTGGGATTTTGAGATACAACGATCCGCCTCCTTTTCGGACTTGGATCTATTTATCCTCATACCTTGTTAGGGTCTTTTCGGATAGACTTCTCCATGATCTTTATGGGAGTTGATTGCTTTTCGTCGTGAGTCTTGATCCTTCATATTGACTTTAGGAATAATGCTCTTCACATCACTTTGGATCTTTAGCAATAAAATGGAATCCTCATGCCTTGTTAGGGCCTTTTCGGACTCGCCAATCTTCGCGCCCCGCTTCATAAGTTATGCCTTGGCTATGAACTCTTATCATTACCGAGCAACTTTTAAACGATCTTGGGCTAGAAGCTAAGTAACTTTTCAAATCGTACGACCTTACTTATTGCAGATAAGTTATTAGCAAGTGATGGGAGAATAGGCAAATAATTACACCAAGTGAGCTTGCGCAAGAATACCGACTTATAATCGACTCTATCATTTCTCGTCCTCCACAATTTAAAATCTCAAGTAATGAGACTCGTGGACACTTAGCCTAATAAACCAATTAAGGTCTATATGGTTAAGGATACTAGCTAGAATATACTTAAATAAGTCTATTCGGGTTGAGTCAAAATAAACGCAACGGGCCTAATATGTCAAAGATTTCTAAACTAGCTACACCACTTATTAATATTTTTGACTTAATTGTGGAGTATATACATATGAAAGCAACGATAAAAATTTTAAAAATTACGACTAAATGGCCAAAGTTAATAAAAAATTTGAAAAATGTTGAAAAATAGGATTTTCTGGTTAAATGAAGGCATTTTCATGGAAAAAGTCCACTTAAAACTTCGATAGAAGTCCCCCCTACACTTAAGATAAACATTGTCCTCAATGTTTAAGCATGTGGGAAAAGCTTCCCCTACACTTATGACATTGTGCACGTTGGTTAACTCAAGTTAAGAAAGAGACGACTAAAGTGATCAATTTCAAATGTGAGTATGAAGAAAATTGAATCACGATAGTTGAGAGATAGAACCGGATTTCTGATAACACGGGAGTACGGTTCTTCAAAGATTTCCAAGATTGCAGTTATCCTTGTAATCACATCACCATACAAACACAAACGACCAAAATAGGTCCTCCCCTACACTTAGGGGGTTAAAGGGATAGATACTCGGGCTGCCTCCCGAGGAGCGCTTGTTTTTGATAACCGAGTCACGATCCTGACTCGACCCAAAATTAGTTCATGGGGAACGTGGTGAGGGATGGAATCACCTCGTGAGAGGTGTCCTCACCAAAGTACAACTTTAATCGTTGGCCATTCACCTTAAAATTCGGTCCATTAGGTTGAGCGAGCTCGATAGTACCATATGGAAAAATTTGGGCAATGGTGAATGGGCCGGACCAACGAGATTTGAGCTTGCCCGAAAATATTTTCAACCGAGAGTTGAAAAGTAAGACTTTGTCTCCAACATGGAACTCTCGGTTTTTGATCTTGGAGTCGTGAATGAGCTTAGTTCGTTCCTTATAGATCAAAGAATTTTCATAAGCCTCATTACGGAGTTCATTGAACTCATTGAGTTGGATCTTGCGTAGGTCACCGGCTTTGTTTATATCAAAATTAGCCCATTTCAAGGCCCAATAAGCCTTGTGCTCCAACTCAATGGGGAGGTGGCACGCTTTCCCGTACACAAGACGATAAGGCGTACAGCCGATCGGGGTCTTGTAAGCAGTACGGAAAGCCCACAAAGCATCATCGAGTTTATCAGCCCATGCGGCACGATGCTCTCCCACAGTTCTTTCAAGAATTCGCTTAAGTCCTCGGTTGGATATTTCAGCCTGCCCATTAGTTTGTGGGTGGTAGGCTGTGGAAAGACGATGATTTACACCGTACTTAGCCATGACTCTAGCAAATTGGTCATTGCAGAAATGAGTCCCACGATCACTAATAATGGCACGAGGCACACCGAATCTAGCGAAAAGAGCTTTCAAAAAGTTACAAACCACCCTTGCGTCATTAGTAGGTAAAGCTTTGGCTTCAACCCATTTGGAGACGTAGTCAACGGCTACAAGGATGTATTTGTTTCCTTTAGAAGAAGGGAATGGCCCCATAAAGTCGATACCCCAAACATCAAAAATTTCACACTCTTGAATGAAATTCTGAGGCATCTCGTCTTTATGTGTGATCTTGCCTTGTTTCTGGCAAGCATCACATCGTTTAACCATATCGTGAGCGTCACGATAGATGGAGGGCCAATAAAATCCCGAATCAAACACTTTTTTGGCGGTGTAGTTGGGACCAAAGTGACCACCGGTGGGTCCTTTGTGGCAAGCATCAAGGATTTCAGACGCTGCCGGTCCGTCAACACATCGGCGAATAATCATGTCGGCACATTGTTTGAATAGGTAAGGGTCGTCCCAAAAGTAAGTCTTAATGTCGGTGAAGAACTTCTTCTTTTGTTGAGACGTCAACCCTTCCTTAAGAATTCCACCCGCCAAGTAGTTTGCAAAGTCCGCAAACCACGGGGTTTCATTCGACTTCGAGTTTATAGACATTAAGGTCTCCAAGGGAAAAGAATCATTGATTTCTTTGGTCGGATGATCCCCTTGGTATGGATCCTCAAGTCTGCTGAGATGGTCCGCGGCTAGGTTTTCAGCTCCTTTTTTATCGCGAATTTCGATTTTAAATTCCTGGAGCAACAAAACCCAGCGAAGAAGTCTTGGTTTGGAATCTTGCTTTGTCAACAAGTACTTCAGCGCGGAATGATCGGTATACACGATGGTGATGGAAAGGACAAGATAGGGGCGAATTTTTCAAAGGCATAGACAACAGCTAAAAGCTCTTTTTCGGTTGTCGTATAATGCAATTGTGCCCCTGTCATTGTCTTGCTAGCGTAATGGATTGGTTGGAAGTGTTTGTTCACTCTTTGTCCCAGAACCGCTCCAATAGCAAAATCACTAGCATCGCACATCAACTCAAAGGGCAGCTCCCAATTAGGGGTAACCAAGACGGGTGCCTTAGTTAGCTTATCCTTAAGCGAGTTGAAGGCTTCAAGACACTCTTTAGAAAAGATAAAAGGAGTATCTTTTTCCAAGAGGTGGGTCATCGGGCGAGCGATTTGAGAAAAATCTTTAATGAATCGACGGTAGAAGCCCGCATGACCCAGGAAACTTCTCACACCCTTCACGGTTGAAGGTGGAGGCAACTTTGCGATAACATCGACTTTAGCACGGTCTACTTCAAGACCGGCTTTGGAAAATTTGTGTCCAAGCACGATGCCTTCTTTTACCATAAAATGGCATTTTTCCCAATTTAGAACAAGGCGAGTGTCTTCGCACCGCTTAAGCATACGTTCCAAATTGGCAAGGCAAGAAGAGAAGGAATCCCCGAAGACCGAGAAATCATCCATGAAGACTTCCATGGTTTGTTCAACCATGTCATGGAAGATAGCTAACATGCACCTTTGGAAAGTCCCGGGCGCATTACATAAGCCAAAAGGCATTCTTTTGTAAGCAAAAGTTCCATAGGGACAAGTGAATGTAGTCTTCTCTTGATCTTGGGGATCGATGGGTATTTGGAAATAACCCGAGAAACCATCAAGAAAGCAGTAATATTCATTACCGGCTAAACGTTCAAGCATTTGGTCCATAAAAGGTAGAGGGAAATGATCCTTTCTCGTGGCATCATTGAGTTTGCGGTAGTCTATACAAACTCTCCACCCAGTAACGAGACGAGTGGAAATCAACTCGTTGTGTTCATTTGGAACAACGGTTATTCCGCCTTTCTTGGGCACACAATGGATTGGACTAACCCAGGGTGAATCTGAAATAGGGTAAATCATACCCGCATCAAGAAGTTTGATAACCTCTGTTTTGATGACTTCATGTATTTTTGGATTCACCCTTCGTTGACTTTGAATTGTGGGCTTAAAGTCGTCCTCCATGAGAATTTTGTGTGTGCAGAAGTGAGGATAAATTCCACGAATATCCGAGATTTTCCAAGCAATAGCCTTCTTATGATCTTTCAACACAGCGACAAGTCGGGCTTTCTCTTCATCCTTCAAATCCTTAGCAATGATGACTGGCGACTTCTTCTCTTCGTTAAGGAATACATATTCAAGATGGGGCGGCAACTCCTTAAGCTCTAAATCCGGAGGATTTTCGACGGGAGGCGTATTCGAAGTCGGAGTATCGATAGCAATGACCGTGGGAGATGGAGGCGAAGGATTGTCTTCGTTGAGAAGATTGTCAAAGAAATTCATGTCTTCATCCCCATCGATAGGAGAATCATTAGTAGCTAAATTTGCATCTCCCATGGTATCTTCAAGTTTGTTCCAAAATAAATCACTATCTCCAAATAGAGACAACGATGAATCAATAGAGGACACGGTCTCAACATTAGGAAGAGAGGTAGGAATACTTTTGCAAGCATCATTAAAGTGTTCTTCACAAGCCTCATCAAGAACGTCAATACAATTAACGCTCTCATATGAATAAGGCTGTTTAGACAACTTTCCCATGTTGAAGACTACTTTATCGTCACCCACTCTCATGATAAGCTCACCGGCTTCAACATCGATGAGAGTGCGACCGTTCCTCAAGAATGGACGACCAACAATAAGTGGCACACGGGGGTCCATCTCGTAGTCGACGACAACAAAATCAGCAGGAAAGGTGAATTTGTATACTCCTACAATGACGTCTTCGGCTATCCCCACTGGATAAGCAACCGTACGGTTAGCTAATTCCAAAGTCATTTTGGTGGGGACTAACTCTGAGAGAGATAATTGCTTCCAAACACTTAGAGGCATGAGATTAATACTGGCACCTAGATCGGCTAGGGCCATGCAATTCTCTACTCCCGGGAAATTGCAAGGGATAAGAAAACGACCCGGATCACCAAGCTTGATTGGCAATTTCCTTAAGAGCACTGCAGAGCAATTCTCATTAAGTTGGGTGTTGGCAATATCGAGGAGCTTTTCCTTGTCGCTTAGAAGATCTTTAAACATTTTCGCATATTTAGGCATGTGAGCGAGAGCCTCAGCGAAGGAGATATTGAAATTCAATTGTTTGAACATTTTAAGGAAGTTCGAAACCTGAATATCATCCTTGCTCTTTTGCTTCTCTTTCCTCAACCTAGATGGATAAGGTATATTGGAAGAAGAGGAAGGCTTTGGGAGAATAGGATCACTCACAACCACGGGTGGAGGAGGGGTAGAAGGAAGAGGTGGAGAAATTGGGGAAGGAGAAGGATAAGGAATAGGAGCAGGTGACTCGTTCTCCTTAGTCACAACCACCGGTGGAGGTATAGGAAGCTCGGGTTCCTTGGTACCTTTGCCACTTCGAGTGGTGATTGCTTTCATCTCCCCTCTTGGATTCGCAACGGTATTACTCGGAAGAGTACCCGAAGAAGAGGGTTGATTACCTTGGAAGAAACTAGCCATCATGTTCCTCAGATCATTAGTTTGGCTATCCAACGTGTTTCGCATGTCGGCTCTCAAATCGTTTCCATGCTTGACCAAGTCTGCCTTCAAATTTCGCACTTCCTGTTGGAGATTTTCCACAATCACATCATTGGTCCTCATGTAGGTTGCAACCTCTTGGTGTAATGCAGTGGTGGTTTGGTTGGGAGGAGCATTGTATGCAGGTGGTTGATAAGCAGGTTGTTGGTAAACTTGGTTGTTACGTTGAGGTGGTTGTTGCTGCTTGTGAGGAGGTATGAATGGTTGTCGAGGTTGTTGTTGTTGTTGAGGAGGGCGATTGAGGTTTTGTTGTTGGTTTGGGTTGGTAGGAGGGAAACCAGGTGGTAAAAGATAGTTGTTGGAACGGTAGCTAAGCAAGTTGCGGTCACCTTGAGGTTTTGCTTGATAAGCAGGTTGAGTATAGGTGCCATATGCTGCATTCACATTCTCTGCAGGGTAATCTTGGGTGGCGGTACAAGTGGTGTAAGAATGAGGACCACCGCATATCTCACAAGGTTGGCTGACAGCGTTAACTTGTGCGTTTTTGGCGTTGTTGCTGTTGTTGTTGCTGACGGTGTGGGTGACAAGCGATTCAAGAAGCGTAGTGATTTTGTCAAGTCGCTTGTCGCTGTCATTAGTGCTAGCACTAGCGACATTGGTCCGAACACTCTTGGTTTGCACACGAGACTTGTTCTCAATGATATCCCAAGCAGCATTGGAAGTCTTAGCCAATAACTGTTCAGTGAATCTTGGTCACACATGCTTAAACCATTGTAAAAAGTATTAATTTGATGTACTTTGGTAAAACCATGTTGTGGGCATTTTCTTAAAAGATCTTTAAAACGATCCCAAGATTCACTGAACGACTCATCGTACTTTTGTTCAAAATTTATGATCTCATTCCGCAAAGCGGTAGTACGAGAGGGTGGGAAAAAGTAATTGATGAACTTTGTTTCCAAATCCGTCCACGAGAGAATACTCTGTGGCGGTTCCTTAGCAAGCCAATGCCGGGCTTGTCCCTCTAAAGAAAAGGGAAAAAGTTGTAACCTTATAACCTCTTGTGGAACACCATTGAACTTGACCGTGTTGGTGAGTTGTAGAAATCTCTTGATGTGGTCGTGTGGATCATCAATGGTGCGTCCCAAGAATGGTTGAGCGGAGACCATCTGGATAAAACCTGATTTTAGCTCGAAATTGTTGGCGGCAATTGGTGGTATAACAATTGGGTCAGTGTTGCCATCTACATGAGCTTGCAGCAATTCAATCATCGGGCGATTATCCGGAAGGGGCTCATTGTTGTTGTTATTGTTCATGTTGTTGAAAGGCGGGTTGTTGTTGTTATTATTGTTTGGAGGTGGTACACCGACCATGTCTAAGTGATCGAGAGGCTCGGGCTCTTGATATGACGTGGATCGAGTGCGCATACACCTGCAAAAGAACGAACAAAGAAAAACAAAGCAAAAATATTTTTGGTTTTTATGTTTTTTTGATTTTTTTTTTTTTGAATTTTTGAAAATTTTATATTTTTTTAGTTGTTTTTGAAAATTTTTGTGAAAAAGTAACGTTCACGGGGAACGGATCCCAAAATCCAAGTTCTCACAAAAAAGTTTTGATCTTAACGAGAAGAGCCGGCAGCGGCGCCATTTGATACATGGCTTTTGTATGGGTTCAAAATATGATTCTCGGTATCCTCTCGAATTGATCTCAGTTAAAAGTGGAATGATTTGTTCTTGGTGACAAAAAGGGGTTTTGGTTTTCTATTCTATTGAAACAGGGAAGCGAATAAAGTAAAGAAAGACTTAAACTTAAAACAATCAACAATTAAAAGGCAACACTTGAATTTAAACAAAACAGCAACTGAAGAATTACCCTATGCGGAATGTTCCCTATTCGGAATGTGGAGATCTACTCGAAAAATTGTTCTATGCGGAAAAACATGTGCTATGCGGAAAAATAACCTTATGCGGAAAAATTGTACTATTCGGAAAAATAACCTTATGCGGAAAATGTGGACTATGCGAAAAAATAAACTTATGCGGAAAATGTGCCTTATGCGGAAAAAAGTGGTCAATTCGGAAAAACGAGTCTATACGGAATAAATGAAGGATTCCGAATAAAGGAAAAATAAACTGGCTATGCGGAATATTGGAAATATTCCGAGTAAGAGAATAAACAAAAGATGATTCGAAATAAGTAAATTATTCCGAATAGGGGACGAGTCCAAATGCCTATTCGGAATAAAGGCTCTGTTCGGAAAGTTCTGGGAAGCGAAGAACAGTAACAGCAGAAGCCAAACGTTTTTTCAATCTAAACACCAAAATACTCATAAAGGTTTTACCAAAATAACCAATAATCATGTAAATACCATAAGTAACAAATCCCACCAATAAAAACACTAAATCAACAACTTTTTAAGATCAAACTTGAATCAAATAAAAAAAACTTAAGAACTTGCAATAGAAGATGATGAAGAACAAGATGGATAGAAAGATTGGATTGAAAGATTAATGTAAAAGTAACAAGAGAATTGATTAAAACTTACAAGATTGAAAAGAAATTAAAAATCACCAAACACCCTAATGGTGTTGGTGATGAACCGATCCTAAGAAAACTGGGAAAAAGAAAAAATGAACTAACTCCCTAATTGTGTGAAGGAAAAATCTATATATAGTCCTAGTGGTTGGTTGGTGAGTGGGCTTTCTCCCTTTCTTCTTGTCTTCTCGTCTTTTCAGAAAAGTTGACGTTTTCGATTCTGATTCGGGATTTGTCGTCGATTAAATTCAACTCGTCTTTTAATTTCTTCGTTAAATAGACTTGAGTTTCTTCGACATATGTAAATCTTCCATCTTTGGTCCTTTTCTTCGATAAATCTTCAAATAGGCCCATTGACTTCAAATCTTTTGCATCTCTTGGACAATAGACTTCGTCTTTAGTCTTTTTCCTTGATAAAACCCGTGCAATCCCATGTTTTCTTTAATATTCATCCGGTTAGCTCTGAAAACACAATAAACACAAAAACCACGCATAATTCCAAACAAATGATGTTAAATACGTGTTTTGGTCTTGTTTTAGCCGGAATTAAGTGGTAAAAGGATGGGTGTTTACACACCTATCAGAGGTCATATCTGGTTTAAAAATATCCTGATAGAATATTCCTAACCAAATAAGAATATGCCATTTTCAAATTTTCAAATAATTAATTTAATAAAACATTTTCTTAAAAAGAAAGTTTAATAAAAACTTGTCACACTTAATAAAAAGTGAGCTTTAAGAAAAGATTAAATCACTTGATCACTTGATTAAGGTTAGTACTTGTTTATCCATACCTTAAGTGAAAATGGGTAAAATGAAAAATACTTGAACTCAAGAATTCGTTTTTCGTTGTTTTCGTAAATGCTTGTTTTTACATATTGTCGTAATCAATACTAAGCGAGACCGAAAAATGCAAGTAACATTTTTAGGCATTATTGCATTAAAAATCTCCCCCTTTTTGATTCCGATAATACATAAACTCAGTCACACAAAAAACAAGATTTTCTAAGACGAGTTTATTCATTTCTCCCCCTTTGTCGAAGCAAAAAGGTTGCACAAGTCGGTGATGAAGAGACGGACTTTGCAAAGACCCCCCCTTGGTGCTTACTCCCCCTAGCTTGGGGCACCGAGGAATCGAGATATGGTGACAAGCTACATAGAAAGGTTAGTTGAACAAAAGAAACAACCAACAAGATATAGCAATAGGTCATAAAATAAAAGAGAAGAAAACAAAAAAAGACAAAGATCCAAGATAGGTTACTTAAAAAAAACATCATACAAAGATGTATGGAAAAAGAAACAAGCCAAAAGCATAAATCTAATCCTAGTTATTCTAGAATTCTAAGATTTGCTTGAATTTGGTGTCTTGTGGATAAGCAACCAATGCTTATATGAAAGACAAGGTAATGGCGGAGGGTGGTGTTGGTGGCTTGTTGGAGATCTCATAATCGTAGTGAAGAGGAGGCATGATTAAGAGACTCTTGATGTAGCTCAACTCCTCATAGATGTGTGTCATAGCAAGATGTTGATATTGAAAACAATGACAATATGTTCCATGGTGCATGACAATATCATGAGAAGGAGGAAGAGCACTAAAGGGTGGTGGTGGAAGAATAGATGTTCCACAATCAACATTCTTGGTAGGAGAGATGTGATTAAGAGTGTTCTTGGGTGAGTTTAGATTGTAATGGTTTTTGGGTGAGTTGGGATTGAAAGCAATTGGAGAAAATGGAGGAGATTCAAGGCTTTCATTGGGAGAGTAAGACATTTTGAGGTGTGAAGTATGGCAAAATGCTTATGGTTTAAATAGGGAAGGCTTAGGGTATTTTTGGGGTGGTCAAAGGGTTTGAAACAAAGATTCTCCAAAATGTTGGAGCAAATCCGGAGTTTTAGACAAAAACCCGAAAAAGAAAGGCACTGTAGGCGGTTCATTATCAAGGCTGGCGGTACCTTATCAATAAGGCACCGCGGTTCACATATGGAACCGCCTGCAGAGGCTGTGTTTGGTGTTTGGAGGAAGATTTTTCAGCAAATCTTATTTTTCTAGTCTAACTTATCATAGGGATATGCTTAAAAGCAAAGAGAGACAAAGAAAACATATGCAAACTTACCAAATAGAGATTTGACCAAAATACATGGATTAAAAAAATCGATGTAGGAGGTGTGTAAGACAAGACCTTAAGTCATGACACAATGATCCTCCATGATTCTATCTTATTCTTGCTATGTTTGAGAGAATCATACATATGAATTATGTAAGCTCTAGATTAATAGCGAGAATTTATGAAAAATCATTTTTATATTGAATTAACAATGTCAAACGTATTTCTCAACCATTTTCGAAAGAGACTTTGAGAATTTTGAAAAGGAGAAGAGAGGTTTTTTCAAAAAGAGTTTGTAAGACTCAATGACTCAAAGTGGTAAAAGATAACACACACAAAGAAAAGAAATTAAGGAAGATGTTCCATTAATCCTAGACCTAGACGTAAGTAATTAAAAGTTTCCCTCTTAAGTGGCTTAGTGAAGATGTCGGCTAAGTTGTCTTCGGAGGGTACCATCTCAATTGAAATTTTCCCCTTTTGAACATTATCCCTAAGGAAATGGTGTCGAATTTCTTTGTGTTTGGTTCGCGAGTGTTGCACGGGATTCTTGCTAAGGTCTATAGCACCTTTATTATCGCACATGATGGGAACATCATCAAGAGAAATCCCGTAATCAACAAGCGCTTGCTTCATCCATAGAGCTTGTTGGCATGCTTTTCCGGCACTCACATACTCGGCTTCCGTGGTGGATATTGCAAGAGCGGTTTGTTTCTTGGAGAACCAAGAAGTTAAACAACAACCCATGAAGGTACAAACTCCACTAGTGCTCTTCCGGTCTACATAGTCCCCGCATGATCCGAGTCCGCGTAGACAATGGTTTCTACGCCGGTCCCTTTAGGATACCATAATCCTTAATGTATAGTGCCTTTAATGTATCGGAAGATACGCTTAACCGCTTCGAGGTGAGAGGTTTTGGGAGCCTCGGAAGCGAGCACAAAGGCAAACACTAAACATGATATCCGGTCGACTTGCCGTTAGGTACAACAAACTACCAATCATACCTCTATATTTGGTGTTGTCTACCGACTCACAATCATCATCTACGGTGAGTTTAGTATCCGAGGCCATAGGGGTCTTCATTGGTCTAGATTCTTCTAATCCAAATTTCTTTAGCATTTCTTTAGCGTACTTAGATTGACTAAAGAAAATACCATCGTCCATCTGTTTAATTTGGAGTCTTAAAAAGAAGTTAAGTTCTCCCATCATACTCATTTCAAACTCATCATGCATGATTTTGGCAAAGTCATCACACAATTCTTGACAAGTTGAGCCAAATATAATGTCATCAACATATATTTGTACGATTATGAGGTGAGGACTGATAGCTGTGTAAACACCCATCCTTTTTACCACTTAATTACAATAATAACCGGGCCAAAACGTATATTTTATGTCTTTTATGTCGGAATTATGCGTGGTTTGTGTTTTTGTTGTGATTTAGGACGAAAAGGTGAAAAGTGGAGAAAACACGGGCATTCACGGGCTTTTATTGAAGAAAAAGATGAAAGACGGATTCAAGAAGTCAAGAGTGCGAAAAGAACGGAAGTCCAAGACCAATTCTGAAGATTTATCGAATAAAAAGTCAAAAGACGGATGTTTATTTAAAGCCGAAGAACTCAAGTCTTATTTATTGAAGAATTAAAAGACGAGTCCAAAGAAATCCCGAGCCAAAAGTCATTAAAGTCCAAGATTTGAGAAGATTAAAAGGCTTAAGGACTAATGGTGCAATTAACCAAAGATTAAGAAGAGAAGGACCTAATGATGCAATTAAGAAGAAATGAAGGATGGGAGGAAGCTTCCTAAGCACCTCCCTAATCTCTCCTATAAATAGGCCATTAGTATTATCATTTCGTTTTGTTGGCTAAGGTGACAATTAGTCTTCCACCTTTTAATTACTTGCTCTTTAAATTCATGTCATTTTAAATACTTGTCTTGCACTTTTAATACCTTTTAATTCCAAGTAAGTGTTCTTTAATTTTCTTGTTTTAATCTCTTATCTACCTTTCTTTCTATGCTTTAATCTTTGTTTACATGCTTATTGTGTTGCTTATTTGATTAAAGGTTATGTTTTTATGCTTTTGATTGTTTTGGATTATTGATTCTTATAGCTTATTTGTGTTTATCTTTAAGTTTCTAAAGTTTTTATAAAAGTTATTTTTATATAAAGTTTGTTTTCGTAAACCTTTTTCTTTTCGTGTTTTCAAAAGTCTTTAAATTTCAGTTTATTAGCTTTTTCTTATACGTGTTTGCTTAGGATTTTAGTCTAGTGCTTATTTGAGTAATAGCTTATTTGTCTTGCTTATTTTGTGTTCTTTCCACTGTATTCCGACCATACCAGTCGGAAAAGGGTTTATCATTCCGACCAGCACTCTTGTTGCTTGGTCGGAAAAGGGATTAGGATTCCGATTGGTATTACGATCAAAGGGTGAGTTTGGTTATTCCGATCAGGAGGTAAGTAACAGCATTCCGATCTGAGTCCACTCCACATTCCGATCAGAGGTGTTTGTTTGGTTATTCTGATCAGGATAGGTGACAGCATTCCGATCCGGGGGTTTCCGATCAACATTCCGATAGGGGTGTTTTTAACTTCATTCCGATTGGCTAGTTGTATTCCGGCGAGACCTCTTTCCGATCATATTCCGATCAGGAAGGTAAGGTTATTCCGACGGGGCCACATTCCGATCAGAAAGGTAAGGTACATTCCGATTGGGATTCCGATCGGAATGTATTCCGACGGTAGGGTTGTTTTACTATTTTGTCTTGTTTAATTTTTAAGTTGTCATTTTAATACTTTGTCAAATTTTAACTCTCGTCACGCTTTTAAATTCCCGTCATTTATTTTCTCGTTATTTACTTTTCAAGGTTTTTAATATTGCACCCTTTCTTTTAATTAGACTTAGATTTACTTTAACGCCTTTTATTTTAACGTCCAATTACATTTACGTCTTTGCATTTTATTTTTCAACAACGACAAATATTTTTCTTAACCAAAAACAATTGAGTCATACTTAAAACCATTTTTCAATTCGATTAGACATACGACAAAGAATCTTTTTATAACTAAAATCCAGTTATTAAATGGCGCCGCTGCCGGCTCTTTTCGTAAAGATTAACGGTTTTCTGTGAGAGACGCGTTGCTTTTTGGGATCCGTTCACCTGTGAGCGTTATTTTCTTGCACAAAAATATTCAAAAAACCATAAAAATTAAAAATTGTTAAAAATCCATAAAAATTAAAAATTTCAAACATCCAAAAAGATTTTATTTTTATTGTGTATATATATTCTCTTTGCGTTTGGTATTGTTTTCTTTTGTCTTTGTAGGTGTATGCGTACTAGATCTTCTAATTATCAAGAGCCCGAGACTCGAGAAGATTTAAGTATGTCAGGTGTTAACAACAACAATAATCCACCACACCTCAATAATAACAACAATGTTCTTCCACAGCCCGATCTTCGGACAATGGAGGAGCTTTGTCAACCAACCATGTTTGGACGAGGAGGACCGATTGCGCCGATGCAAATCACGGCTCCGGAGTTTTCGTTGAAGCACCACATGATTTAGAAAGTGCAAACAAATCCTTTTCGAGGAATTCCTGATGATGATGCCAACAAACACCTCGACAAATTCATTACAATCACCCAAAGCATGAAGTGCCCCGGTGCCACAATGGATGTTCTACGCCTTCAACTCTTCCCACATACTTTATCACATCATGCCGAGAAATGGTTTGATCGTCTCCAAAGAATTCAATTCATACTTGGGATGACATGACTCAACGCTTTTTGTCGCGCTACTTTCCACCATCCATGGTCACGAGCCTTCGCAATCAAATCAGCGGTTTCATGCAAGATCCCGATGAATCTCTTTTTGATGCTTGGGAAAGATATAATGTCTTGATCGATCGTTGCCCCAACCACAACATGCTCCCTGTCACATTGATTGATACTTTCTACAACGGATTGACTTTTCGTGATCGTGATACGATTAATGCAGCCGCCGGTGGCACATTTATGAAAAGGAGACCCGAGGAGTGTAGAGAGCTTATTGAGAACATGACTACTCATCATAAAAACTGGGATTCCTCCGCTTCTTCAAGGAACAACCCGAGAGTCAATGTTTCTTCTACTTCAACAAACCCTGATATGACCGAACTCACCCGCATGATGACCGAAATGAGCAAAAGTATCTTGCTTCTCGCTTCAAACCAACAACAACAAGTTAAAGCGGTTGCACCTTCTTGTGAGACATGCGGCGGTCCACACTCATACACCGATTGTCCTTCTACTCAAGGAAATTTGGACAATGTGTATGCAACTTATGGTAATTATTCACCGGAAAATTACCAAGCTCGACCTCAAGGGGATAGAAATCTGCTGAGTTACCGGTCCAACAACTACCTTTCACCCGGTTTTTCTCCTCAAAACCAAAACCCCGCCAACAACTACAATAGAAGCAACCAAATCCCACCAAGAGCTTCTAATCCTTATCACCCACCCACCCAACAAACCCCACCCATTAATCCCGATGTTGAAGCCATAATGAGAACCCAAGGTGAGCAAATCAAGAATCTACATAGCCAAATTATCAATCTGAAAGGAGATATTACCAAGCAAGGGATTGACATAAGATCCGAGCTTCGAGATAATATCCAATCCTCCTTCAGCAATCAAACAAATGATTTGAAGAATATGCTTGCTAGTTTCTTGCCCGCCGCTCAACCCTCTTCTTCGAGTTCTCTACCTTCAAACACCGTCACCAATCCGCGAGCAAATGTGAGTGCTATTACTACCCGTAGTGGAGTTACATCGTAGGACCACCAATCCCACCCCCATCATCTACACCTCCTCCACCACCATTTATCCCTACTCCTCCTACACCTAGTATTAGTGCACCATTACCGTCTCCGCCTCGTCATGACGATGTTTCCAAGAAGAACCCTTCAACATCTCAACCTTTACCTGCTACGCCTTCACCTTCACCACCCAAACCCAATATCCCTTATCCTTCACGGCTTGGCAAGACCAACGAGCTAACCAAGAATGACTGTCAAGTGTCGAGCTATATGAAGATGCTCTCTCAAATGAACATCAACATTAGCCTTGTTGAAGCACTTGTCCACATGCCGAAATTTGTGAAAGCATTCAAGGAATTGCTTAACAAGAAGGAGAAGCTAATTGAGCTCGCCAACACACGCTTAAATGAAAACTGTTCTGCAGTTATTCTTAAAGAACTTCCGGAAAAACTTAGAGATCTCGGTCGTTTTGTGTTGCCGTGCATTTTTAACAAAACCGAAGTATTTACTGCCCTAGCTGATCTCGGGGCCAGTATTAATCTTATGCCTTTGAGTGTTTGGAAAACACTATCATTACCCGACCTTACTCCAACAAAGATGACTCTTGAACTTGCAAATCGCACTCTCGCTTACCCCGTTGGTATTGCCGAAGACGTGTTCATTAAAGTTGGCACATTTACTTTCCCGGTCGACTTTGTCGTTGTTGATTATGAAATGGACCCTCGTATTCCTTTTATACTTGGTCGACCATTCTTAAGAACCGGACGAGCTCTAGTTGATGTTGCCGAAGGTGAGTTAATCTTAAGAGTCGGGAATGATGCACAAGTTTTCAAAATGGGGAAGCGTAAAAGCAAATCCTATGGACGAGAATTAGTGAATATGATTAATGTGCTTGATGACATTGTTGTCTACAACAATCCTCTATTCGATTCTTGCATTGATAATCCACTTTTTCAAGATGATGTGGATGATTCTCGCTCCAATTTGGAACCTTCTCCCATTTATGATTCTCCACCGATCTTTGATGCTTATGATGATGATTCTAGCTCAGATTCGGATGATTTTGATGATTGTACCTCCGAGTATCCCGATCTGCCCACATATGATGATTTTGATGAGGCCGATACTCTTTCGAGTGATTCTTCACATGATGAAGATCCTCTGCCATCACTCAATCCTACTTTGGACGATTACTCATTTGAGGAAGACTTTTCAACTTTTCTAAATACCTACTTCCCTCATGAGAGTGATGCTCCTCCTTTGGACTTTGAAGATTATCGTCTTGATCCTACTTTGGATTTGAAGAAAATACTTTCAAAGGAGAAGAAACCGGTCGACACCAATATCCGCAGCACATATGATTTAACACCTCTTTGTCCCCCTTCTGAGGAAGAGGTTGTGCATTTTCATCGCGGACCATCTTCACACTCTGCTGAGCCTGAGTGCTATTTTCCCCTAAAGGAAAAGGTGTTCGACCCCGGTATTGATATTCTGCAGCCATCTCAGTATCCACCTGATGAAATAAACGGAAATATTTTTGGAACTTATGGAAATCTGCTTGCACCACTTCACCCTTGCTTCCACCGTGCTCCATCTTTGCTTAAGGGAACCTTGCCTACTCTTTTTTGTCTTGCCTTGTTCGCCTTAAGTTTCTGCTATTTGATGGACGAAAACTATGTCTTTGATCCTGGTGGATATATTTCATGCTTCTTCCTATGATGTTCAAGGTCGAGTCAGGCTCACGACTCGGTTAACGAAAATCAAGCGCTTCTTGGGAGGCAACCCATGTATCTATCTTTTAGCTTTCTTTATCCTAAATGTAGGGGAGATCCGTTGGTTTGCTATTTCCTCTCCCCTCTTAATTAGGGATTCGAGCGCTCAATGATCCACTCTTGATGATTCTTGACGACCCGTGATTCCGTGTTCCCTTCTTCCCGGTTCTATCCTAAACTCTTTTCGATTCATTATTTTATATTTCTCAATATTAAAATAGGAATCTCTTTAGTTGTCTTTTCCTTAGCGAGATTTAAACAACGTGCACAATGTCCTAAGTGTAGGGGAGTTTACTCCCACATGCTTAAACATTGAGGACAATGTTTATATTAAGTGTAGGGGGACTTCTATCGAACTTAAGTGGCTCTTTTCCTTGTATTTTCCCTCATTTTAACCGGAAAATCAATTTTTCGACATTTTTCAAAATTTTTGATCTATTTTGGCCCATTAGTTTTTCCTTTTGAATAGTTATTTTTTCCTTCTTTGCTAGAATAAATTTTAATAAAGTGGTTTTAATTTTCAAACGTTATGAATCTTTTGACTCAACCCGAGTTTACTTATCTAAGTTACTCTAGCTAGTATCCTTAACATGTTTAAATCAAGTTTTGCTAGGCTTTTATATAGGGAGCTATAAAACGCGAAAGTCTTAACTCTCACGGGTTAAGAACAAGAACTTTTTGCAAGTTCCTATAATTGATCCTAGAGAGTCGTTTATCAAGGGAACTTTAAAATACGATTTCTAAACTTGAAAAAGTCTAAGAGTTTGCAAGATCCAATAGGCGACTCGAAAACCCAAAACTTTGATTTGATAGGCTAAGCATCCACGAGTCTCATTTCTTGAGATTTTAAACTGTGGAGAACGAGAGATGATAGAGTCAATTATAAGTTTGGTATTCTTTCGTGAATTTATGGGAGTTAACTATAAGCCTATTCTCCCATCGCTTGTTAATAAATTTATCTGCAATAAATAAGGTTCTACGATTTGAAAAGTTACTTAGCTTCTAGCCCAAGATTGTTTAAATTTGCTCGATATGGATTAGAGTTCATAGCCAAGGCATAACTTATTGAAGCGGGATGCGAAGATTGGCGAGTCCGAAAAGGCCCTAACAAGGCATGAGGGCTATATTTTGTTGCTAAAGATTCTAAGTGATGTGAAGAATCATTTGTCGAAAATCAATATGAAGGATCGAGACACACGACGAAAAGCAAAAACTCCCCAAAAGTCATGGAGAAGTGTATCCGAAAAGACCCTAGCAAGGTATGAGGATAAATAAAGCCAAGTCCAAAAAGGAGGCGGATCATTGTATATCAAAGTCCAAAATAATGATTGGAGAAAAATGAAGAAGTCGTGGTCCAAGTATGAATCTCTCAAAACTTCAAGTGATGAAATTCCTATTATGAAGAGAAGACCATTATTTCATGAACGTCTCTCAAGGTTTGAAGTATGAAGTCGCTGCCAAATATCGGTCCGAGAAAGGTCTCAAATCGCGAAGCGAGTTATGCCAAGATATGAACTTTATGAGGTCTCGAGAAGCAGTTTTAAAAGATTTTGTCCTTTAGCTAACTATTGATTAAATCGTTCACCTTATTTTCGGACTAAATAACTATCGAAATAAGTCAACAATGCATCCTCGTGATCATTCAAGACAACAATAAAATATAAGAGATACACCTAGGAATAAGGGAGTCTAAGTGAGTAATCGGCCCACATGAGTTCGTGTTAGTTTGCTAACTTATAATAACAATGATCTCGTTTTTAAGCTTGGTTTGGAGAAAGTGAAAACTTGAGGATGATGAATATTCATGACATTTCTAAAACCCAAGGTATGCTTTTGATTTCTTTACTTCGAATGTTTATAATTTTCTATCTCTTTAATAAAGGCCAAGGTGGATTGATTATGATGAAAAGTGTAAACATGCTTTGTAACTAATGCATTGCATGAGGACATTGCAATGGTCAAGTGGAGGGGATTTGATAGGTGTGTAAACACCCATCCTTTTTACCACTTAATTACAATAATAACCGGGCCAAAACGTGTATTTTATGTCTTTTATGTCGGAATTATGCGTGGTTTGTGTTCTTGTTGTGATTTAGGATGAAAAGGTGAAAAGTGGAGAAAACACGGGCATTCACGGGCTTTTATTGAAGAAAAAGATGAAAGACGAATTCAAGAAGTCAAGAGTGCAAAAAGAACGGAAGTCCAAGACCAATTCTGAAGATTTATCGAAGAAAAAGTCAAAAGACGGAAGTTTACTTAAAGCCGAAGAACTCAAGTCTTATTTATTGAAGAATTAAAAGACGAGTCCAAAGAAATCCCAAGCCAAAAGTCATTAAAGTCCAAGATTTGAGAAGATTAAAAGGCTTAAGGACTAATGGTGCAATTAACCAAAGATTAAGAAGATAAGGACCTAATGATGCAATTAAGAAGAAATGAAGGAGGGGAGGAAGCTTCCTAAGAACCTCCCTAATCTCTCCTATAAATAGGCCATTAGTATTATCATTTTGTTTTGTTGGCTAAGGTGACAATTAGTCTTCCACCTTTTAATTACTTGCTCTTTAAATTCATGTCATTTTAAATACTTGTCTTGCACTTTTAATACCTTTTAATTCCAAGTAAGTGTTCTTTAATTTTCTTGTTTTAATCTCTCATCTACCTTTCTTTCTATGCTTTAAGCTTTGTTTACATGCTTATTGTGTTGCTTATTTGATTAAAGGTTATGTTTTTATGCTTTTGATTGTTTTGGATTATTGATTCTTATAGCTTATTTGTGTTTATCTTTAAGTTTCTAAAGTTTTTATAAAAGTTATTTTTATATAAAGTTTGTTTTTGTAAACCTTTTTCTTTTCGTGTTTTCAAAAGTATTTAAATTTCAGTTTATTAGCTTTTTCTTATACGTGTTTGCTTAGGATTTTAGTCTAGTGCTTATTTGAGTAATAGCTTATTTATCTTGCTTATTTTGTGTTCTTTCCACTGTATTCCGACCATACCAGTCGGAAAAGGGTTTATCATTCCGACCAGCACTCTTGTTGCTTGGTCGAAAAAGGGATTAGGATTCCGATTGGTATTCCGATCAAAGGGTGAGTTTGGTTATTCCGATCAGGAGGTAAGTGACAGCATTCCGATCTGAGTCCACTCCACATTCCGATCAGAGGTGTTTGTTTGGTTATTCCGATCAGGATAGGTGACAGCATTCCGATCCGGGGGTTTCCGATCAAGATTCCGATAGGGGTGTTTTTAACTTCATCCTGATTGGCTAGTTGTATTCCGACGAGACCTCTTTCTGATCATATTTCGATCAGGAAGGTAAGGTTATTCCGACGGGGCCACATTCCGATCAGAAAGGTAAGGTACATTCCGATTGGGATTCCGATCGGAATGTATTCCGACGGTAGGGTGGTTTTACTATTTTGTCTTGTTTAATTTTTAAGTTGTCTTTTTAATACTTTGTCAAATTTTAATTCTCGTCACGCTTTTAAATTCCCGTCATTTAGTTATTTACTTTTCAAAGTTTTTAAATATTGCACCCCTTTACTTTTAATTAGATTTATTTTAACGCCTTTTACTTTTACGTCATTTACATTTACGTCTCTCACTTTTTAATATACTACAACGTCACACTTTTGTTTCACCAAAGAACGACTGAGTCTCATAGTTAAACCAAGATCAATTCTATTAGACATACTTAAACGAATCTTTTTAACTGAGTAAAATGCCAGTTATTAAGGACCTTTCTTCTTTGTAAAGAGCGTATTGTCTACCATCCCCATGGTATACTCATGTTTAACAAGAAACACTTTAAGTCTATCATACCAAGCTTTGGGTGCTTGTTTGAGACCATAAAGTGCCTTCTTAAGCTTGTAAACATGATCCGGTTTCTCAAAATCAATGAAGCCGGGAGGTTGAGCCACATATACCTCCTCATTGATTAAACCGTTAAGAAATGCACTCTTTACATCCCTTTGTTGAAGCTTAAAGTCTAAGGCACAAGCGTAGGCTAAAAGGATTCTAATGGATTCTAATCTAGCTACCGGTGCATATGTCTCGTCATAATCAATCCCTTCTTGTTGATTATAGCCTTGTGCTACAAGTCTAGCTTTGTTACGAGACACAACACCATTCTCATCTAACTTATTCCTATATACCCAGTTGGTTCCTATAATGGTAGAACTTCTAGGTGGAGGAACAAGTTCCCAAACATCATTGGCAACGAATTGATTCAATTCTTCTTGCATCGTAATGACCCAACTCTCGTTCGTCAAAGCTTCTTTAACATTCTTTGGTTCAATCAAGGAGACGAAACAAAAGAAGTTGCTTTGGTTTTGGACTTGAGATCTTAGGGTCCTTTGATTTAAGTCACCAATGGTATTATTGAGAGTATGATCCCTAGACTCCTTAATTTTTACTTCCTTTTCAACACTAAGGTCTTCAACTCCTATTTTTCTAACCTGTTTGGCTTTTACTACTTCTAATTCATCCAAGTCATCATCAACCAATGGTGGTGTCGTGGGTGAGGGAGGGGTTTCATCAAAGGTTATGTTGAGTGATTCTTCAATAACCCCCGAGGTTCTATTTAGGACAATGTAGGCTTTGCTAGTTTGGGAATAACCTAAAAGGATACCTTCGTAAGACTTTGTGTCAAACTTGGTAAGGTAGTCTTTGGTGTAGAGGATAAAGCACTTGCTTCCAAACACCCTAAAGTATTCCAATGAGGGTTTCTTACCTTTAAGAATCTCATAGGGGGTCTTTCCTAGGAAAGGTCGAATACGAATTCGGTTGAGAATATAAGTCGATGTGTCCACGACATTGCACCAAAACTTTTGAGGCAAAGATTGCTCGTTTAGCATCGTCCTACTCATCTCTTGGAGAGTCCTATTATTCCTTTCAACTACCCCATTTGATTGTGGAGTGCGAGGAGCCGAGAAGTTATGGGTAATACCATGAGCTTCACAAAAGGCACCAAATTGTACTTCATTATCAAATTCCCTACCATGATTCGTCCTAATAGAGACAATTGGACATCCTAGTTGATTTTGAATTCTTCGACTAAAGATTTCGAAATGATCGAAAGCTTCATTCTTAGATGCCAAAAATCTAGTCCAAGTGAATCTAGAATAGTCATCAACTATAACTAGGGTATAAAGGTTACCTCCATAACTCCGTATGACAGAAGGTCCAAAAAGATCCATATGTAGGAGCTCTAAGCACCGAGAGGTCGAAACCAAATTCTTGGCTTGGTGACTTGAGTGAACTTGCTTTCCAACTTTGCAAGCATCACAAAAGTGACTATCAAACTTCATCTTGGGGAGGTGTCTTACCAACTCCTTAGAGATTAAAGATTGAATTAAACGCATATTAGCGTGACCTAATCTCCTATGCCAAAGAGTAGAACTATCATCAATAGTCGCAAGACATATGTTGTCTTTTGACTTCTTATTAACCTTCATGACATAAAGCCCATGCTTTCTAACACCTTTTCCAATGAATTTTCCATCTTTTACGATTTCACTGTCATGTTCCGAAAAGATGACCTTACACTTATTGTCACAAATTTTACCTATACTTAAAAGGTTAAACCCTAAGTTATCTACGTGCTCAACCTTTTCAATGGTCATAGAGTCAAGAGAAACCGTACCTTTGCCAATGATATTACCATGTAGACTACTTGCAAATGTGACGTTACCTCCATCATATGCTTTGTAGTGTGAGAACAAACTTCGATTACCCGTCATGTGTTTAGAACATCCACTATCCTTAATCCACTCGTCGGGCTCCAAATCAATTCCCAAGCATATCTAGGTAACAACACACAAGATCAAACATTTGGTCCTCAATATCTCATGGGTCCAAAATTGTTAGTTCCAAACATCTCTTGCATTTGGTTGGGATGCATGAATGAAGGAGGGGTTCCCCATGGAGAACAAAATAGAGGAGGGTAGTAATTCATATAACCAGTTTGTTGTTCGTTATTTCTTCTGGGTGTATTTGATCTAGGTTTAGAGTTATGATCATTTCTTCTAGGTGTTGGGGTTTTACTTCTAGATCGTGAATTGTTTTGATTATCTCTTCTAGGCGTTGTCGTTCTACTTCTAGGCTTAGACTCATTCCGTATTCTAGGTGGAGTAGAGGACGGTCTTGATAAACTTCTATTTCCCATGAGAGGTTTACTTAATGGCTTGTAGAACTTATCAATAGCATTGTCATCAAGTATGGGTAATTTTACCTTATTAACAATAAGATGCTTTGGTTTTTCACCTGATTTTGACTTTTTAGAAAGTTCATGATTTTCACAAAACTCATGTTATGGCCGCGGTTCCTTATCTATGGCCGCGGTTCTATAGTGATAAGGAACCGCCCCATACAATCTGGGACCGCGTACAGTGGGTGATTTTTGTGAAAATCTGACTTGTTTAGGTTCACTAGTTGAGGCTTCATTTGAGTTAAAACCTAGACCAAGTCTTTCCTTAGAATGAACAATCAAGAGCACTAGTACCTTTCATGAACTTTTCCAATTTAATGGAGGTGCTCTTGAGATTTTCTTTCTCTAATCTAAGTTTCTCACAACTTAAGCAACTTAAATCAACTTCTTTATTTTTCTCAAGTTTTGCCAATTTCTCCCTAAGTTCATTGATCTCATTTTCAAGCTTAGTTTTGGTTGATTTTAAGGTTTTATTCTTTTCTATGAATTTAAGACTAAGTTTGTGTAAGCTATCATATTTACCTTCAAATTCAATATCATCAAAGGTGGAGCTATCATTGCTATAATATTCGGTTTCAGAATGTACCTCTTTAGAAGTGTGAGCCATAAGACATTTCTCCTCTTTGGGGTTGTCATCATCATCTTCACCGCTATCGCTCCAAGGCCCACTAACGAACGCTGTGTGATTCTTATCGCGAGAGGGTTTTGGACAATCACCAATGAAGTGATTTGGATCACCACATCTAAAGAAATTCCTATCACCTTTTTCGTTCTTGACAAACCGAGTCTTTGAGAATGGTTTCTTATCATTGTTAGGTTGCCTAACGTGTTGACCTCGTCTCTTGAAGAACTTCTTGAAATCTCTCACTGCCAATGCATACTCCTCGTCATTGCTATCCGAGGAACTATCATGGTCACTTTATGCCTTCTTGGCTTTAAGTGCAAGAGATTTTATTTCACTCTTGGTTTTCACTAATTCCGAGTCCTTCAAAATTATCATCTCATGAACCTTCAAGTTGCCTATGAGTTCATCGAGTGATAAAGTTGAGAGATATTTCGACTCTTCAATCGCCGTGACTTTGCTCTCCACTTTGGATGTAAAGCCCTTAGAAACTTCCTAACATTGTTCTTGCTAGAAAAACCTTCATCAAGTGCTTTTAGACTAGTAATAATGGTGTTAAACCTAGCAAATGCACTATCAATAGTTTCATCTTCTAAGATGACAAATTATTCATATTGTTGGACAAGAAGATCGATTTTGCTTTCTTTGACTTGGCAATTACCTTGGTGGGTTACAAAAAGAGTGTTCCAAATATCTTTAGCGGTTTCACACATAAAAATTCTTTCATACTCTTTCTTAGGCAAAGCATTATAAATCACCATTTTAGCCTCATTATTTTTTGAAAGTTTCTTTTTAGTGTCGTCATTAGCTTTGTCAAAAGTGACCAATTCTTTTGTTTTAGAAACTTTATTAAATTGATAAGGTAAAAAATCACCATTGGTAATAACATGCCAAAGATCTAAATCTTTTGATTTCACATAAGTTTCAAATCTATTTTTCCAATAAATAAAACTATCGGTTTCAAAAAGTGGTGGTCTTTGCATAGATTGCCCTTCTAGGTATTTGATGGAATCCATAGATCGATTCAAGTTTTAAAATACAATATACTTTAAAAATTCTTGAGCAAACTCACTCTGATACCAATTGTAGAAACTAGAAGGGGGGGGGGGGGGGGGGGGGGCGGGGGTTGAATAGTTTCTTATATTTACTTGTTAAAATGTGGTTTTCAAAAATTCCTTTTTCAAAAACTTAGGCTTGAGGAAATATGTGAAATCTTCTTATGCACAATATGAACAATGGTAGTGTAACTAAACTAATACTAACAAAAATATATGCACAAAGAATAAAGAATGTAAAGAGTTAAGGGTAAAGAAAGATCAAACCGAACACCAAGGATTTATAGTGGTTCGGTAACGAAGCTCACTCCTCGTTCCTACTCCACTCCTCGAGTACTCCTTACTCGAGAGTTCACTACACAACAAGCTCCTTATGGTGGAGAAAACCGTACACGTCGCTTAACCAATTTCCGACTCTAAGCTAAAAGTCGAGCCCTAATCGTAGCTAGGACCAATCTACACAACTATACTTAGTACATACACAACTTCCAAATAGACACAACTACATGGATCTTCACAACTATGACACAACTACAAATGTTTAAAATTAGATCTTCAATGGATCTTTGGTGGTGGACTCAACACTTCACAAGGATAGTGTTCTTCTCTTTGCACTTGGAGAGGAAGGGATGGAAGAACAAGATTCACTTCTTAAACAAGTAGTAATCAAATAAATGATCAAAGATTTGAGTGATTAAAGAAGAGTGTTTGAATCTGGAAATAGATGTGCAAAAGAGGTGAATTGAAAAGCTGAGAATGGTCTACTATTTATAGGACAAAGGGCCAACGGCTATATCTGCCCGCGGTTCCTTATCTTAGCCCGCAGTACCTTATCGATAAGGAACCACCTAGGAGCTAAGGAACCGCTGGACTAGACTCCGCTCCCTTTTTGGCCTTTAGTGGTCGAGGTCATATCCGGTTTAAAAAATATCCTGATAGAATATTCCTAACCAAATAAGAATATGCCATTTTCAAATTTTCAAATAATTAATTTAATAAAACATTTTCTTAAAAAGAAAGTTTAATAAAAACTTGTCACACTTAATAAAAAGTGAGTTTTAAGAAAAGATTAAATCACTTGATCACTTGATTAAGGTTAGTACTTGTTTATCCATACCTTAAGTGAAAATGGGTAAAATGAAAAATACTTGAACTCAAGAATCCGTTTTTCGTTGTTTTCGTAAATGCTTGTTTTTACATATTGTCGTAATTAAAACTAAGCGAGACCGAAAAATGCAAGTAACGTTTTTAGGCATTATTGCATTAACATTGAGGGTGATAATCATTCATGACATTCCAAAACCCTAAGGTAAGTTTTTGATCTTTTTACTTGTTTTCTTCCTTTAAATATTTTGTCTCTTTAATAAAGGACAATGTGGATTGATTATGATGGAAAATGTAAAACTTGCTTTGTAATTAATGCATTACATGAGGACATTGCAATGGTCAAGTGTAGGGGATTTAATAAGTGTGAAAACACTTATCCTTTTACCACTTAATTATAATAATAACCAAGCCAAAACGTGTATTTTATGTCGTAAATGTCGGAATTATGCGTGGTTTGTGTTTTTCTTGTGATTTAGGACCAAAATATGAAAAGGGAAGAAAACACGGGCTTTCACGGGCTTTTATCGAAGAAAAAGACAAAAGACGAAGTCAAAAGATCAAGAGTGCAAAAAGAACGGAAGTCCAAGGCCTATTCTGAAGATTTATCGAAGAAAAAGTCTAAAGACGAAAGTTTAATGAAGTCGAAGAACTCAAGTCTAATATATGAAGAAATTACAAGACTGGTTTATTTAATCCCGAGACAAAGTTGAAAAAGTCGAAGAATTTAGAAGACGAAAGACGAGAAAGAAAGAAAGAAGGAAGCTTCCAACACATGCTAACCTTCCCTAATCACCTATAAATACCCTCCTAATGACACATTAGGAGGTGTTGGCTAACTTGAGAAACTAGTCTTCCACCCTTTTCATTACTTGCACCTTTAATTTCATGTCATTTACTTAATTGTCATTTAATTACTTGTCTTGCACCTTAAATTTCTTGCCTTTAATTTCAAGTAAGTCTTTTAATTTTGTTATTGAATCTTTCTGTTAATCAAGTTCTTATTTTTAATCTCTCATTCTACCTTTCTTGTTTTGCTTAATCGTTATGTTTATGTGCTTATTTTTATGCTTATTTGATTAAGTGTTATGTTTTTATGCTTTTGATTGTTTTGGATTATTAATTTTATAGCTTATTTGTGTCTTTCTTAAATTTACTTAAGTTTTATAAAAGTTATTTTGATTAAAAAGTCGTTTTTAAATATTTTATCATTTAGTGTTTTTAAAAGTTTTTTAAATTTTGGCTTATTAGCTTTTTCTTATACGTGTTTTAGTTAATTTTTTAGTTGTGTGCTTATTTGGTTCGTAGCCTATTCGATCTTGCTTATTTACTATTGCCTACTGTTATTCCGATTACCACCACCGGAATAGGGTTTTGAGATTCCGACCTGCATTCCCTTTTGGTAGCATTTCGATCAACCCCATCGGAAAAAAGGGTTTTGTTATTCCGACCCACTTTCTGATTGTGGATTCCGACAAGGGGTTTTAATTGGTATTCCGATAAGGTGTATTCCGACCACATTCCGATTTGAGGTGTTTTGGATCATTTTGACGGATACACATTCCGACTGCTCATTCCGACCGTGACCATATTCCGACAGAGTGGTAAGTGTGCATTCCGACGAGTACATTCCGATCAGATTCCGATCGGATTCCGACGGTAGGTTTGATTTTTAATATTTTGTCTTAGTTTTATTTTTAAGTTCGCATTATTTTAAGTTTTCAAGTTTTCATTTTTATTTAATTGTCAGATCTATTTTTTGTAAGGCTTTAAATTCTCGTCATTTAATTAATTTACTTTTAAAGTTTTAAAAATTGCACCGTTTACTTTTTAATTAGTTTTAGCTTTAATTACCGTCATTTACTTAAAAGTTTTGCACATTTACTTTACTACAACGACCATTCTATTGTTTTCCACCAAAAGATGACTGAGTCGCACATTCAACTATTATCAATTCGAAAATACTGGAACAACGATATTTTTATACTTGGCAAAAATCACTTTCAAAAGCCAACCCTACTCTCTTTGTTAAGGGTGGGCTTCTTGATGATGAATCAATTGACCCTAAGCCCATTGTTGTGACCAACCCTACTACTGGAAAATATGTTACTCTTGGCTCATCAACTAAAATCAAGTTTAGTGTTAAATATGCTTAAATGTATAGGAAACCTAGATTACCTCAGAGTCAAGCTAGTGTTAATGGGACGGGATTTTATCAATCTAGACCTAAAGTTATGTCTAAAAAGGCTTGTTACACATGTGGGAGTTTTTCTCATATGGCATATAACTGTGTTAGCGGATACAAACCAACCGTTGACAATAGATCACCCATTGTCAACAACAAGCCTTATGTCCACACTAGACCACAGGCCACTAGACCAGATCCTTTCTTTTTTAAGGCAGCTAATACCCAAGGCCAACGACCCTTTCAAAAAACCAACACTTGGTCCAACAGACAGTGAATTCCTATAGCAAACCCTAATTCTCCCGCTGACATGAGCATTTCATCCGTTGACAAGGCAAGAAAAGTCGCTGACAGATCTAGGTTTGGTATGAAAATGCCATAACTAGCAGCTGTCAAACCTAGTAATAATAGGTATTTTCAACCAAACGGATAAGGGTCTAAGGCATCATCCAACTTAACATGGAGACCAAAACAAGAACAGTCACCAAATTTTAATGGTATCTCCATGACTTGTAATAGATTTAAATATCTTGAAAAGTATGTTGGAACAGACTGGGTACTTAAGGTTCAAAGGGATGAACAGGGGGTTGCTACAAGAAATAAGTCCACTCTTGTTGAACAACCAAATGGATCCAAGTTTACCAAGGCTTGGTTCCTAAAGAAAATTGATTTAGTTTCTTTATGTGCAGGATATTCCAAAGCAGATCAATGATTACAAATATTGGGATAGTAGATGCTCAAGGCACATGAGAGGGAAGGAGGATAATAAGTGTGAAAACACTTATCCTTTTACCAATTAAATATAATAAAAACGAGACCAAAACGTGTGTTTAATGTCGTAAAAGACGGAATTATGCGTGGTTTGTGTTTTTGTTGTGTTTTAGGACCAAAAGATGAAAAAGGAAGAAAACACGGGTTTTCACGGGCTTTTATCGAAGAAAAAGACAAAAGACGAATTCAAAAGATCAAAAGTGCAAAAAGAACGGAAGTCAAAGGCCTATTCTAAATATTTATCGAAGAAAAAGACCAAAGACGAAATTTTAACAAAGTCGAAGAACCAAGTCTAATAAAAGAAGAAAATTAGAAGACGAGTTTATTTTATAATTCGACAAATCCTGAGACAAAGTCGAGAAAGACGAATTAAATTAAAAAGACGAGAAGACAAAGAGAAAAAGGAAGCAACAACACCACATTACTCCTCCACTGTATATAGTTCATTTTCCATCATTTGTAACAAGTTTTTCATTATTAGATAGATTAGTTTAGGAGTAGGAGTAGGTTAATTACTTTCTCTCTCTAAACTTCCTTTAATGTTTTCAAGCTATTCAATTTTAATCTTGTAATTTGAATCTTAATCTTCATCTTATTTCAAGTTTTTTATAATCATTCGCATTCTACCTTTCTTGATTTTTAAATCTATTGTTTTGTTTGGTTAATCATGTAGTTTGTTTGATCTTTATGCTTATTTGATTATTGATGTGCTTAATTGATTGTTCTTATTGTTTTCATGTTTTTGATGGTTATTGCTTATTGTGCTTATTGTTTGATTTGTGTTTTTCTTATTTTTAATTAAGTGGTTTTAATAGTTTAATCTTTTAAAAGTTGATTTTTAATATTTTTATTATTTAGTGTTAAAACTTGTTATTCCAAACTAAATGAAAACATGTATTCCGACTTAGCTTGCAAATGATGTTTTCCGAATAAGCTTACAAAGATGTATTCCGAATTAAGATATTAGTATTTTATCCGAATTATTTATTCATCATACATTCCGACTTATTGTTTCATTCATTTCCCGCCAAAACAAAAGAGCAATCCGAATTATATGTACATACCAGATTCCGACTTATTTATCTAGTATGCATTTTCCGAACTATACATGCATGCCTTGTTGTAGACTATTTTTTCCCTCCATTTTTTGTGTTCCCCCATGGGGAACATGTTCCCCTAGTTTAAACATTTAGTCCGTAGTCGATGTAGTTTTATCCGAAAGTTGTTTTTATTTTTATTCTGAAAGTCAGTCATTTTTAGTTTTATTTTTCCGCAAAATTTAGTTTAGAATTTTATCAAAAAGTTTTAGTTTTGATTTTATTAAATGCCCGTTTTAATATTTGTCTCGCTTACTTTTAAGTTAGCTTTATAATCCAATTTCCTTCATTTTTATTAAGTAAGTTTTATTTTTAATTCGAAAGTTAATTTTTATTTTCACTTTTATTTTATTTCAAAATTTATTTTTATTTTATTTTTCTTCTTTATTAAGTTATATTTTTCTTTATTAATTTTCATTTGTCTTTAGTTTATTTTTAAAATTGTTCACTTTAATATTCTTTGCATTTACTTTTTAAGTAGAAATAGTTAAACGACATTTGCTTTTTACACCAAGAACAACTGAGTCACACATAAATATTTTGTCAATTCGAATCGAGTCGAGAGAAACGAACTTTAATAAAAATTCAGTTATTAAAATGGCGCCGCTGCCGGCTCTTTTCGTAAAGATTAACGGTTTTTTGTGAGAGACGCGTTGGATTTTGGGATCCGTTCACTTTTGAACGTTATTTTTCTTGCTTAAATTTCACAAATTTTTCAAAAACAAAAAAACAGATCCAAAAAAATCAAAAATTTCAAAAATCCAAAAACATTAAAAAAAAACCATTAAAAGCATTTCTTTTCAAAAGTTTTGCACCAAAAATATTCCTCTTATTTCTCTGTTGTGTTTAATTCTTAATGATTCGCATGTTGATTGTGTAGGGTGTGGAAGACCATCATCTGGTAGTGAATCTTGTCAATGGTGTTCATGCGAACGGTGCGGAATGGATATCCCTAATTACGAATTTTGACGTTGTCTATCGTGCAATTCAATCAATTCATACTTCCATTCATTCTTCACCAATGATTACACTATCTCACCCTCTTCCATATATGAGGATCCGTATCCGCAAAATGCTCCGGGTTTTTCTCAATACCCGTGTTGCAACAATTGTGAGGGCCCTTCCGATACTTCTTATTGTCAACCGATGAAGGATTATGACACAAATCCGTGCTATAATTCCGGTTTTCATAATTTTGAGCCCCCACATTACACCCTCGATCATCAACCTTCTTTTACAATGAGTGAAGACCAACGAAGCACTATTTTGAATGCACTCCTAAAAGTTCAAGACGAATTAGATCGACTTCAAGCTAAATTGCAAGAGGAAAAGGGACAAGAGAAAGTATCTAATCTTAGTGTTTATACCTCTACGCCTTTTGTGATACCATATTGTTATGATGATGACGAGGATGATATCTTTGATCTCAACCCATCTTTTGAGATTACTACTCCTACTCTTGACGTCCCAAATACATCTAAGGATTGTGATACATCGAGTGAGATTAGTGAATTTGGTCTCGACAAATTCTTTGATGAGGTTTGTGATGAACCAACTTTTGCGAAGCTTACGGACGAGGTCGCTCTTAATGATGATTTTTCTCCATGCTATGAGAATTTCACTTTTTAAATTTCTCGTTTTTCCCCATTTCCTCCGGGAGATGAGGGCGATGTTGATTTATTCTCTCTGACTTACGAGAAGTTCACCAATGAACGTGGTCTTTAGATGAGGTAGAAGACGTTATTCTTCACGACAAATTACTGAAAGTTCATCTTCTTATTGCTGAAATTGAAGCGTTGAATTCTACTCCTAATACCGAGTCTTTACCCCCGTCTCTTACTCCCGTTGAGAATAATGATACATTTATGGAGGAAATCGACATTCTCTCAATACCTCCGGATATTGATGATGATGACACGGAGGAGGATATTCTTTTTGATATTTTGATGCATGAAGATATTGTCCCAAATCCCCCTCCGGAGCACCTTTCATCCAATACTGTAGAGACCATTACTAAGGATGAGTGCTTTGACCCGGGAGGTGACATTGATTATTCTATGATTGATACCTTTACGGCTTTGCCGCTTAGTGACCATCAACTATCTTGGGAGAATGAAAATTTGCTTCCTTTACCCACCCCACCTCCCGTGGATGATAACTTCACATACTTTTCGTATGTTGAGAGGACTTTTCTATCCTTCAAGACTTATCCTCCTGCCTCTCACTCATTAATATCCTCCGGGACCGAGGACAAGATTTTTGATCCCAGTATTACATTAGAGGCTTCCCCATGGACCATTTAATTCGGGGTCGAGTCAGGCTCGTGACTCGGTGAACAAAAAGAAGCGTTTCTCAGGAGGCAACCCGATGATCTATCCTTTTTATCCGTTTTCATAATAAGTGTAGGGGGGGAGACCACTAGTGATGACTTTTGACGACCTGTGATTCCGTGTATCCGTCTTCCCGGTTCTATCCTAAACTCTTTTGATTCACTATTTTATCTGTAAAACCCGCATGCTTTTACCATGAATAGTACCCTTAGTATCCTACGTACATGATTAAAACTTTCCTTTTAAAACATGAATACATTTCACGAACATAAATTACGAGAACTACGTACGTATTATTACACGATAAGTATTAAGTATGTATTAATGCACGATAATTATTATCAATAATAATTAAATCACGAACATGAAATCATGAACGTAAGAATCATGAACGTATAATTATGTATTTACGCATTTATTATTATGACTACGTACAAGTATATATAATAACACGAATATTTTATAATAACGAAACCTAAATACAAGCACACGAACACGTAAATAATTTAGAACACGAAATAGCTACGGGTTTCCCTTGGTGGGCCCTACTAGCCGCGGCACAAAAGGGGGGGGCCCAGTCCATGTTGATTTTATTAAAGAAACAAATATGGAAAACATAAACATTACAGAAGAATTTTTAGAAAAGCTAAAAACCCTATTCTCTCTTGCTCTCTCCTTAGGCCGGCGGCTACATCAAAGAAACAAGGGGGTTTATTGATTTTTATTTAACAAATCACAAGAACGTGTTCGTGTATTCAAGATCTATTGATTCCACGTGTTTTGGTAATCCGAAAATCCCTTCTTTTTAATTCTGTTTATGTTTTATGAACATGTGATCATGGGGAATTAAAAACAAGATTAAAAACATGCTAAAATCATGGTGGGGAAAATCAATTGGGATGTTTTCGGGTTTTGGTGTTCGGCCACCACACAAACCGAGAGTCTCACGACTCTCGGTGTCGTTTGGTTCGCACCACCACACGAGACTCATGTCTCGGTGGTGGGTTTCGGTCAACAGCAGGGAAACAAGACACCCCGACGTGCGTCGAGGGTGTCTTGTGGTTTAGTTTTGTCTCGGCAGCCACACAGCCCCACACCCGGCTAAAGCCGGTGGCTAATTATGGTAAGCAGGGGGAACCGCAGGCAGCAGGGGGACTACTGGCTACTGCCAGTGGGAACCCGGTGTGGTCAGCGGCTGGGCCGAGAAGGGCAAGACCACCGGCTACAGCCGGTGGCAGAGGGCCGAAGGCAGGGGTAACCGGCTTAGGCCGGTTTGCCACTGTTTTTGGTGGGGTTTTGGTTCGGGCCGGTTCATGGGTTCGCGGGTCCGGTTCACGACATGTTTAATAAAAATAATACATGGGTTCGGTTTATTATTTTTTTTACAAGTTTAATAGATTTACAAGTTTATTTATTTACAAGTTACTTAAATTAATTTAACATGGCATATAATTAATTTAATTAAAACATGGACTTAGGTTTATTATTATTTAATAATACATGGTTTTAACCTAAGTATTTAATTATGTAATTTAGACTATAGTAATTAATTAATTATTAAAACATGACATATAATTAATTAATTTTCATGACTTAGGTTATGTTAATATAAATATTAATACATGTTTTAACCTAAGTATTATATACACTTTTTATAATTAAATCATGATTATATTTAATTAAATCGTATAACATATAGTTTATTTAATTAACATGTTATAATTAATAAACTATACTACTAATCACATGACTTAGTATACTTAATCAGTAAAACTTAAGCTTATTGTATTAGCTTAATAATCCAGCTTATTTCTAATTATGGAAACTTTCTATTTCAGAAAACTTACTATTTTTGGAAACTTTCAATTTTTAGAAACTAATATATTTTAAGCAGTTAATCTATTTTTGGAAACTTTCTATATTTGGAAACTTTCTATTTTAGGAAACCTGCTATTTTTAGAAAGTTACTTATTATTACACAACAAGTATAATAATACAAGAAATACAAGTAATACTTAATCAGAATATACAGAATACATGATAAACACAACATAACGTTAAAATCAGTAAAACATGACATGAACATATAAAACAAGCTAAGACATGATATAAAACCAGTTACGTACTCAGTAATCAGAATACTTATACACGTATACTATTTATGTAGCATTATTGAGATCGAAGTAGGACTCTCTTCTGTTCGTCTTCTTCGTTCACTGGACATAAGGTACGGATTCTCCGTCCTTTCAATATGGACATTCTTTCCTTATTAGGATTCCCCGTATGCAACCAACTTTTTTCCCAGTATATGTTTTATATGTTTTGATTTGCTTATGTTTAATTAAATGCCTAAACCATTTACATGCATGACCAGTTTCACCTACTTATGGAGGTACCATAACCATAACACTGGAGGCACCAGTGTTATGACTTCACCACGGCGGAGTGATAGTTCATGGCGTCCCTTTCAGCTTTTGGCCATATTATTATGTTATCATGTGAGGCGTATGGGTGCATCCTAGGTTACATGTTTTTAACAGATTATTTAGGTGAATGTGGTGTGTGCCTTGCATCCTTCACAAGGAGTTGATCCCTCTTACCCAAACTTATATTAATTAGAGGCAACCCCTCTAATTGCATGATGAGGTCACCCCTCCAAGTATTCATGCGCGTTGATATTTCATGACTTATATTGGCTTAATGGTTAACATGTCAAACAGTTTTCATAAGATAAACATAAGGCTTTTCAAACTATAAAACCAGTTTTACTAAGTTATACCAGGTTTTCCAGGACTTAATCAATTCCGCTGCTATATGTTGTATATGCTTATGTTATTCATTCTATGCTTGTATATCTGTGCACTGAGCGTTATGTTCAGCCGTTTTCCTTTCATGTTCCCAAAACGACAGGTACTCAAGGGCACTCGTAGACTCTAAGCGTAGGTGCATATGGATTGGAAGCTTTCTAGCCTTCATTTTCCTTTATAGTACTTATGTTTGTGTGTGATGTTTGGGGTACCGATGTTTGTTTCCGGTATTTCCTTTATGGTCATGTAATGTTTAAGACATTTATCCTTGTATGCTTTGATGACACGCCATAATCACGCGTGACATTCCATTTACCAAAATGGGGTGTTAAAATTATGGTATCAGAGCCAAGGCTTCGACCTGTAGGCTCTCAAAATACGACCTGTGATTAGTGGATAGTCAATATGGTCTTCCTAGAACTGACAGTCGGTTTTCATGCATTCATTGTTTTCATGCATTCATATACATGTCATTGTCGCAGGTTTATGACTAAGTAATGGTTGGTATAGGACTGACCCTATTTAGTCGCATGTGCTTTTATCGAAACTTTTAACTTTGGGACCGACCCATTGACGTCCCCTCGCCATGTCTTTTGTTTTAAGTGAACTGACCATAGGCGTCCACTCTCGCGCATATAAAAGTTTTCATAAAACTGCATCATGCATTCATGTACTAGTTTTCCTGCATAAATTTTTTTTCATGATTTATTGGTATAATTTTTTTTTTCATGTATATATTTTATGTTTTGATCAGTTTAATCATGTGTTTTTATGTTATACTGTCAGATGGTAAACACACACAATGTCCGAGAGATGGTTGCAGCTGCCAATGCAGATTTGCAGGACATCCTTCACCAAAACGACAACTATCCACCTCCACGACATATCTTCCCCACGGATGGAAGGAATAGGCTCATGAGAGAATACTACGCGATTAGGCAGCGAGCTGAGGAAAACAACAACGATTTCATGCAGCGTTTCCTTCGGTTCGCTAGTGTTCTAAGAACAGCAGCGGGCACTGCTGAAGAGCAAGCACACCATTTTCGTTGGGTCTTTTGTCCAATGATTGCCAATAATTTGGAAGGCACTGCCTTCAACACGGTGGCACAAGTTGCTGATGCAGCACGTAAGCTGGAGATGCTGCAAGAAAGAGAAGAGTTCGGGGAAGCAGAGAGACCCGAGAAGAGGTAAATATTCGTTATTCAGTGGTGACCATTCCGAGTTCTTTCTGTATTATCCATATTTATCTCTCTTTAAACTGCATCTTTCAAGCAGAAGACTGGGGACCCGTCTCAGCCGGCTACTCAGCAACAGCCTACTCAGCCCAAGGGAAACGGTCAGACTCAAGACCGTTCTGCTACGGATAGGCGTGGCGGTAATGATAATTACCGTAACAACGCTGGAAACTCCAACAGTAGAAGGTCCTTACACTTACTCATTTCCTTATGTTACATGTGAAAATTCATAATTCTGACACATTAACAATCTTCTACCAGGAATCATGGTAACAGGAGAGACCAGAACCAAAGAGGTTTACAGCCTAACCGTCCAGCTATCACTGGTATTATACCTTACGATTTTCCGCATTGTCCTTTTGTACCTATAAACCATGTCTCATGTATACTGTTCTTAACAGGCTCCCAGCCAATAAGGGCACCTGCTGGAGGGTATACTCATCCTCTTTGCACTGCCTGCAACCGTAGGCACCCAGGGCCATGTCGCTTCGATAGCGATGCATGCTACAAGTGTGGCCTTACTGGTCATCGCGTGAAGGACTGCCGCAAGGGCGAGATGAAGGGCACATCAAGACATGCTGATTCCAAGCCGCCTCCTACTAGTGGACGCGTTTACACGACTTCTCGTGACCAGGCCAACAAGTCTACATGTACCATCACTGGAATCTTGTATATGTATGGTCAAGCTGCATGTGTTTTATTTGACACGGGTGCTACTCATTCAGTCATTTCTATGGCCTATGCTAAGAATGTTAGGATATCCCCTATGCCATCTAGAGAATGTACTAAACATTTCCACGCCTTTAAGAGACTCTGTACGCATAACCCATGTGTACAAGAGCCTTCCCCTAGAGTTTGACGACAAGATTCGTCCTGTTGACGCACTTCCGCTGTACATGAGTGATTTTGACATGATATTGGGTATGGACTAGCTATCCAAAAATTACGCCACCATAGACTGCCATACATATTGGGTCATCTTTGGTGATGTAAATGCACCAGAGTACATTCTTAACGGGTTCATACCCGGAAGGTCTATACAAATCATATCAACCTTGCAAGCACGTGCATTACTTTCACATGGTTACGAAGGCTATCTAGCTACTATTCATGACATGGATGCTGAATCTCCATCAATTCAGAATCAGCCAATAGTGTCATAATTTCCAGACGTATTTCCAGAAGAACTTCCGGGCATACCACTTGCACGTGAACTAGAGTTTAATATCGAGCTCATCCCAGGAACTGAGTCGATTTCCAAGGCTCCTTATCGCATGCCTCCCATAGAGTTGAAGGAGCTGAAGGTCTAATTACAAGAACTTCTGGAATGAGGCTTCATTCGACCGAGCGCATCTCCATGGGGCGCACCGGTCTTATTCGTGAAGAAGAAAGACAATAGTATGCGTCTTTGCATAGATTATCATGAGCTCAACAAGATCACCATCAGGAATAGGTATCCTTTACCACGCATTGACGACTTGTTTGGCCAACTCCAAGGGGCCAAACATTTCTCCAAAATTGATCTGAGGTCGGGCTATCATCAGTGATGAGACTGCAATTATACATAGTCTCATCGTCCAAATCGGGCTTAAAACGCTTAAAATATCATCAATATACCCAAATATATGCTTGTGTTTGTTCATTGTGTATTTTAGGTATGGATATCGTGAAATAAACAAAAGATCACAAGAATGAAGCAAAAACGAACACGGGAAACGAAGCCGCACAAGGAACCGGACCCGAATCATGAATTTCCTTTGCAGTCCTTGAAGTTTGAAGAATTGGCAAGATTGGTCCCTCAACTATTGAAGACTTGTCACTTATGGCCCTTGTAAATCTCAAATATACAGGTTTGGTCCATTAAGTTTCAAGATTGTACATCATTGGTCCTTGAAGATTGGTCAAATATCATATTAAGTCCTTTAAACAAGTATCCAAAAACTTTTTGTGGCCAAAGTGTGAAAACACAAAGTTACTTAACAAAGGAAGTTGGGTTATTGGCTGTTTATTATGAAGTGACAACATAAGGGGAGTATAGGGGTCATTTCTGGGCAGACAAGAAAACTTAAACCCACCAATCAAGCCACTCCACGTCACCCCACTACTACCCTTCAACCAATCAAATCCTTCCTACCCTACACGTCACCTTCCACCATCCTTAATAACTGATTTAATAAATCAGTTATTACTTTCCCACTAAAACACATTTTTAAACTAATCTTTCCCCTAATCTCGATTAAAAAACCTTGTTCTTCCCATATAAACCCTAATTTTCCCAGACCCAATTAACCTAAAAACAAAGGGTTTTTATCCCATAACGTCCAGAATGCTAATTCACCATAACCTCACCTAAACCCACACCCAAAACTTGGACCCAACCAACCCATGTGACCCCTGGGACCCTCTCCTACCTATCACTTTCATCCCAAAACCCTAAACCCTAAACCCGACCAGTTGAACGACTCACATGTATTCCTTTGCCCCAAAGAAAGATTATACGGACAAGATCATATCAAGAGAGCTGTCATCCAGCAAGCATCACATGTATCCCGTTTGACCAAGAAATTCCAAGGGCAAAATCAGATTTTTTTGAATTAGGGTTTTAGCTTTGCATTTTTTATTCAAGTAGCTAGAACCTTCTGTAATGTAGTATATAAAGGGTGCATGTACCTTTTATTCACTTTTGTTCCAATATTTGTTAAATTTTTTATTATTAATGAAAATGAAAATTCAAGTTTTATGAAAATATTGAGTTCCTCTTTTATCAGCTTTCTTAGTGTAATCACTTTTTTGTTATTTGCAAATCTAGTTTAAAAGGTTTTCAAGAGTTTTCATTATCAAGATTTTTAGAAATTCGTTTTTTTTAAGTTTGTTTTCTGAAAAAGTTTTTCAAAGACTTGAATTTAACATAATAATGAAGTGAAAGTGGACTTATTATGTTAAATTCAGTTGGGTGTTGAGCTTTTGTTAAGACTTTATTTGGTTTCAAGAAGGTTTTGTGTTTTAAAGATTTTTCACAAAAATCTTATTTTTCCTTTTTATTAATCTTTCACTGTAGCAAAAGCTACAAGCCAAAAGCTTGTAGTCTTTTGCAACTTGCAATTCTTTTTCCTGGTTGTTGGTGTATGTGTAGGTTTCAAAAGTAACAAGACTCCATATTCCATCCATTTCATTTCATTTTTTTGGTGAAGACATTGTTTAAGCCTTGGGTCTTTTATAAGATTCCATCAACAGGCTCTCTACTTGTTCACAAGCTTCTTTAAAAGCTCTCAAAACCCTCAAAAAGGAAGGCATCAGCTGAACTTTCAGGCTTGAACCCCTTTTTCAGTTTTTTTAGCTTTTTTTTGAATGATGATGTGAATTTGTGGGATACATGTTCATGAGCTTGTTTGATTGTTTATTACTGCTTATTTGTCATGGTTATGCATGTTTAATGTAGGTTTGTATTATCTTGAGTTGTTTAGATAAAAAGTTTTTGTTAAATTTTTGATTTTCAGAAATTAAGGGTTGTTTGGGATAGGGTTTTAAAGTTAAAGTTTGACAAGCTTTTGACTAAAATAACTGTCTACACACTCTCCTTAGGTTAGTCTTAGTAGTATTTGGTATTTGGTTTGCAAGTTAGTAGAGTTTAGAGGAAGTTGCCTGCTCACTTTTGGTAAAATTAGTAATAGTTAATCAGTAGGCTGTTATAAGGTAGATTCTAAGTTTTATGAGCCCAAATCTTGTTATCAGTTAGGATTAAGTTAGACCTAGGGATTAGAACTTGTTTGTGTAGGATTGGGGGTGACTTGAGTGAGTTTTGGCCAACCAAAACTCACCCTAGTGGTCAAATAGACCATCTCAAAACCCACCAGACCCTACAAGTTCATCAGTTACTTTTTTGGTGTGATTTGTTATGATTCTGTGTTAGGACTTGTGTTTTTTTAGTTTGATCTGACTCCCCACACTTCCATGAGTGTGGGGGTGCCTTGACTTGACAAAATAATCAAGAAACGAATCATTTACAAGCATAAACAAGCTCACATAACATTGGTCATTCTCTGGTCCATCAGAGAACGACCCCTTGCTTATTTGTATCTCGGACAACAAAGGGGTTGGGTTATTGTGTTACTGTAGCACCATTATCAAACCTAGGCACGTTTTTCTTCTTTTTTGGCTTTTAATCTTGCTTAATTTAAGGTTTAATTGTGTTTTGGAGTAATTTAGATCACTGGTTTTGAGTTTGGATAAAAAGAAATTAAAAAAAAGATTTTACAAAAAGGACGTGGCCAGGACTCGAACCTGCGCCACTCCTCTCAACACACTCATATTTAATCATTACGCCCTTGGGTCTTTTACTACCAAGGGTTGCTTTGGTTATTTACTTAAGGTGAGTTTTGTTTTGGCTTATTTTTACAATCAGCTTCTAAATAAGCTGATTCCAGCTTATTTATCATATATTTTTTTCGGTTTTTCATTTTTCCTGCAATTTAGACATAGTTTAGGACTTTTTAGTTTAAAAAGTTTATTTTTAATCTTATTAAATTATTTTTTATGATTATTTTTTGTTTTAATTTTAAAAAGTCATTAAAAAATAGTTAAAAGTATTTTAAAATTTTTGAAAAATCATTATTAGGTTTTTAAAAGTATTTTTGAGGTTTACATTGAAAAAGTTTCCATTTTAACTAAATTTTGATTTTATTTAATTTTGGAGTTTTTTATTAACTTTAAAACTTATTATAAAATTATTAAAAAGTTTTTGGATAATTTGGTTTTCAATTTTGTTTTATTTATATGTTTCTTGATTTATGGGAATTTTTTGGTAATTTTTAGGACACTTTCGTTTTTCGTCGAGTTTTACGATTTCGATCGTTTTACGTCGTAGTGTAATTTTTAGCGTTTATCGTCTTTAATTTTGTCTTTTCCTCACCTAAAAACGTCACTAATCCAAACTTTGATTTTACATATTGGCACTTAATCACACACCTCATTCGAGAACGAACCCGCATTTATTCGGTTTTACGTTTTTCTTAAAGCGTAAGACTTAATACTTGCCGCTCATACGCGTTTTTCCTAAAACGTGTACGATTTTACTACCTCAATTTTTGGCGCCGCTTCCGGAGAAGTGTGTTTAGCCATTATTACTATCATGTTTGTGTGAGTAGTGCATTTTTGCTTTTCAATTTTTGGAAAGCGTATATAACGTACATACTCATTTTTGTTATTTTTCTCTACTATATTATAGTATCCAAATAAATCGTGTTTAATTTTGCTAAATTAAACACAAACCAATCATTTTACTATATTGTAGATATCCGATTATCGTTTTTGTTTTTCTTGTGAATATATTACTATATTGTACTTACGTAGAACAATAAATATACAAGTACTCCAAAAGCGTGAAAACGCAACCTTGATTCGGGATTTCATCACTCGATCATTGTATTCGAATCTAAAGCAAAAGTTTAAAGGCAAAATTGATAAATACTTTCGTGAGGCTTAATTTCAATTAACACAAACTATAAGGTGGGTATAAGGCGGTTGTATTTCACGACCTAAGGGAAAAAGGCTCTTAAGTGCTTAGCGCCGCCTCGTTTGCTCCGCTTGCTTGTGCGTGTTTTGAGAAAGAGGGCTAATCGAGGGTTTGCCGCCCAAGTATTATCTACGTATACTATATTTTCTTGTTTTCAAGATTAAACCCTCTTGAACGTTTTGGTGTTCCACCAACGTTCTAAAGTCATCGAAGGCGTTCACTCCACGTGATCATTTTCATTCTTTGAGGCTCTTTTAATCGAGAAATCGATTCGAGGAGAGATTTGTGGATTTGAGTCTACGTAATACAACAAAAAATCCAAAAAATTATAAAACAATCAAAAACCAAAAAAATTGAAAATTCGAAAAGCCGCAAAACAAATCTTCTTTGCTACCCCCATTCTACGCTTAGTGCATGCGCACTCGATCGAAGGATTATTCTAATTCTAGCGACGCTTTGAATTGACGCAATCGTAATCGAAGGAATCGACAACGTAGACGAGATTTAGAAACCGACGTTCCTAATATCGTTGTTGATGAAACCTTAGACGAGATGGCCGACAATCGTTCGATGATGGAATTGCTCCAAGCGCCCACCGAGGGTTATGTAGTGATGTAGACGTCTTTACACACCTTTAGGAAAAGGAGGTAAATAGGGCAAGTGTAACACCCCCAAATTTTATACAACTCAATACAGCGGAAGACTAGTTGGTGTTACGGGATAGCACATTACTCACATCATAGACAACGCATAAAAATCGCGTCGTTTAATAATAAATCATTTCCATTCATAACATCAAAGTTACATTGGTCCCAAGTCATTATATTTCATACAAAGTTTTACGAAGCATTTGAATGGAAATAAGTATTTAGGTGCGGGCCATGAATTCTTGTTGTCTTCCCGAGAATTACCTTCAAGTACCTGAGATAAAACATGTTAAAAGAAAAGGTCAGCGATAACGCCGAGTGAATTCATAGAGTTTAATAAATTCCATCAATACAATATCAGTATAAAATTATTACTGAAAATCATTTTGTACAAATCATTTTAATAGGCCATAAAATAGCCAAAGTCATTTTATACAAATCCTTATCGAAAATCATAATATAGGCATTTACCATAAAAATCATTATACGAGCCAATGTCGTAAAAACATCATACAATACGTCTTATAACATTGTATAAAATCAAATAAAAACCATTATATGAATATGGTTATGAAAACCAAAACACGAACATAATATCATTAGTATGACCCTGTATTGCTAGTCAGGCAATACATCGTAATTCGAAGCGTCTAGTAGTATTTCGTTAGTTTTGGATTATTATAAGCCGCATGACATTGTTACCTTACTAAACCAAAACGGGTAGCTAACCCGATACTAATTTTGCCCATCTAAAGTAGCGTGTCGTCACAAAGGTCACGCTATGGAAATCTTCTCATACATAAATTCGCATACCAATCAATGTGGCACGACGGGGATCAACCGTCAAGGCGCGAACTGGGGTGATCGTCCCCAAATAGTACTATTAAATGCATAAGCGTCTACCAAATACCGGTAGTTCACAATTCATGCTAATGGGAATTTTAGTGACATAATCTAACTTTAATAATCCATTTAATTTCATCTATCGGGTCCTTTAATCATTTATCGGGTCATACAATCGGGTCATTCAATCATTCGGGTCCAAAATCAATAAACAAACAATCGGGACAAATGGTGTCCTATTTAATAAAAACTAACATGTTATCTCCCTCGCGGGTTTATAAAATATTTATAAAAACATTTAAAAGAGTGCGAGGCTATGAACTCACGTTGATGTGGGAAGGCGATTATCGGCGATTTGGATGTACTGTACGTGCTTCAATCACGGAAACCTAGACAAATAATACTCGTCTTAGACTCATGTCCAATGACTTTATGAAATAAAAATTATGTATACATATGATGATTATTTATATATGATGATCAAGTGGGTTTACATATTCTCGTTTACTCATTTTAGTGTTATGTGTCGGTAACGTTTATACTAGTTTACTAGTTTTACCTATTTACGTATTTTAAGTCTAATAAACTTATTATAAGTTCTTTAACTTGTTTTAATCCATTTTATACTTATATTATCAGTATATATACTTTCCATGTTGGGCTCAAATGGGTTAAGCCCAATAATAAGTTTATAAGTGTTTTAGTCCATTTTTGTTGTATTATTAGTCCAATAACGTTAATTTAGTCCGTTAATGTCCGTATTTCTTATAGTTCGGGTTTTATCGGTTTTTAATTGTATTAGATACTTATATATCAGTATGTGACTTTTATAAACTTTACATTAGACGGGTTTGGTCGTCTAAGTTTTATTTGGCAAAAAACGTTAATTTTACGGCGATAGCCGAAAAAGTCGTAAAAATCAAGTTTATAGTTTTTATTACTTATAAATATTATTTCACCACCATTTATATAATTTATCCATTTAATTAACCTTTCATATATTTATATAAATAAGTTTTATAAGTTAGTGGGTTTTTATTTTATAATTTATAAATTAAAATGTGAGTGCTTATATAATAATAATAAACATTAATTCCAAAAATCTGATTTTTATCTTCATGTTCACCATTTTTACCATATCTAGAGTTCTATAATGAATTAGAAGCTCATTTTCGGGTGACATGTTCTTCATATTATGTGATACATTCAACTTAGTTATAGCTACTGCCCATTTTGAGTTCATCTTACCTTAACAGTCCCTATAAAACTGCTTATTCAGATTAGACCACCTAACTTGTTTTGATCATATCTCACTCATTATTTTGATTCCATTGCATGGCAAACTCTCACATGTGTACAAGACATATATCTTACTGCAAATGGATTCTAATTCATCATTTTATCAGTCCATGACCTGTTTCTTTACTGTTTTATACAGCCAACAAATTTAACCAAGATTTTAACCTTGTTTCTTATGGTTTTTCACCTTTTTAATCATGTTTATCAACACCAAATCCCCACATAACATTTTTATCATCATATAATCATCATATACATATACAATAGGAAATAAAATACATGTTTACATAATAAAAATAACAAGAAGATGAGGAGGACAATCTTTATACCACCAAGTTGATGTAGGTTATGAGTTTGACATGGATTTGGATGGAGAAACTTGTGCGTAGCCAAGACCATCTTCAAGACCACCATTCTTCATGTATACCTTGTGGAAAATCAGCCCCAAGACACCATGAATACTCCTCCTTGGATGTTATAACTTGTACCAATCAATAGGGCTTCAAAAGGGCATCAACATGTATATGAATAACATGAGATTTTGTGGTTGATTTTGATCAAATGAGGGTGTTGTTTGTGAGATATGGGACGGCATTTTTAGAGAGAAAGGGAGGACGAAAGTTGTTTTGCATGTGTGAAATGAGAGTGAGTGGTTTTGGTAGCTTGTTTTGATGTAGTGGAAGCTTACAAAGTAAGCTAATTTAGACAAGTGTAAGTTGTATGCTTGCAACTTGACACCTAAGGTGTTGAGGCACTAGTTTGGCCGCCCCATGTGTGCTAGTGGGGTGGGACAATGTATTTTGTCCCATCTCACTAGTTTACGGGTATTCCTCGATTCTAGTTTTCTCGATTTGCGTGCCCTCGGGTCGTTTTACGAAAAACGTTTTTATAAATTATGAATCAACGTCTCAAAACGAATCCAATAAAAATTGTCTAATCAAAAACGGAGTTCAAAAACGTAATTACGTAATCCTAGGGTTTCCGGTTTAGTCGTAAAGGACGTTAAAATAAAATCGTAAGTCCTAATCTCTTCTCGTAAATTTGTGAGTTTATGAACCAACACAAATTTAAAACTCCAAAATAATATTCACGGATAAATTTATTTTCTGAAATGTCGGACTGTCACCAAAGACGGTGTATGTAAACGTAAGCACGTAACGTAGAATCCTCCGGTTTAAACGTAGTCGATGCTACTTCAAGACGTAAATCCAAATTTCTTCCCAAAAATAAGTGAGTTCATATTGTGACATTGAAATAATGTTTTCAAATAAATATTGAGAATAAAATATCAACCATAAATTGACGGATTGTCACAACATTTACCCCTAAACAGGATCTTTGTCCTCAAAGATCATCTTACCTTACTACTCGCTTCTTATAGAGTTAAAGCCATGTGGGTATTTCCTCCACATTCGGTCTTTTCTCACAAGTGCAATCCATTATAATACGCGAGTTTCATCAAACATAACTACGGGAATAAGATCAGGCTTAATGTTGACTTACTTTCTCTATCCATGATGTACACGGGTTTTTGATGAATGCAACTTTTCGCCGATCTAAGCTTTACTAAGAAGAATTCAGATTTTCACTTGATAGATATTCCATCAAGTTCGACTTACGAAACATAATTCACGCGGTTCTTGAAGTCCTAGGGTAGATCCAGCTTATATGCCTTTCAATCCCAACTTTTACATCATCTCAATGGTCCCATACAACGGGGACTTATATCCCATGATTTGTCAGATCATGAATTCATTTTTCCAAGGTTAAAAATTGTGGCATAACTTCGCTACCCATTTGGCACTTCAAGATCTACATTTCACATTCACATAACCTCTTGCCCACTACCGGCTGTCAATAATCAAATCCTAATTTCAACAATCATTTCAAATCTCGCAGGTCGGGTATTTTGCAAGGTTAGGTTTGCCATCATAGGAAACCTTAAACCTAAGAGACATGTCCAACTCACAGTGGGTGTATGTCGGATGTCTTCATCTCAACTCTTGCTTACAGATGCTCTAATATAGATCCTAACAAGATTAGATCTCGATCCTAATACGATAATTATCAATGATAATCTCTTCAAAGGAAAACGATTATACGGTTCATTACTAAAGGTCAATCATTCAAACACAAAACAACACTTATATTACCTTGTATCGTTAGTTTACCTCGTCCCTTCGATTTGGGGTGGTACATAGTACTCTCATCAAGGTTCGTTCTCAATGATTTCTGAGCAAATCTCTAGAAATTCGATGCGAAGCGAGTATCTTGATATAGATGATCGATACAGGCATGCTATGTTTACATAACTCTTTTGCATTTATCATTAACGAGAATGATATTAGCAGATTTGGTCAGTCTGTCGACGATGACCCAAATCGAATTAAATTCAGATGATGACCTTTGCAATAGCTAGACGTTCACTAATGTATGAGGCGATGTCTGCCTTCATAATTTTGCCATTAGTACAACTTTTTCAGGCAAGGATACTTTTAGTCATAAGTGACATAAATAGAATACTTATACTTACAAACTCCAACATAACTATATCTCACAATCCTCTATATTTAGACAATCACAAGTGGCCTTTAAAACATTTGCTGCCATCGGCTTCTCGATTTTAGTGGTTCATATTAGCCGTGAAACTACTTTTTATTATTTATATTATCCTTTTTACAAACATCGTTTATTTTTATATTGTTCGGCAATTCATTTTGCACATTCATTATTAAGGAACATGTCCTAACTGGTTCTTTATCTTTTCTACATAATGCGTCGGTATCTATATTCACTTCTCATGATGATATAATTATCATGTCCACAATTCACTCAGATATTCTTTCTATATTATGCGTCAGTAATTACGTTCACCTTCCTGATGAAATAAATATCACAACCGTATTTATTCAAAATTCTTTCTTCATATCTTCTATGTTTTAGTTTCGTCTTTACTATCATTTTTATCCGTTTTACTCAATCCGTCGTCTAAAGCGTCGATAATTATTATAATTAATTAAATAATTATTAGTTAATTTTTTTTATGAAGTGTAAACGTAAAAGTTTTAAATTTCTTAGTTCGACCAATTATATAAAATGTTCAAAAATAAATTTGAATTTAATTAACACGATTTTTGTTGATTTATCGAAAATAATTATTAAGATTTGTAAATACTCGAAAAATCTTTGGTTACACTTTGGTCAAAGTTTTCTTAGTTTGAAAAGTAAAAATTATCGTTTCAAATTTTAAGTTATGGTTTAAATGGTTTCCTCAATTCTCCTTAAGTTGTCTAGAAGTATACACAAACATTTACCCGTAAACAGAAGTTTAGTTAAATGGTTTGTGTATAAGGGAATAATCCCTTAAAATCCTTTGTTAAAATATCTGTCAAAACATATTTCCATTTTTCTTTTTAGTAAAATCCAAAGTCTGAAAAGGGCTCTTAATTTTTGAAGAGTCTATATGCATATATTTTACCATCATTAATCCAACGGTCATTTTATGTAAAGGATTAAGTCTTTAATCTCATGTTAATTATTCAAGGTACAGGTTTTATCGTTCGGCCAATTTAGGACAGTCTAATACTAATTATTAACTCATTCTTATTATTATAAACAAACAAATAGTCCTTAATGATCACAAGCATGAATTTATCAAATTACATCCTACACACGTGATTCACCAAATTTATGAATGCTACCTGTGTATTAGTCAATCCAAACGACATCACGTGAAACTCATAATGTTCATTACAAGTACCGGATGTAGTGATTGGAATACATAATCTTTTTCGCGGACGCGAAGTTGATGATAACCATGCTATTGGATCAAATTTGCTATAACCTTGTAAATGATCGAACAATTCTTCCATTTCGAGTTATGGATATCGTTTTCGATTGTCAATTTACTCAATTCACAGTAATCTATAAATATAAGGAATGATAACACCATAGCTCTTCAGGATGACAGGCTTGGTATAATAAAATCTTTTTCCGACAACTCTCTCAGTTGTACGGTAATTCCTTTAATTTAGATGGTGCTGACGTACAGTACACAAGCCGCAAGTGCAACACCGGAAATATAATCAATACCAATTTCAACTTGCCTTAATGGCAAAAGTCTAGGTAATTTATTAACAAATACCTCCTAAAGTTTAGATAACATAAACATCTTTTAATAAATTCATATTAAGTTCTTTCTAGATTATAATATCTATAACTAGTTCACAACCATTCACGGTATAATTTTAAGTCTAAATACAGGATATCGTCATCCACCAAGAATTATTTAGATCATTTTTGATAATCAACATCTTATCATTTAGGGAATTCTACTCGAGTTCCCATCAATTCAGACAATGTCGTCATGTCATAATCAATCAATCCATTCTACCGGCATTATCAACTTTTCAGTTTCATTGCCGTCGATAAGATGTGAACTTCTCAAAAGACTAATAATAATTCATAATCCTTCACAAATTCAGGGATATTAGGATACACAACTACTATTAAAAGAGTAAGGTCAACGCATAATCTATGCGAGAGAACTTCAAATCAGATACAGACGAAAACATTTAACGAATATGAATATATCCCACGTTTTCATAATTTGAGTACGCATTCGAAAGCTCCTCGGATCGTTACCCAGGTCATTCAAATGAAATCAAATCAAAAGTATGATAGGAACGTCGATACATCCAGTCGGCTATCAACACTCGGTAATCAGATACTTTTCCTAAGAATCTTACTACGGGAGAATTGGACAAGAAAGAATTGTCAATTGTCAAATAAGACAATTTCCACAGATGAGTAAATTCAACTTAGAAGAATAGATGCTACAGGTACATATGTAGGTGTCCCTAACACTATGTCCCTATTTTTCACTTCTTGCAGATCTCATAAAATTTAATCTTTCACAATCTTCAAAGAAAATGTAGTGTTTATTCATTAGTTTTATGGTGACTACTAATCAGTCTTGCATGGTCCATTCCAAATTGTATGTAGGCGCGCAACTATATACAATTTCAAGATCAACGATGCAATACTCAGTTCGTCAAAACTTTATCATCCATGTTTATAGTAAAAATCATTTTCATGCTTAATTCTTAAATAAGAATCACAAATAAATTTACAAAGATTTTTCCTTGTTATGAAAACAATTAAGTTTCCAAAGCGTCTTATAAACAACTTTATTTCGATAACAGTCACTTATAAATCTCACTTTGAATAATCCTTATAGTGATGAAAATTCAATTTTCCTCAAATGATACCGTTTTATTTTATAAAAACAATGAGTGATCTGCAGAAGAGTGATGAAAGCTTGTTCACCAAGAACTTAACTACAATATGATAGGAAATGAGCTTTAGCCAAATAATCATGAGGTTTATGACCTCGATGGCACTCACGAAGAATAATCCACAACGTAACTCAATTCAAGATGAGTACTTGTTCAATGGTTGCATCACTAATGCGAGCATTAGAGACAAGCAAGAAAAGATAGATAACATCAATACATGTAGGATTTAGCAATCAAAGGTAGTCTTTTTCATTAATCACAAACAAGTCAAAATTGTACCGTAACACATTACGTGCCACTATGTCATACAATTCTCAGAACTCATCCTACCAACTGATATCTCAGTTAAGTGATGAGACGGCTTTTATACATGGTCTCATCGTTCTTTTTGGACTTAAAATGCATTAAATATCATCAAAATACCCAAATATATGCTTGTGTTTGTTGCTTGTGTATTTTAGGTACGGATATTGAGAAAATGACAAAAGATCACAAGAATCACGCAAAAACGAACACGGGAAACGAAGCCGCACGATAAACCAAGCCCTAGTGAGGAATTTTCCAAAGAAAACCCTTGAAGATTTGAAGAATATTGAAGATTGGTCCTCCAAGTTTGAAGAATTGACACTTCATACCCTTGTATCTTCATAATTACAAGTTTGGTCCCTAAAGTTTGTCAAAATTGCAAAAAGGACCCTTAACTTTGGACAATTGGCAAAAATGGCCCCTCATCTTTAAAGAACTTGTCATATTTGACCCTCCAAATGTCAAATATACAAGAATGGTCCCACAAGTTTGAAGATTGTACAAGAAAGGCCCTTGGGAAATGTTTGAATGAACAAAAGTTAGCCAAGAATGTCAAAAGGACTTGTTTTGCAAAATGGTTTGGACTGCCATTGAAAAGATCTTAACGGATTTGGACTTGGTTTGCAACCAAAAACAAACGGGCTGTTAACTTTATGGATGGGTAATGAAAAGTTTTCCCCTTAGCCACTACACCTCTTGGCCCAACAAGTTAATACCCGGTTTTAATCCAAGTCAAACCCCCCACCCCGGTCAAACCCTTTTTCCCACTAAAACACAATTTTAAAACTTAATCCTTTTCCTTTTGGATTAAAAATGGTTTAACCACCTTATGAACCCTAATTACCCTTTGCTAATTAACCAAAAATTAAGCATCCTAACTTGCCAGATCACTAATTCAGGGTGTCAAGACAAATCCCCACTCCCCAAAAACCCATCACCATCACTGATTGGTCCCTCCCCACATGCCCCTGCTACACGTTTTTACAAAACTCCAAAAGATGGCAGAAGAGATCAACGGACAAGGGAAGATTTCGTGCTCCCAAAGGATTTGTAAATGGCCAAGATCATTTTGCACCTGCTGTAACATCACAAAGCAACAAAATCAGTCACATGGCATCTTGACTCAATGGCAAAATTCAAAATCTTCAAAGGGCAAAGTAGGAAGTTCAGACATTAGGGTTTAACAATATTTCCAGCTTTCTAGAATCAATGTAAGCCTATTTAAAGGCACATAGGACGTAGCATATTGGTTTGGCTTGATTTTTCTCCTTTTTCAAAAACTTTGTAAAACCAGTTTATGGGTTAATATAAATGGTTTAAGTATTGTTGATGAGAATTATTGAGTACACTTTACATTTTCAGTTGATTTAAGTACATTGTTTAAGTTTGGTTTAAGTTTCAACAAAGTTTTTAAATTTCTAAGTTTCTGATTAATTTTCAAAGTTTTTCCTAAAATTCAAATTTTATTTAAAACCTGTTAAGATGATGTTTAATTCTGTTGGATTGATGGAGTTTGAGCTTGTGTATGTCCATAGCACCATGGCTTGTTCTGGTGCAGTGGGTACCCAAGCTTAAAATCCCCATTGGTTTGGCCATTTTCTATTTCTAAGCCCATTATATCCTATCCACAAGCTCAAGCTTTCTTCTAGCTTAGTCTATAAGCTAGGGGTAAGTCTTAAGTTTTTTTTACACAAGCTTTACCTTTCTTCTTAGCAGGATCTCCCAATTAGTGTTTGAAGACATAGGGTGTGTAGTCAATATTGACCACCACCCCACTCTCTTCCTTTGCTCCTTAATCATAAGCCATTAGCACAAGCACTAGCTTGTAGGAGGTGGCTTATCAGCCACTGTTGGGCTTGGAAGTAAGCCCAACAAGGTAGACCTTGTCTCCTCTTTTTAATTTTCATTTTTTTGAAATATTTATGCTTTGTGTGATTTTTATGTTAAGCTGTTAAAAGTCTGTTTAAGTGCTTGTATTTGCTTCATTTAGATGTCATATGCATGTTTTGAGTTCTTTATTCCAGTTTGGTAAAGTTTTGTGTTGATTCTGTTTGAAAAAGGTTGAGATAGATTTATAAAGGGGTGTTTGGATTTAAGTCTTATAGGGAGAGTTTGCTAGATTTTGAAGTTTAAAGGCTGTTAGAAGTAGGCTATAAGGGTTGTGTTAAGTTGTAAGATAGAGTAGTTCAAGTTTGGTCTAGTTAGGAATCTAGTTGTGTGCTAAAAAGTGAAAGTTAGCATAAAAATTTCAAATCTGCCATGTGTGCCTGTTTTGATGATTTTTGAGCATCACATCTTGAAATCTGCTAGGAATTAGGCTGTGTTAGGGTTTGATTTGTTTGTATGAGAGTTTGTTGAGCTTGTATGCAAAATCCTAGCCTTGGAAACTCATTTGTGTGCAATCTGTTAAGCAAAAACCCCCACAGACCCCTTATTTTCATCAGCAACCTCAATTTGCTTGGTGTGCTAGATTTTGTGAATTTGTGTTAAGTGTAGTGCTTGTTTTTTGCTTATTGTGACTCCCTACACTTAGAAAGAGTGTGGGGGTGCCTTTGTTCCACAAATCAACATCAAGAAGCTCAAAAACCCAAGTCCTCTTGGATTTTCTCACAAGTGAAGAAACACAGATTCTGCTTGTGTTCTTCATAAGTTACTGGATACGTTTTTTATTTTTGATCTTGATTAAAATTGGCTAAAAGGTGTTTTGGAATTGTGTTACAAGTCATAAGAGGTTAACAGATTGTTGTGTAAAGTGTAAAAAAGAAAAAAAGATAAAAAGCAAAAAAGCAAAAAAATTGGGGTTTCGCCAGCATCGAACCCATAGTCTCCACACTCAACACACCACACACATACCGTCGCGCCCTTGGGTCTTTTACTGACCAAGGGTGAGACACAAGGGTATTTAACCCCTTCTTTGTTAGCTTTTAGAATATTAAGCCGTAGCTTATTTTGATCATTTCAGCTTATTCAATAAGCATTTTTAGCTTATTCTATTTTTCCTAGGACATTTATAGCTTATAGGATTTTTCTGATTAAAAATATTATTTTTCCTTTTAATTAATTAATTACTAGAATTATTTTTAGTTTTAAATTTAGAAAGTCATTTAAAAATAGTGAACAGTAATTAAAAAATACCAAAAAATAGTTTTTAGGTTTTAATTTGTATTTTTGAGGTTTATATTTAGAAAAGTTTTCAAAAACTTTAATTTTTAATTTTATTTAATTTTAGGGTTTTTAGGCAACTTTAAAAATTAATATAAAATTAACCAAAAGGTTTTAGGAACTTTTGTTTGCATTTTCTTCTTAACTAGAATATTTAAGATTTTTGAGAATTTTTTAGAATTTATTTGAGAACTTTTCATTTTTTGGAATATTTTAATATTATTTTATTCAATAAAATTCAAAGTTTTATTTTTACTTCTTTTTCATTTTTCCTAGATTATAGACATTAAAATAGGACTTTTTTCACTTTCCAATTAATTTTTAGGTTTTTCAATTAATTTTTAGAATTAATTTAAGATTTAATAGATTTTAATAGTTTTTAGGAGTTTAAAAATAGTTTAATTTGATTTTAAAATTTTTAAAAATAGTTTTTAGTTTAATTAGGTCATTTTTGAGGTTTACAAACTATTAAATCTTGTTTAGGGCTTTTTAATATTTAAAAGTGATTTTTAGGGCTTTAATTAGCATTAAAAAGTCATTATTAAATTAATTAAAAGGTTTTGGCAAGTTTGGATTTTTTGTAAACTCTTAGAATTTTATTGTGGATTTTTAGTAATTTTTAGGAATTTTTAGGTTAAAATTTTAATTTTTGTCCTTTTTACGACTTTACGTTTACGTCTTTTTCGTCGTAGTTTAATACGTTTTCGTCTTCGTCATTTTCTCTTCTTTTCTTCTCATTAATAATCAAAAACATAATCAATCATTCATTACACAACACACGTGCCTCCTCGAGAGAACGAACTCACTTTTAGGGTCTTTCACGCACGGTTTTCCTAAATCGTCGTGCACGCTTACCCTATTTACGTTCTTTTTCCTAAAAGACGTATTTCTACGAACATCATTTTGGCGCCGCTGCCGGGGAGGCGTGTTGTGTTTTGGTTGAACCATTGTTGTTTTCTATATTAGCCATAAAAGTATTTGTATTAATAGCACTCTATTAATACGTATTATCGTTTTTCGATTTTTGTGTGAATATTATTACTATATTGTATACGTAGAACAATAAATTTACAAGTACTCCAAATACGTGAGCAATCACAACCTTGATTCGGGATTTCATCACTCGATCATTGTATTCGAATCTCAAACCAAAGAAAAAAAGGCAAAAATAGATAAATACTTTCGAGAAGCTCGATTTTGAGAAATACAAACTATAAGGTGGGTATAAGGCGGTTGTATTTCACGACCTAAAGAAGAAAGGCTCTTAAGTGCTTCGCGCCGCCTCGTTTCCTCCGCTTGCTTGTGCGTATTTTGATTTTGAAAGCTAATCGAGGGTTTTGCCGCCCAAAGTATTACTAAGTATCATATATATTTTCTTGGTTTCATTTGATTAAACCCTCTTGAACGATTTGGTGTTCCACCATCGTTCTAAAGTCATCGAAGGCGTTCACTTCACGTGATCGTTTTCATTCCTTGAGGCCTTTTTAATCAAGAGATTTGATTAAGGAGGAGATTTGTAGATTTTGGTCTACTTAATACATTTCAAAAAAAAAAAAAAAAATCCAAAAAAGTTAAAAACAATCAAAAACCACAAAAAAAAAAAATTGAAAAAGTAAAAATACCAAAAAGAATCTTCTTTGCTCGCCTTCTCGTTGTACGTGACGTTTATGCAAACTCGCTCTAAAGCTAGACGTGCTCGTAAACGAAGAAACAAATCACTCACTCCTACTAGTGAGGACTCTCCTATTGACGAACCCATTGTAGTGAAAGAAGCACCCATGGCTAATCGAACTATGATGGAGTTGCTTCAAGCACCCACCGAGGGTTATGGAGAAGCGATTGTGATTCCCGCTATCCTTGCGGAGAATTTTGAGGTTAAGACGGGTTTGTTGTCCATGATTCAAAACAACAAGTTTCGAGGGGACGAAAAGGACAACCCGCATAACCACATTCGCCAATTTAATCGTCTCACCGCCACATGCAAGTTTAAGGACGTCTCAAACGACTCGATTAAGATGATGCTTTTTCCGTATTCCTTAGCGGGGCCCGCAAAAATTTGGTTAGAGAAAGAGCCACCCAATTCTATATTGACGTGGAAGGATCTCGTTTCAAAATTCGTGAACCAATTTTTTCCGCCCTCTAAGACTACGCACTTGAAAAACGAGATTTCAAAGTTTTCGCAAGAGTATAATGAGAGTTTTTCAACGGCTTGGAATAGGTTTAAGGAAATGTTGCACGAATGTCCTCATCATGGTTTTTCCTACTTACATCAAATAGACACGTTTTACAATGGCTTGAACGATCATGAGCGTGATTATCTTAATGCCGCCGCGGGTGGTAATTTTTTTGTGTAAAACGGTCGAGGAAGCATTGGTAATTATTGAGAATAGGTCTAAGGTGTATAGTCCTCGTAGCACGTCGAGTGTTCGTAAGGCTTCGTCTTCATCTTCACCTAGTTTGTCACACACCGTTGATGCTTGCCAAGTCGAGGCTAATTTGGAGAATAAAATTTTTGATATAGTGAAAGGCTTGTTAGTTGAGTTTAAAGTTGGTGAACAACCCGCTCCCGCTACGATTAAAGCGGTTGAGGTTTCTTGTATGTATTGTGGTGGAGCTCACGATTATTCCGAGTGCATTACCAACGGTGGTAACACTTCGAGTGCCTTCGCGGCCGCGGGAACTTATAACCAAAACGGTCAAGTTCCTCGCACTAATCAATTGACTCCACCGGGTTTTTCACCAAATCAAAATGTTAACAATTATCGAAACAATCAAGTTGGTTACCAAAGCAATCAAAGGAACAATTATAAGGGTAATAACAACTATGGGAATCAAGGGAGTAGTAGTAGTAGCCAATTGCAAAATCAAAATCAAAACCGTAATTTTCAAAATGCAAGTCAAGGTCTTCAAAATAATAAAGAACTTCCAATAGACTTTTTGAATTACGCTACTTCAAATGATAAGATTTTGGAAAACATTCAAGAGCAAATGGCTAATCAAGCTAAGGACACGGCTAAGAATGCAAAGGAGTTAGCCACTTTTATTAAGGAAAATCTAGCCATGAGAAATGAATTGAAAAATGATTTTGCTAACCAAATTCGAGGTCAAAACAACAAGATAGAGCAAAGTCATGCTAGGCTTGAACAAAGAATTGACCAAAAAGCCGCTATTCAAGATGTGAAGTTTAATAATTTTGATGCTAAGCTTAATGCAATTTTAGAAGCCGTAATGGGAAACAAAGCCTCTACTTCGGGTAGTTTGCCTAGTAACACCGTTTCAAACCCGAAGGGAGAGATGAAGGTGATTACCACACGTAGTGGTAAGGCACTTAAAGAACCGACTCCTCAACCAATTACTCCAACGGTGGAGGAAATTGAGGAAGAACCTGAGGTGGTGGTCGAAAAGGAGCATATTTCAATCCCACAAAGTACCGCTCATGCCACACCTACGGTTGACCCATCACCCATATTGGAACCCGAGATTCCAAAGGCTATGCCTATGCCCCAACCCACACCACCCTTGCCTTACCCATCGAGACTTAGGAAGGAGAAACGACAAGAGCGCGACAACTATCAATTTGAGCTTTTTATGAAAATGTTTCGTGATTTGCATTTTAATGTGAGTTTCGCCGATGCCTTGGTCATGATGCCTCGATTTGCCGCTAACTTTAAGAGTATGTTGAACAACAAGGAAAAATTACACCAAAAGTCTAGTTGTTCGTCGGTTTATCTTAATCGCATACCTCAAAAAGTCGGTGATCCCGGTAAATTTTTGATCCCTTGTGCAATTCAAGATATGGAAGAATGCTATGCCTTGGCCGATCTTGGTGCTAGCATTAACTTGATGCCACTTGCAATCTACAAGTCGCTCAATCTTCCTAATCTTACTCCTTCACGAATGTCTATTGAGTTGGCCGACCATTCCACGATTCTTGCATGTGGTTTGGCGGAAGACGTTTTTGTGAAAGTGGGGAAGTTCTACTATCCCGTAGACTTTATCGTTGTCGATATCCCCACGGATCCTCAAGTTCCTCTTATTTTAGGTCGTTCGTTTTTAGATACGTCTATGGCTTTGATTGATGTGCATGCTAGAAAGATCACCTTACGTTTCAACGACGAGGAACTTGTTATAAACGCAACTCAAAATTCTCAACTTTCTCATGTTTATTCCGTTGCTACCATAAACCTCGTTGATATGATCGACGTGGTTTGCGAGGAATTTTCACAAGAAGTTTTAGGGTTTGGTGATGAAGAAACTAGTGGCAATCCCACTATGTTAGATCCAATTCTTGATAATTCGACACCAACCTTCACTCCTTTCGAAGGTGGTGGTTTTACGTTGGAAGAATTCGATGTTCCACGTACTTGTGACGAAGACCTCGACAACTATGAGGAATTCTCGATTATCAAGGATTTTCTCAACGATTTCCCATTTCCTCCACCCGAGGAGGTTATGAGTATCGAGCCCAAATCTTCACTTGAGGAACCACCTATCCTCGAGTTGAAAGATTTACCTCCTCACCTCGAGTATGTCTATTTGGAGGAGGACGACAAGTTGCCGGTTATTATTGCGAAGGAACTTTCGAATGATGAAAAAACCGCACTTGTCGATGTTCTTAAGGATCACAAAGGGGCGATTGCGTGGAAGTTATCCGACATTAAGGGAATCGATCCCAAATTTTGTACACACAAAATATTAATGGAGGAGGATTTCAAGCCAACAATCCAAAGTCAAAGGAGGGTGAACCCCAAAATTCACGACGTCATCAAAAAGGAGGTCCTTAAACTCCTTGACGCGGGAATGATTTACCCTATTTCCGATAGCCCTTGGGTGAGTCCTATTCATTGTGTCCCTAAAAAGGGAGGGATGACCGTTGTGCCAAATGATGCCAACAAGTTGATTCCCACTAGACTCGTGACCGGATGGAGAGTGTGCATTGACTATCGAAAGTTGAATGAAGCCACTCGAAAAGACCATTTTCCCTTGCCCTTCATGGACCAAATGTTGGAGCGTCTTGCGGGAAACGATTTCTATTGCTTTTTAGATGGTTTTTCCGGTTACTTCCAAATTCCCATCGATCCTCGTGATCAAGAAAAAACTACGTTTACGTGTCCATATGGAACGTTTGCTTATCGTAGAATGCCATTCGGACTTTGTAATGCACCGGGAACTTTTCAACGATGCATGATGGCTATTTTTCATGATATGATCGAGAAGACGATGGAAGTCTTCATGGATGACTTTTCCGTGTTTGGTGATTCCTTTACTTCGTGTTTGTCGAACCTTGAGAGAATGTTAAAACGTTGTGAGGAAACCAACCTTGTGCTCAATTGGGAAAAGTGTCATTTTATGGTTAAAAGTAGAATCGTCTTAGGGCACAAGGTCTCGAAAGCGGGGATTGAGGTAGATCAAGCTAAGGTAGACGTCATCGCCAAATTACCTCATCCCAAAACCGTCAAGGGAGTTAGGAGTTTCCTAGGCCACGCGGGCTTTTATCGACGATTCATCAAGGATTTCTCGAAGATTTCTCGACCCATTACACACCTTCTTGAAAAAGAGGCACGTTTTGTCTTTGACGAAGATTGTGTACGAGCCTTTGAGATCCTTAAGAGGAAACTTACCGAGGCTCCCATTCTTGTTGCTCCAAATTGGAACCTCCCCTTTGAGCTTATGTGTGATGCAAGTGATTACGCTATTGGGGCCGTTTTGGGGCAACGTCATGATAAGCATTTCTTGCCTATTCACTATGCTAGCAAGACGATGACCGAGGCTCAACTTAAATACACTACAACGGAAAAGTAGTTCCTTGCCGTGGTGTATGCATTTGAGAAATTCCGACCTTACCTCGTCTTGACGAAATGCATAGTGTATACGGACCATTCGGCTATCAAGTATCTCATGGCTAAACAAGATGCAAAGCCGAGATTACTTCGTTGGATTCTCCTCCTTCAAGAATTTGATCACAAAATCGTTGACAAAAAAGGAGCCGAGAATCTAGCGGCCGATCATCTCTCTCGTTTGGAAGATCCTCACCAAAGTGTTTACGAGCCTAAGGAAATCACCGAAACATTTCCGCTTGAAACACTTGGTGTAGTGAATTCCAAACTTGATTCTTCCATCCCATGGTTTGCGGATTTTGCAAATTACCATGCGGGTAACTTCATCATTAAGGGTATGACAACTCAAGAAAAACGAAAATTCTTTCGTGATGTCAAGTTCTATTTTTGGAACGACCCTTACTTGTTTCGAACGTGTGCGGATCAAATCATCCGCCGTTGTGTATTTGGCACCGAAGCTTCTAACATCCTTAGAGCTTGCCATGAGGGACCCACGGGTGGTCACCACGGTGCTAATCTCACGGCTAAAAAGGTGTTTGATGCCGGCTTCTTTTGGCCTACTATTTACCGAGATGCACAAGATCTTGTGAAGTCTTGTGATTCATGCCAACGACAAGGAAAAGCCTCACAAAAAGATGAAATGCCACAAAATATCATTCAAGTATGTGAGATCTTTGACGTTTGGGGCATAGACTTTATGGGGCCGTTCCCATCATCTCGTGGTAATAATTATATTCTTGTTGCGGTTGACTACCTTTCTAAGTGGGTGGAGGCGAAGGCCTTGCCCACCAATGATGCTCTTGTGGTAGTTAAGTTCTTGAAAAGTTTGTTTGCTAGGTTTGGAACTCCTCGTGCTATCATAAGCGATCGTGGAACCCATTTTTGTAATGACCAATTCGAAAGGGTTCTAAGGAAATATGGGGTTACACATCGTCTTTCTACGGCTTATCACCCACAAACGAGTGGGCAAGTCGAGGTTTCAAACCGAGCATTAAAGAGGATCTTGGAGAGATCCGTAGGGGAAAACCGACAATCTTGGTCGGATAAGTTAGACGATGCTTTATGGGCCTTTAGGACCGCTCATAAGACACCCATTGGGTGCACTCCCTATAAGCTTGTGTATGGAAAGAATTGTCATTTGCCTATCGAGTTGGAACACAAGGCTTATTGGGCCCTAAAGCATTGTAATGATGATGTGGAGACCGCGGGAAAACACCGGAAAATGCAATTAAATGAATTGGATGAATTAAGGGACATTGCTTACGAAAGTTCATTGATTTACAAAGAGAAAACTAAAAAGTTGCATGATTCAAAAATTAAAAACCGGGTTTTTAACGTTGGGGATCAAGTTTTACTTTTTAATTCAAGATTGAAAATATTTTCCGGTAAATTAAAATCCCGTTGGTCCGGTCCATTCACCGTGACTCAAGTATTTCCGTATGGGACCATCGAGCTAGCTCAAGATGATGGTCCTAACTTCAAGGTGAATGGACATAGGTTGAAGCACTACTTTGGTGGGGAAGTTCCATCCTTGAACTACCTCGACCAAGTCACCTTCCCCAATGATAATTAGTATTGAAGGGATCGAGTCGAGCTCTCATGACTCGGTAATCAAAAACGAGGTGCCTCGTGGGGGAGTCCCATGCTTATCCTATGTAGATATTATCGCTTTCTTAGTCTAATGTAGCTTACGTGTGGGGATTCGTGCCCTTCCAACCTTTGTTTCGTGGTTGTTTGTGATATGTGGTTTTTAGATCATGATCTTCACGATTGGAGCCTCTCGTGTTCGTTTTATGGGAGCACTCGATCGTTTGCTTTGAAGACATTTCTCAATATCCATGATATCCTTTTGATGTTCTAACCTTAGGTTTTTAGCACACTTCATAAACGGGTATTAATTTAATGGTTACACCCTTTCCATGCTAGATTAGGCATTCGACTACGTCTCTAGTATGGGGGTGTTTGCACCCCTAGACTCGAAACATTGAGGACAATGTTTAACTTTAGTATGGGGGGGTGAATAGATACTTGCCTTGCCAAACCTTCACGCTTTCCAAAGTTTATCGTTTTGTTTATCGTTTTGTTACAAAATAAGGCTAAAAATGGCCAAATTTTAAAATTTTTCTCATGTTTTATAAGTGTTTGAAGACACGAATGTAGGTTTTCCGATGGCGAGAATAAGAGTAATTTTTGACTCGACCGTGCGTGTTGAGCACTTAGCTTTGATTCCTTAACTACACATTAGGCTAAGTCTCTTAAATGAGGACGAGAAATGATAGAGTTAATTATAAGTTACTATGCTAAACGTAGAGTACTCGTATTCTTTCAAAAACTCATGTGTTCTCGTTGTTTGCTTATTCTCCCTTCGCATGTAAATATTTTTTGCTTAATAAATATTGACTTAGCGGTTTAGTTGGGATTGTTGGGTTTCTAGTCTTTTCTAGTAGCTTCCGTGTAATTAAATTGGGAAGACATTAAGGTATCGCTAGCGTCACGGTTTTGAAGTATTGGCACCCTAATAATCGAAAGCTTCACCCAATAATAAGATTTCAAGTGCTCACCAAAATCTAGCAAACAATTTGAAGCCCCACAAGGCCTAAAATCTATGCAAAATTGAAAGTGAATCAAGCCTTAATCTTCGAAGCTTTAAAGATCCAAAATTCGCTTTAACGTGAGGATATACGTCTTTGGCTAATAAAACCACCGATGAGGCGGATAATAAAAGGCAAGGCAAGACCGAAGTCATAATAAAAGCTTCATGGCGAAGTTGAATAAAAGATGGAGGTAAACCAAAGATAATAAGGCCCTTCCGTTAGGGGGCGTATAAAAGTCTTGGTAATAAGTCTCATGTTCAAAACCGTTATAAAACCGTGTTTATCGATTCTTCTTGTCAACTTAATTTTTTAACATCGTTGTCTATTAGGAGGGGTTATTGATTTGATGGTCTTAGTTACACCGTTAGGACTCTATTTTTAGACCTAAATCTCTATTATCGCATAAGTCAAACAATGTATCCTCGTGAAACATTCAAGACAAAATAAAATATAAGAGATACAACTTAGGAATAATGGGAGAATAAGTACGTGATTAGGACATATGAGTAGTGTTAGCATTACTAACTTATAATGACAATGATCTCGTTGCACGCTTAGCATGGAATTGGAGTGAAAATCGAGGACGATGAAATTATTTCTAACGAAGCAACGTGTTCTTATTCTATGAACCTAAACGTCCCATTTTGCGATGAAAATCATACATTATGTCTAAAACGCAAGTGGTAGTAATCATAGTGTAGCTAGTTTATCATTCCAATAAAGTCCATAAAAATGAATTTTGGAGATGCTACGATACTCTATTCTAGCATTGCGTGAGGGCACGGCAATGGTTTAGTATGGGGGAGTGATGAGACGGCTTTTATACATGGTCTCATCGTTCTTTTTGGACTTAAAATGCATTAAATATCATCAAAATACCCAAATATATGCTTGTGTTTGTTGCTTGTGTATTTTAGGTACGGATATTGAGAAAATGACAAAAGATCACAAGAATCACGCAAAAACGAACACGGGAAACGAAGCCGCACGATGAACCAAGCCCTAGTGAGGAATTTTCCAAAGAAAACCCTTGAAGATTTGAAGAATATTGAAGATTGGTCCTCCAAGTTTGAAGAATTGACACTTCATACCCTTGTATCTTCATAATTACAAGTTTGGTCCCTAAAGTTTGTCAAAATTGCAAAAAGGACCCTTAACTTTGGACAATTGGCAAAAATGGCCCCTCATCTTTAAAGAACTTGTCATGTTTGACCCTCCAAATGTCAAATATACAAGAATGGTCCCACAAGTTTGTAGATTGTACAAGAAAGGCCCTTGGGAAATGTTTGAATGAACAAAAGTTAGCCAAGAATGTCAAAAGGACTTGTTTTGCAAAATGGTTTGGACTGCCATTGAAAAGATCTTAACGGATTTGGACTTGGTTTGCAACCAAAAACAAACGGGCTGTTAACTTTATGGATGGGTAATGAAAAGTTTTCCCCTTAGCCACTACAACTCTTGGCCCAACAAGTTAATACCCGGTTTTAATCCAAGTCAAACCCCCCACCCCGGTCAAACCCTTTTTCCCACTAAAACACAATTTTAAAACTTAATCCTTTTCCTTTTGGATTAAACATGGTTTAACCACCTTATGAACCCTAATTACCCTTTGCCAATTAACCAAAAATTAAGCATCCTAACTTGCCAGATCACTAATTCAGGGTGTCAAGACAAATCCCCACTCCCAAAAAACCCATCACCATCACTGATTGGTCCCTCCCCACATGCCCCTGCTACACGTTTTTACAAAACTCCAAAAGATGGCAGAAGAGATCAACGGACAAGGGAAGATTTCGTGCTCCCAAAGGATTTGTAAATGGCCAAGATCATTTTGCACCTGCTGTAACATCACAAAGCAACAAAATCAGTCACATGGCATCTTGACTCAATGGCAAAATTCAAAATCTTCAAAGGGCAAAGTAGGAAGTTCAGACATTAGGGTTTAGCAATATTTCCAGCTTTCTAGAATCAATGTAAGCCTATTTAAAGGCACATAGGACGTAGCATATTGGTTTGGCTTGATTTTTCTCCTTTTTCACAAACTTTGTAAAACCAGTTTATGGGTTAATATAAATGGTTTAAGTATTGTTGATGAGAATTATTGAGTACACTTTACATTTTCAGTTGATTTAAGTACATTGTTTAAGTTTGGTTTAAGTTTCAACAAAGTTTTTAAATTTCTAAGTTTCTGATTAATTTTCAAAGTTTTTCCTAAAATTCAAATTTTATTTAAAACCTGTTAAGATGATGTTTAATTCTGTTGGATTGATGGAGTTTGAGCTTGTGTATGTCCATAGCACCATGGCTTGTTCTGGTGCAGTGGGTACCCAAGCTTAAAATCCCCATTGGTTTGGCCATTTTCTATTTCTAAGCCCATTATATCCTATCCACAAGCTCAAGCTTTCTTCTAGCTTAGTCTATAAGCTAGGGGTAAGTCTTAAGTTTTTTTTACACAAGCTTTACCTTTCTTCTTAGCAGGATCTCCCAATTAGTGTTTGAAGACATAGGGTGTGTAGTCAATATTGACCACCACCCCACTCTCTTCCTTTGCTCCTTAATCATAAGCCATTAGCACAAGCACTAGCTTGTAGGAGGTGGCTTATCAGCCACTGTTGGGCTTGGAAGTAAGCCCAACAAGGTAGACCTTGTCTCCTCTTTTTAATTTTCATTTTTCTGAAATATTTATGCTTTGTGTGATTTTTATGTTAAGCTGTTAAAAGTCTGTTTAAGTGCTTGTATTTGCTTCATTTAGATGTCATATGCATGTTTTGAGTTCTTTATTCCAGTTTGGTAAAGTTTTGTGTTGATTCTGTTTGAAAAAGGTTGAGATAGATTTATAAAGGGGTGTTTGGATTTAAGTCTTATAGGGAGAGTTTGCTAGATTTTGAAGTTTAAAGGCTGTTAGAAGTAGGCTATAAGGGTTGTGTTAAGTTGTAAGATAGAGTAGTTCAAGTTTGGTCTAGTTAGGAATCTAGTTGTGTGCTAAAAAGTGAAAGTTAGCATAAAAATTTCAAATCTGCCATGTGTGCCTGTTTTGATGATTTTTGAGCATCACATCTTGAAATCTGCTAGGAATTAGGCTGTGTTAGGGTTTGATTTGTTTGTATGAGAGTTTGTTGAGCTTGTATGCAAAATCCTAGCCTTGGAAACTCATTTGTGTGCAATCTGTTAAGCAAAAACCCCCACAGACCCCTTATTTTCATCAGCAACCTCAATTTGCTTGGTGTGCTAGATTTTGTGAATTTGTGTTAAGTGTAGTGCTTGTTTTTTGCTTATTGTGACTCCCTACACTCAGAAAGAGTGTGGGGGTGCCTTTGTTCCACAAATCAACATCAAGAAGCTCAAAAACCCAAGTCCTCTTGGATTTTCTCACAAGTGAAGAAACACAGATTCTGCTTGTGTTCTTCATAAGTTACTGGATACGTTTTTTATTTTTGATCTTGATTAAAATTGGCTAAAAGGTGTTTTGGAATTGTGTTACAAGTCATAAGAGGTTAACAGATTGTTGTGTAAAGTGTAAAAAAGAAAAAAGATAAAAAGCAAAAAAGCAAAAAAAATTGGGGTTTCGCCAGCATCGAACCCATAGTCTCCACACTCAACACACCACACACATACCGTCGCGCCCTTGGGTCTTTTACTGACCAAGGGTGAGACACAAGGGTATTTAACCCCTTCTTTGTTAGCTTTTAGAATATTAAGCCGTAGCTTATTTTGATCATTTCAGCTTATTCAATAAGCATTTTTAGCTTATTCTATTTTTCCTAGGACATTTATAGCTTATAGGATTTTTCTGATTAAAAATATTATTTTTCCTTTTAATTAATTAATTACTAGAATTATTTTTAGTTTTAAATTTAGAAAGTCACTTAAAAATAGTGAACAGTAATTAAAAAATACAAAAAAATAGTTTTTAGGTTTTAATTTGTATTTTTGAGGTTTATATTTAGAAAAGTTTTCAAAAACTTTAATTTTAAATTTTATTTAATTTTAGGGTTTTTAGGCAACTTTAAAAATTAATATAAAATTAACCAAAATGTTTTAGGAACTTTTGTTTGCATTTTCTTCTTAACTAGAATATTTAGGATTTTTGAGAATTTTTTAGAATTTATTTGAGAACTTTTCATTTTTTGGAATATTTTAATATTATTTTATTCAATAAAATTCAAAGTTTTATTTTTATTTCTTTTTCATTTTTCCTAGATTATTGACATTAAAATAGGACTTTTTTCACTTTCCAATTAATTTTTAGGTTTTTCAATTAATTTTTAGAATTAATTTAAGATTTAATAGATTTTAATAGTTTTTAGGAGTTTAAAAATAGTTTAATTTGATTTTAAAATTTTTAAAAATATTTTTTAGTTTAATTAGGTCATTTTTGAGGTTTACAAACTATTAAATCTTGTTTAGGGCTTTTTAATATTTAAAAGTGATTTTTAGGGCTTTAATTAGCATTAAAAAGTCATTATTAAATTAATTAAAAGGTTTTGGCAAGTTTGGATTTTTTGTAAACTCTTAGAATTTTATTGTGGATTTTTAGTAATTTTTAGGAATTTTTAGGTTAAAATTTTAATTTTTGTCCTTTTTACGACTTTACGTTTACGTCTTTTTCGTCGTAGTTTAATACGTTTTCGTCTTCGTCATTTTCTCTTCTTTTCTTCTCATTAATAATCAAAAACATAATCAATCATTCATTACACAACACACGTGCCTCCTCGAGAGAACGAACTCACTTTTAGGGTCTTTCACGCACGGTTTTCCTAAATCGTCGTGCACGCTTACCCTATTTACGTTCTTTTTCCTAAAAGACGTATTTCTACGAACATCATTAAGTTAGGGATTTTTAAAAGATACCACAATGAATACTAATCTACAAGAGTCATTAGGTGTTCCACATGTCCCGAAAGATCCATCGGTCTCAATTCAGAAGAAGATTTCTTCAATTTATTTCTTGGACACTGGGCATCCTCGTCAGTGGACAATGGCCTAGGAACAACACTTAACACGAACCTACAATCATTTAAAACCTTATAATTCAATCTCATGACTTAATAATTTCCTCTTAACAATCTCATATTCCATACGGGTTAAATTTTACTTTATTCAAGTTTCAACCAATTTTATACCCAATTCGACATCCTACCTTATTCTCCAATACTTACAACCTTATTCTTCGGCCTTGTAAAGGCAATACAATCTCAATATGAATCAATACTTAATTTCCAATCCTATTAGCTCTTACAACAACAATTATCAAATGAGTCATTAATATGAAATGACTTTATCATTCAACTAGACTTCTCGGAGGGGTATTAGTGGCATGAGGCTTTTGGGTAATGGTTCCAATAACAGCGTCAAGTGCAACATTCACCCTTTCGATTTCAATTTAAGAATTGGATGACAACGAATCAGATGACATCTTTCCAGGTGATAACGTTTTGTCAAACTCCACTCTATAAGGAAAGATCGTCATGACATCGATATCAGATTTAATCTCGCCAATTCTTCTTCAATATCACAGTCAACTAATATGTACGAATATCAACCATTTGTTGGGATCATAAATATCCATAACTTGGTTTAGATCTAGGATAGCTAGAATTCCTACGAGAATAGCTTCGATTAGTTTACTAGGGGAGTTAGGGTTACTTGTGACAATCTACGTCGTATAAATACCTCGTATAAATATAGAAACAATCATCAAACAATCATGTAATAAAATTACATCATATATATATATATATATAATCCAAGTTATATATATATTAAAATAACACTTCTCAGTCAGGTCTTGTCGGTAACTCAGGAATTCTTCGGCACCGTTATAGTCAAAAGATTTTTAGACATTTTTAGAAAAATGTTTATAGTTAAAAGATTTTGAAAAGTTTTATTCAAAACCTTCGTTTTAAAAAATCTTTCGTTCTCTATAACGAGAGCTCTGGTACCAAACTGTAACACCCCCAAATTTTATACAACTCAATACAGCGGAAGACTAGTTGGTGTTACGGGATAGCACATTACTCAGATCATAGACAACGCATAAAAATCGCGTCGTTTAATAATAAATCATTTCCATTCATAACATCAAAGTTACATTGGTCCCAAGTCATTATATTTCATACAAAGTTTTACAAAGCATTTGAATGGAAATAAGTATTTAGGTGCGGGCCATGAATTCTTGTTGTCTTCCCGAGAATTACCTTCAAGTACCTGAGATAAAACATGTTAAAAGAAAAGGTCAGCGATAACGCCGAGTGAATTCATAGAGTTTAATAAATTCCATCAATACAATATCAGTATAAAATTATTACTGAAAATCATTTTGTACAAATCATTTTAATAGGCCATAAAATAGCCAAAGTCATTTTATACAAATCCTTATCGAAAATCATAATATAGGCATTTGCCGTAAAAATCATTATACGAGCGAATGTCGTAAAAACATCATACAATACGTCTTATAATGTTGTATAAAATCAAATAAAAACCATTATATGAATATGGTTATGAAAACCAAAACACAAACATAATATCATTAGTATGACCCTGTATTGCTAGTCAGGCAATACATCGTAATTCGAAGCGTCTAGTAGTATTTCGTTAGTTTTGGATTATTATAAGCCGCATGACATTGTTACCTTACTAAACCAAAACGGGTAGCTAACCCGATACCAATTTTGCCCATCTAAAGTAGCGTGTCGTCACAAAGGTCACGCTATGGAAATCTTCTCATACATAAATTCGCTTACCAATCAATGTGGCACGACGGGGATCAACCGTCAAGGCGCGAACTGGGGTGATCGTCCCCAAATAGTACTATTAAATGCATAAGCGTCTACCAAATCCCGGTAGTTCACAATTCATGCTAATGGGACTTTTAGTGACATAACCTAACTTTAATAATCCATTTAATTTCATCTATCGGGTCCTTTAATCATTTATCGGGTCATACAATCGGGTCATTCAATCATTCGGGTCCAAAATCAATAAACAAGCAATCGGGACAAATGGTGTCCTATTTAATAAAAACTAACATGTTATCTCCCTCGCGGGTTTATAAAATATTTATAAAAACATTTAAAAGAGTGCGAGGCTATGAACTCACGTTGATGTGGGAAGGCGATTATCGGCGATTTGGATGTACGGTACGTGCTTCAATCACGGAAACCTAGACAAATAATACTCGTCTTAGACTCATGTCCAATGACTTTATAAAATAACAATTATGTATACATATGATGATTATTTATATATGATGATCAAGTGGGTTTACATATTCTCGTTTACTCATTTTAGTGTTATGTGTCGGTAACGTTATACTAGTTTACTAGTTTTACCTATTTATGTATTTTAAGTCCAATAAACTTATTATAAGTTCTTTAACTTGTTTTAATCCATTTTATACTTATATTATCAGTATATATACTTTCCATGTTGGGCTCAAATGGGTTAAGCCCAATAATAAGTTTATAAGTGTTTTAGTCCTTTTTTGTTGTATTATTAGTCCAATAACGTTAATTTAGTCCGTTAATGTCCGTATTTCTTATAGTTCGGGTTTATCGGTTTTTAATTGTATTAGATACTTATATATCAGTATGTGACTTTTATAAACTTTACATTAGACGGGTTTGGTCGTCTAAGTTTTATTTGGCGAAAAACGTTAATTTTACGGCGATAGCCGAAAAAGTCGTAAAAATCAAGTTTATAGTTTTTATTACTTATAAATATTATTTCACCACCATTTATATAATTTATCAATTTAATTAACCTTTCATATATTTATATAAATAAGTTTTATAAGTTAGTGGGTTTTTATTTTACATTTTATAAATTAAAATGTGAGTGCTTATATAATAATAATAAACATTAATTCCAAAAATCTGATTTTTATCTTCATGTTCACCATTTTTACCATATCTAGAGTTCTATAATGAATTAGAAGCTCATTTTTGGGTGACATGTTCTTCATATTATGTGATACATTCAACTTAGTTATAGCTACTGCCCATTTTGAGTTCATCTCACCTTAACAGTCCCTACAAAACTGCTTATTCAGATTAGACCACCTAACTTGTTTTGATCATATCTCACTCATTATTTTGATTCCATTGCATGGCCAACTCTCACATGTGTACAAGACATATAGCTTACTGTAAATGGATTCTAATTCATCATTTTATCAGTCCATGACCTGTTTCTTTACTGTTTTATACAGCCAACAAATTTAACCAAGATTTTAACCTTGTTTCTTATGGTTTTTCACCTTTTTAATCATGTTTATCAACACCAAATCCCCACATAACATTTTTATCATCATATAATCATTATATACATATACAATAGGAAATAAAATACATGTTTACATAATCAAAATAACAAGAAGATGAGGAGGACAATCTTTATACCACCAAGTTGATGTAGGTTATGAGTTTGACATGGATTTGGATGGAGAAACTTGTGCATAGCCAAGACCATCTTCAAGACCACCATTCTTCATGTATACCTTGTGGAAAATCAGCCCCAAGACACCATGAATACTCCTCCTTGGATGTTATAACTTGCACCAATCAATAGGGCTTCAAAAGGTCATCAACATGTATATGAATAACATGAGATTTTGTGGTTGATTTTGATCAAATGAGGGTGTTGTTTGTGAGATATGGGACGGCATTTTTAGAGAGAAAGGGAGGACGAAAGTTGTTTTGCATGTGTGAAATGAGAGTGAGTGGTTTTGGTAGCTTGTTTTGATGTAGTGGAAGCTTACAAAGTAAGCTAATTTAGACAAGTGTAAGTTGTATGCTTGCAACTTGACACCTAAGGTGTTGAGGCACTAGTTTGGCCGCCCCATGTGTGCTAGTGGGGTGGGACAATGTATTTTGTCCCATCTCACTAGTTTACGGGTATTCCTCTATTCTAGTTTTCTCGATTTGCGTGCCCTCGGGTCGTTTACGAAAAACGTTTTTGTAAATTATGAATCAACGTCACAAAACGAATCCAATAAAAATTGTGTCATCAAAAACGGAGTTCGAAAACGTAATTACGTAATCCTAGGGTTTCCGGTTTAGTCGTAAAGGACGTTAAAATAAAATTGTAAGTCCTAATCTCTTCTCGTAAATTTGTGAGTTTATGAACCAACACAAATTTAAAACTCCAAAATAATATTCACGGATAAATTTATTTTCTGAAATGTCGGACTGTCACCAAAGACGGTGTATGTAAACGTAAGCACGTAACGTAGAATCCTCCGGTTTAAACGTAGTCGATGCTACTTCAAGACGTAAATCCAAATTTCTTCCCAAAAATAAGTGAGTTCATATTGTGACATTAAACTAATGTTTTCAAATAAATATTGAGAATAAAATATCAACCATAAATTGACGGATTGTCACAGCAAGCGTTAACAAGTGATTTAGGAAAACCACGAGTTTTGACCCAAAGTGGGGATCGTTCTCAAGGAGGCTTGGTGTGTGTGTAATGAGATGATTAGTGATGTGATTATATGATTATGATGAGAAAAGAAAATAGAAATGGGATAAGAAGAGAATGACGGTTACGATGACGGATTACACTAAGACGAAAAGGTCGTACACGTAAAACCGTAAAAGCACCAAAATTGAAAATTTATCCTAAGAATTCCTAAAAATCACTAAAAATCCACTAAAATATTCTAAGGGTTTATAAAAAATCAAAACTTGCTAAAACCTTTTAATTAATTAATTATTAATTTTTTAATGCTAATTAAGGCCCTAAAAATCAAAATTAACTAATAAAAAGTCCAAATCAAGATCTTAAAGTTTGTAAACCTTTAAAATAACCTAATTAAGCTAAAAATTATTTTTCTAAATTTTAAAACCACTAAAAACTATTTTTAAATAATTAAAACTATAAAAATTTAAAATAATTCTAGAAAATAATTAAATGACCCTAAAAATATTTGGAAAGTTGTAAAATTCCTAATTAAGTGTCTAGAATCTAGGAAAAATATAAAACTTAGAAAATCAGACTTTTAATTTTTAATAATAAAATAATATTAAAATATTAATAAAAATTCAAAAATCTTAAAAAATTCTAAAAAGTTGCAAACTAGCTAATTTTAACCTAAATAACACAGAAATGAAGTTGAAATTACCTAAATACCCTTAATGGGCCTAGATAATGGGCTAAAGTCCAAACAGTCCCTTAATGGGCTTAGAATTGGCCCAATAAGAAAAAGTGGCCCAAATTAGCCCAAAAACCACTACTTGACTCAAAATTCGATTATGAACAACTTTTTCCAAAGACCCAAGAGCTGAAATGTGATATAAGCTAACTTATTACCAACAGCTTATTCTTAATGGGCTTTTGGCCCATTAAGCCATAAGTTGATGCCATAAGCTGAAATTAAACACACAAGCTTCTCTTGACCTAATTAAGACTTCTGTAAATAGAAATTTGAAATAAGCCAAAGGAATAAGACTGAAAATGCAAAAAGCAATCTACAGAATACGACAAAATAGTCGTTTTTGAGTTCTAGGCTATCCCAAGAGCTGATTCAAATTGCAAAAGCTTTTAAATGACTTAAATAAGCTTAATCAACAAAAAGTTTTCAAATAAGTTGACTCAATAAGCTGGAAAAAGCAAATAAGCACTTATGAAAAAGTCAAATAAGTTGGTTTTCTAGCAAAAAGTCAAAGTCAAAGTCTAATAAGCTCCAGTTCAATCAAATGGGTCAAATAATGAAGATCTATCACAAAAAATAAGTTGTTGCAGGTCTGGATAAGCCAAAATGGCTTATAGATAAGCTAACTGACAATTTGTACTAGTAGGGGCTAGTTTTGAGTGTTGAGCAGTGGAAACTTTTTCCACTGCTTGACTTGTTGACTTTTTTTGTCTTTAGTGACTTTTTTGGAGATTCAAGTTACACAAAGGCACCCAAATGATCAGTGGATCATAAGGAGTAAATCACAACAAAGAAATCACCAAGCAACAGCCAATTAGTACAGTTTAATCAATTAAGCACCAGATATGCATCAGACATGAACACATAAGCAGTTATGAACTTATAAGTTGTTTTAGCAATTTTCAGCCAACCAAATTGCACCAAAAGCATACACAAGCTATTATAAACTTAAATGAACAAGTTTAAACAGTTTTCATGCAATGTATCAAAGCCTAAATCAAGATTCAAGCATATGAAGGTTACTGATGAACATTAACACAAGCAGATTTTTCACTTTGCTGATGCAATTGACCAACAAGCCAGATTTAGTCACTCAGATCTATCACTTATGTTATATTAATGATGTTTTAACAACTTTTAACCCTAAGCATGCATAAACTCTAGATTTTCCCAAAATCTTAGGTCAAAAACAATTAAAATCAAGTAGTTATAGCATAATGTATGATTTGAGGTTTCAAACCCAATAACTTGCAGCAAAATGCACTCAACCAAGTGTTTATCAGATACAAAGCACAAACTCAAACTTCTAACAACACAATAGCAATCTATGATTCAAAGCAGGTAATCCCAAACACCCCTTTATCTTTTCAATCCAAAAATTAAACAAGTATAAGTGTGATTCAGTTTACCAAGTGACTAATCTAGCATACTAACAACATTAACATGCAAAATGAAGCAAATTCAAGCCAGGAAAACAACAAGAACACAAGTAGAGCACAAATTCACCAAAAATCCAAATTTTATCAGATTTTTAAGGTTTTAAGACAAACCTCATGGATGTACATCCACACCCACGAATTTTAGAGCTTATGTGCTAGCAAGAACAAGCACAAGCTTCCAACAACAACCCTGCTAAGATTCAACAGAGTTAGAAGCAAAATATCAAAACAGAAAAGTGACTTTTTGGAAAAGAAACTTGATTAATGCAACTTCTTGTACCCACTCTTGATTATCCCCAAGTTATAAGCTTCACAACACCTTAATATCACAATTAGGTTGTTATGATCAGCTTATAGCCCAAAAGTTCCAAGATGTATCAAGAAACTTAGCAAAATATCAAATTTTAGTCCAATGTGCAATTTCTTACACAAGGTTTAGAAACACGTTTTAGGGTTCAATTTTAGTTAACATATAACATAAACAAGCATAGAATTAAATGACACTTGGTCTTTCTTCATCAAACTCAAACACAATTTCATTAACAAAAAGTAGGGTTTACAGGTTTGTGAACAAGGAAAAACCAAAAGCAAACTCAAAATGCAGGGTCCTAAGGCCTTTATATAGGCATACAAATGATCTAGGAAAACTAAAACCTTAACCCTAATAGCTGTGATCTCCCAAAATTTCCCTTGGAGCTTTTTGAACTTCTTGGCTTCATGTGACTGATTTTTGTTGTGTTGTGGTAGCTGGCAAAGCAAAAGTGTATCCAATGGTCCAAATATTGCTTAGGATGAAAGCTGGAATCTCACACGTTGGATGAATGTCCCAAATTTGGCAGTTAGCTCAAAGGTGTAGCAGGGGAATCATGTGCGGGACAAAGGAGTGATGTGGCAAGTATTTTTGAGGTTGGTATGTGATTAAGGGATGCTTAATCACTAATCTAGAGGTTTTCATGGCTTAATTACAACACAATTAAGAAAACCCAATTTGTGTTCTTGAGAGAATAATAGTGTGTTTGATCCGGTTTTATGTTTAAACCATGTGTTTTGCGCCAAATTTAAACTAATCAAAGATTAGTTAAATAATCTAGTGTGTGGGAAGCTGATGTGGAGGAATGGGGAATTCTCATTGGTTGTGGGGAGTTAGTGGGACAGGTGTCAAGTGCTGGTAGGTTAAGGTAAGTTTCTTTGTCTGCCATCTTTAGTCCCTTTTCTTCTTTCTTTCTTTCACTTTGTAAATAAACACATGAAATCCGTTTTCCTTTGTATTTGAAGTTTGCTTTTTCACACTTTTGCCCCAAAAAGTTTTGTAAAATGAATTCAGGGGTAATTCTTGCCAATTCTTGATTCTTGAAGGACTGATTTGGCATTTTCTTGATTGATAATGGTCTTGACTTGTATGATTGACCTTTTGGAGGACTGAAATTGCCAAGTCATGATTAATGAGGGACCATTTTTGCCATTTCTTTAAAGTCAAGGGTCCTTTTTGCAATTTTGATATTTTCAAAGGACCAAACTTGTAATTCTTGTAACTTGGAGTCCTTCTTGGTATGTTTGACTTTGAGGAGGATAAATATTGACATTTTAGTTTTGTTGAGGGACTAAATGTAACACCCCCAAATTTATACAACTCAGTACAGCGGAAGACTCGTTGGTGTTACGGGATAGCACATTACTCACATCATAGACAACGCATAAAAATCGCGTCGTTTAATAATAAAAGCATTTCCATTCATAAATATCAAAGTTACATCGGTCCCAAGTCATATTATTTCATACAAAGTTTTACAAAGTATTTGAATGGAAAATATAATTTAGGTGCGGGCCATGAATTCTTGTTGTCTTCCCGAGAATTACCTTCAAGTACCTGAGATAAAACATGTTAAAAGAAAAGGTCAGCGATAACGCCGAGTGAATTCATAGATTTTAATAAATTCCATCAATATAACTTTGGTATAAAATTAGTACCAAAAATCAATTCGTACAAATCATTGTAATAGGCCGTAAAATAGCCAAAATCGTTTTATACAAATCTTTGTAATAGGCCATAAAATAGCCAAAGTCATTTTATATAAATCCTTATCGAAAATCATAATATAGGCATTTGCCTTAAAAATTATTATACGAGCCAATGTCGTAAAAACATCATACAATACGTCTTATGACGTTGTATAAAATCAAATAAAAACCGTTATATGAATACGGTTATGAAAACCAAGACACAAACATAATATCAATAGTATGACCCTGTATTGATAGTCAGGCAATACATCGTAATTCGGAGCGTCTAATAGTATTTCGTTAGTTTTTGGATTATTACAAGCCGCATGACATTGTTACCTTACTAAACCAACAACGGGTAGCTAACCCGATACCAATTTTTCCTATCTAAAGTAGCGTGTCGTCACAAAGGTCACGCTATGGAAATCTTCTCATACATAAATTCGCTTACCAATCAATGTGGCACGACGGGGATCAACCGTCAAGGCGCGAACTGGGGTGATCGTCCCCAAATAGTACTATTAAATGCATAAGCGTCTACCAATTCCCGGTAGTTCACAATTCATGCTAATGGGACTTTTAGTGACATAACCTAACTTTAATAATCCATTTTATTTCATCTATCGGGTCCATTAATCATTTATCGGGTCATACAATCGGGTCATTCAATCATTCGGGTCCAAAATCAATAAACAAACAATCGGGACAAATGGTGTCCTATTTTTATAAAACTAACATGTTATCTCCCTCGCGGGTTTATAAAACATTTATAAAAACATTTAAAAGAGTGCGAGGCTATGAACTCACGTTGATATGGGAAGGCGGGTTATCGGCAATTCGGACGTACGGTACGTGCTTCAATCACGGAAACCTAGACAAATAATAACCGGTCTTAGACGTTTGTCCAATGAATTTATAAAAATATCAATTATGTATACATATGATGATTATATATATATGATGATCAAGTGGGTTTGCATATTCTCATTTACTCATTTTTGTGTTATGTGTCGATAACTTTTATACTAGTTTTCTCGTTTTACCTATTTACGTGTTTTAGGTCCAATAAGCCTATTATAAGTTCTTAAATTATTTTAATCCATTTTGTACTTATATTATCAGTACATACACTTTCAAGTTGGGCCTAAATGGGTTAAGCCCAATAAGTTCTTTTTATGGGTGTTTATTTTATTTAGTCCAATTATTAGCCCAAGTATTAGTCCAATATGTTTACTTAGCTCGTTAATGTCCGTATGCCCTATAGTTTGGGTTTTTATCGGTTTTTACTTGTTATATATGTCTATATATCAGTATATAAGTTTTATAAAGTTTTCATTAGACGGGTCCAACCATCTAAGTTTTATTTAGCAAAAACGTTAATTTTACGGCAATAGCCGAAAAAGTCGTAAAAATCATGTGTATAGTTTTTATAACTTATAAAACATAACAAGTTACCATTTTTATAAAATGTCCACTTATTTATCATTGTACATATTTATATAAATAAAATCCAAGAGTTAGTGGGTTTTAACTTTACATTTTATACAATATAATTTTGAGTGCTTATATAATAGTATTATTCTTTATTTTCCAAAAATCTGATTTTTATTTTCATTTTCACCAAAACTGCCATATCTTGAGTTCTATATGGAGATAGAAGCTCAAAGTTTTATCACATAAACTACATGATATGTGCTACATTTAATTCCTGTATAGCTATTGTTGAATCATCTTCTAAATATTTTCTAAAAATCGTCCAAAACAGTAACTTCAGATTTATACCCTAAACTTGTTTTGATCATATCTCACTCATTATTTTGATTTCATTGCATGGCCAACTCTCACATGTGTACAAGACCCATAGCTTACTGTATATCCATTCTACTTCATCATTTTATCAGTCCATGACCTGTTTCTTTACTGTTTTATACAGCCATGTAAATTAAGCATGATTTTAACCTTGTTTCTTATAGTTTTTCACCTTTTTGATCATGTTTATCAACACCAAATCCCCACATAACATTTTTATCATCATATAATCATCATATACATATACAATAGGAAATAAAATACATGTTTACATAATCAAAATAACAAGAAGATGAGGAGGACAATCTTTATACCACCAACTTGATGTAGGTTATGAGTTTGACATGGTTTTGGATGGAGAAACTTATGATGCACCAAGACCACCTTCATGACCACCATTCTTCATAGAAAACTTGTGGAAAATCAGCCCTACTACTCCATGAAAACTCCTCCTTGGATGTTATAAGGACCACCAATCAATAAGGTTTCAAAAGGGCTTCAACATATGTGTATATAACATAAGATTTCATGGTTGATTTTTGATCAATGATGGTGTTTTTGGGTGAGGATGGGACGGGAACAATGGAGCCAAGGGAGAGAAATTTGAGTGGTTTGCATGAGTGTGTGTGAGAAGAGTGGTATGGTTTGATGGGTTTGTTGTAGCTAGTGGAAGTGTAGCTTCCATGTTAAGCTAATATGGACATGTGTAATGAAGTTTAACTTACACTTGACACCTCAAGTGTATTGTAGCTACATGTTGGCCGGTTTTGGGGGTGGGACAAGTGTCCCACTTGTCTCATCCCCATTTATTTACGGGTACTCCTCGATTCTAGTTTCCTCGATTTGCGTGCCCTCGGGTCGTTTTACGAAAAACGTTTTTATAAATTATGAATCAACGTCACAAAACGAATCCAATAAAAATTGTCTCATCAAAAACGGAGTTCGAAAACGTAAATACGTAATCCTAGGGTTTCCGGTTTAGTCGTAAATGACGTTAAAATAAAATCGTAAGTCCTAATTTCTTCTCGTAAATTTGTGAGTTTATGAACTAACACAAATTTAAAACTCCAAAATAATATTCGTGGATAAATTTATTTTCTGAAATGTCGGACTGTCACCAAAGACGGTGTAGGTAAACGTAAGCACGTAACGTTGAATCCTCCGGTTTAGACGTAGTCGATGCTACTCCAAGACGTAAATCCAAATTTCTTCCCAAAAATAAGTGAGTTCATATTGTATCATTAAAATAATATTTTCAAATAATATTTGAGAATAAAATATCAATCATAAATTGACGGATTGTCACAGCATTTACCCCTAAACAAGATCTTTGTCCTCAAAGATCATCTTACCTTACTACTCGCTTCTTATAGAGTTTAAGCCATGTGGGTATTTCATCCACATTCGGTCTTTTCTCACAAGTGTAATCCATTATAATACGCGAGTTTCATCAAACATAACTACGGGAATAAGATCAGGCTAAATGTTGACTTACTTTCTCTATCCATGATGTACACGGGTTTTTGATGAATGCAACTTTTCGCCGATCTAAGCTTTACTAAGAAGAATTCAGATTTTCACTTGATAGATATTCCATCAAGTTTGATTTACGAAACATAATTCACACAGTTCTTGAAGTCCTAGGGTAGATCCAGCTTATATGCCTTTCAATCCCAACTTTTACATCATCTCAATGGTCCCATACAACGGGGACTTATATCCCATGATTTGTCAGATCATGAATTCATTTTTCCAAGGTTAAAAATTGTGGCATAACTTTGCTACCCATTTGGCACTTCAAGATCTACATTTCACATTCACATAACCTCCTGCCCACTACCGGTTGTCAATAATCAGATCCTAATTTCAACAATCATTTCAGATCTCGCGGGTCGGGTATTTTGCAAGTATAGGTTCGCCATCTTAGGAAACCTTAAACCTAAAAGACATGTCCAACTCACAATGGGTGTATGTCGGGTGTCTTTATCTCAACTCCTGCTTACAGATGCTCTAATATAGATTCTAACAAGATTCGATTTCAATCCTAATACGATAATTATTAATGATAATCCTTCCAAAGGAAAACGATTATACGGTCTATTACCAAAGGTCAATCATTCAAACATAAAACAACACTTATATTACTTTGTATCGTTACTTTACCTCGTCCCTTCGATTTGGGATGGTACATAGTACCTCATCAAGGTTCGTTCTTATTGATTTCTGAGAAAATCTCTAGAAATTCGATGCGAAGCGAGGATCTTGATATAGATGATCGATACAGGCACGCTATGTTTACACAACTCTTTTGCATTTATCATTAACGAGAATGATATTAGCAGATTTGGTCAGTCTGTCGATGATGACCCAAATCGAATCAAATTCAGATGATGACCTTTGCAATAGCTAGATGTTTACTAATGTATGAGGCGATGTCTGCCTTCATAATTGCCATCAGTACAACTTCTTCAGACAGAGATACTTTTAGTCATAAATGACATAAATAGAATACTTATACTTACAAATTCCAATATAACTATATCTCACAATCTCCATATTTAGACTATCACAAATGGACTTTTAATCTTTTAGCGCTATCGGCTTCTCAATCTTAATGATTCATATTAGTCGCGAATCCCTTTTTATTATCTATATTATCCTTTTTACAATCATCGGCTATATTTCAAATTGTTTGGCAATTTATTTTGCACCTTCATTATTAAGAAATATATCCTAATTGGTTCTTTATCTTTTCTACATAATGTGTCAGTATCTATATTCACTTCTCATGATGATGTAATTATCATGTCCACAATTCACTCAGATATTTCTTTCTATATTATGCGTCATTAATTACGTTCACTTTCTCCTGGTGAAATAAATATCATAACTGTATTTATTCAAAATTCTTTCTTCATATCTTTTATGTTTCAGTTTCGTCTCAACTATCATTTTTATCCGTTTTACTCAATCTGACGTCTAAAGCGTCGATATTTATTACAATTAATTAAATAATTATTAGTAAATTTTTATGAAGCGTAAAAGTTTTAAATTTCTTAGTTCGACCAATTATATAAAATGTTCAAAAATAAATTTGAATTTAATTAACAAGATTTTTGTTGATTTATCGAAAATATTTAGCAAGATCCATAAATGTTCGAAAAACCTTTGTTTATACTTTGGTCAAAATTTCCTTAGTTTGAAAAGCGTAAATTATCGTTTCAAATTTCAAGTCATGTTTTAAATGGTTTCCTCAATCCCTCTTAAGTTGTCTTGAGGTATACACAAACATTTTCCCCTAAACAGAAGTTTAGTTAAATGGTTTGTGTATAAGGGAATAATCCCTTAAAATCCTTCGTTAAAACATTTGTCAAAATATATTTCCATTTCTTCTTGGTAAAATCCAAAGTCTTAAAAGGGCTATTAATTTTTGAAGAGTCTATATGCATACATCTTACCATTATTAATCCAACGGTCATTTTATGTAAAGGATTAAGTCCTTAATCACATGTTAAATATTCAAGGTACATGTTTTCATTGTTTAGCCAATTTAGGGCAATCTATAAATAATTATTAACTCATTATTATTCGTATTAACAAACAAATAGTCCTTAATGATCACGAGCATGAATTTATCAATTTGCAGCCTACACACGTGATTCACCAAATTTATGAATGCTACATGTGTTAGTCAATCCAAACGACATCACGTGAAACTCATAATGTTCATCACAAGTTCGGGATGTAATGATTGGAATAGATAATCTTCTTCTCAGATGCGAAGTTGATGATAACCATGCTATGGATCAAATTTGCTAGAACCTTGTAAATGATCGAACAATTCTTCCATTTCGAGTTATGGATATCGTTTTCGATTGTCAATTTACTCAGTCACAGTAATCTATAAATATAAGGAATGATAACACCATAGCTCTTCAGGATGACAGGCTTGGTATAATAAAATCTTTCTCCGACAACTCTCTCAGTTGTACGGTAATTCCTTTAATTTAGATGGTGCTGACGTACAGTGCACACGCCACAAGTGCAGCACCGGGAATATAATCAATATCAATTTCAATTTGCCTTAATGGCAAAATTTTAGGTAATTCACCAACAAATACCTCCTAAAGTTTCAGATAAGATAAACACCTTTTAATAAATTCATATCAGGTTCTTCTATATTACAATATCTATAACTAGTTCACAACCATTCACGGTATAATTTTAAGTCTAAATACAGGATATCGTCATCCACTAAGAATTATTTAGATCACTTTTGATAATCAACATCTTATCCTTTAGGGGAATTCTACTCGAGTTCCCATTAATCAAGACAATGTCGTCATGTCATAATCAAACAATCAATTCTACTGGCACTATCCACTTTCCAGTTTCATTGCTGTCGATAAGATGTGAACTTCTCAAAAGACTAATAATAATTCATAATCCTTCACAAGTTCAAGGATATATGGAGACACAACTATCATTAAAAGAGTAAGGTCAACGCATAAACTATGCGAGAGAATTTCAAATCAGATACAGACGAAAACATTTAATGAATATGAATATATCCCATGTTTTCATAATTTGAGTACGCATTTGAAAGCTCCTCGGATCGTTACCCAGGTCATTCAAATGAGATCAAATCAAAAGAAATGATAGGAACGTCGATACATCCAGTCGGGTATCAACACTCGGTAATCAAATACTTTTCCTAAGAATCTCACTACGGAATAATTGGACAAGAAAGAATTGTCAATTGTCAAATAAGACAATTTCCACAGATGAGTAAATTTGACTCAGAAGAATAGATGCTACAGGCACATATGTAGGTGTCCCTAACATTATGCCCTTATTTTTCACTTCTTGCAGATCTCATAAAATTTAATCTTTCGCAATCTTCAAAGAAAATGTAGTGTTTATTCATTAGTTTTATGGTGAGTACTAACCAGTCTTGCATAGTCCATTCCAAATTGTATGTAGGCGCGCAACTATATACAATTTCAAGATTAACGATGCAATACTCAGTTCGTCAAAATTTTATCATCATGTTTATAATGAAAACATTTACATGCTCAATTCTTAAATACGAATCGAAATAAATTTACAAAGATTTTCTAGATTATGAAAACAATTAAGTTTTTCCAAGGTACTTTATAAACAATCTCATTTCGATAACAATCACTTATAAATCTCACTTTGAATAATCCTTATAGTGATGAAAATTCAATTTTTCTCAAAGGATACCGTTTTAACTTTATAAAAACAATGAGTGATCTGCAAGAGAGTGATGAAAAGTTGTTCACCAAGAACTAACTTCAATATGATAGGAAATGAGCTTAGTCAATTAATCATGAGGTTCATGATCTCGATGGCACTCAAAAGAATAATCCACAACGTAACTCAATTCGAGATGAGTACTTGCTCAATGGTTGCATCACTAATGCTAACATTAGGAAGAAGCAAGAAAAGATAGATAACATCGATACATGTAGAATTTAGCAATCAAAGGTAGTCTTTCCATTAATCACAAACAAGTCAAATTGTACCGTAACACATTACGTGTCACTATGTCATACAATTTACTAAACTCATCCTACCAACTGATATCTCAGTTAAGTTAGGGATTTTTAAAAGATACTACAATGAATACTAATCTACAAGAGTCATTAGCTGTTCCACATGTCCCGAAAGATCCATCGGTCTCAATTTAGAAGAAGATTTCTTCAATTTATTTATTGGACACTGGGCATCCTCGTTAGTGGACAATGGCCTAGGAACAATACTTAACACAAACTAACAATCAATCAAAACCTTATAATTCAATCACAGAACTTAACGACTTATATTAACAATCTCATATTCCATATGGGTTAAATTTTACTTTATCCAAGTTTTAACCAATTTTATACTCAATTCGATATCCTACCTCATTATCCAATACTTACAACCTTATTCTTCGGCCTTGTAAAGGCAATACAATCTCAATATGAATCAACACTTAATTTCCAATCCTATTAGCTCTTACAACAACAATTATCAAATGAGTCATTAATATGAAATGACTTGATCATTCAACTAGACTTCTCGGAAAGGTATTAGTGGCATGAGGCTTTTGGGTAATGGTTCCAATAACAGCCTCAAGAGCAACATTCACCCTTTAGATTTCAATTTAAGAATTGGATGACAACGAATCAGATGACATCTTCCTAGGTGGTAATGTTTTGTCAAACTCCACTCTATAAGGAAGATCGTCATGACATCGATATCATATTTAATCTCGCCAATTCTTTTTCAATATCACAACCTACTAATATCTACATTTCTACGAATATCAACCATTTGTTGGGATCATAAATATCCGCAACTTGGTTTAGATCTAGGATAGCTAGAATTCCTACGAGAATAGCTTCGATTAATTTACTAGGGGAATTAGGGTTTCTTGTGACAATCTACGTCGTATAAATACCTCGTATAAAAATCAAAATAATCATCAAACAATCATGTAATAAAATTACATCATATATATATATATATATAATCCAAGTTATATATATATTAAAATAACACTTCTCAGTCTTGGCCTTGTCGGTAACTCGGGAATTCTTCGGCACTGTTATAGTCAAAAGATTTTTAGACATTTTTAGAAAAATGTTTTTAGTAAAAAGATTTTGAAATGTTTTATTCAAAACCTTAGTTTTAAAAATCTTTCGTTCTCTATAACGAGAGCTCTGATACCAAACTGTAACACCCCAAATTTATACAACTTAGTACAGCGGAAGACTCGTTGGTGTTACGGGATAGCACATTACTCACATCAAAGACAACGCATAAAAATCGCGTCGTTTAATAATAAAAGCATTTCCATTCATAAATATCAAAGTTACATCGGTCCCAAGTCATATTATTTCATACAAAGTTTTACAAAGTATTTGAATGGAAAATATAATTTAGGTGCGGGCCATGAATTCTTGTTGTCTTCCCGAGAATTACCTTCAAGTACCTGAGATAAAACATGTTAAAAGAAAAGGTCAGCGATAACGCCGAGTGAATTCATAGAGTTTAATAAAATCCATCAATATAACTTTGGTATAAAATTAGTACCAAAAATCAATTCGTACAAATCATTGTAATAGGCCGTAAAATAGCCAAAATCGTTTTATACAAATCTTTGTAATAGGCCATAAAATAGCTAAAGTCATTTTATATAAATCCTTATCGAAAATCATAATATAGGCATTTGCCTTAAAAATTATTATACGAGCCAATGTCGTAAAAACATCATACAATACGTCTTATGACGTTGTATAAAATCAAATAAAAACCGTTATATGAATATGGTTATGAAAACCAAAACACAAACATAATATCAATAGTATGACCCTGTATTGCTAGTCAGGCAATACATCGTAATTCGGAGCGTCTAATAGTATTTCGTTAGTTTTTGGATTATTACAAGCCGCATGACATTGTTACCTTACTAAACCAACAACGGGTAGCTAACCCGATACCAATTTTGCCCATCTAAAGTAGCGTGTCGTCACAAAGGTCACGCTATGGAAATCTTCTCATACATAAATTCGCTTACCAATCAATGTGGCACGACGGGGATCAACCGTCAAGGCGCGAACTGGGGTGATCGTCCCCAAATAGTACTATTAAATGCATAAGCGTCTACCAACTCCCGGTAGTTCACAATTCATGCTAATGGGACTTTTAGTGACATAACCTAACTTTAATAATCCATTTTATTTCATCTATCGGGTCCATTAATCATTTATCGGGTCATACAATCGGGTCATTCAATCATTCGGGTCCAAAATCAATAAACAAACAATCGGGACAAATGGTGTCCTATTTTTATAAAACTAACATGTTATCTCCCTCGCGGGTTTATAAAACATTTATAAAAACATTTAAAAGAGTGCGAGGCTATGAACTCACGTTGATATGGGAAGGCGGGTTATCGGCAATTCGGACGTACGATACGTGCTTCAATCACGGAAACCTAGACAAATAATAACCGGTCTTAGACGTTTGTCTAATGACTTTATAAAAATATCAATTATGTATACATATGATGATTATATATATATGATGATCAAGTGGGTTTGCATATTCTCATTTACTCATTTTTGTGTTATGTGTCGATAACTTTTATACTAGTTTTCTCGTTTTACCTATTTACGTGTTTTAGGTCCAATAAGCCTATTATAAGTTCTTAACTTATTTTAATCCATTTTGTACTTATATTATCAGTACATACACTTTCAAGTTGGGCCCAAATGGGTTAAGCCCAATAAGTTCTTTTTATGGGTGTTTATTTTATTTAGTCCAATTATTAGCCCAAGTATTAGTCCAATATGTTTACTTAGCTCGTTAATGTCCGTATGCCCTATAGTTTGGGTTTTTATCGGTTTTTACTTGTTATATATGTCTATATATCAGTATATAAGTTTTATAAAGTTTTCATTAGACGGGTCCAACCATCTAAGTTTTATTTAGCAAAAACGTTAATTTTACGGCAATAGCCGAAAAAGTCGTAAAAATCATGTGTATAGTTTTTATAACTTATAAAACATAACAAGTTACCATTTTTATAAAATGTCCACTTATTTATCATTGTACATATTTATATAAATAAAATCCAAGAGTTAGTGGGTTTTAACTTTACATTTTATACAATATAATTTTGAGTGCTTATATAATAGTATTATTCTTTATTTTCCAAAAATCTGATTTTTATTTTCTTTTTCACCAAAACTGCCATATCTTGAGTTCTATATGGAGATAGAAGCTCAAATTTTTATCACATAAACTAAATGATATGTGCTACATTTAATTCTTCTATAGCTACTGTTGAATCATCTTCTAAATATTTTCTAAAAATCTTCCAAAACAGTAACTTCAGATTTATACCCTAAACTTGTTTTGATCATATCTCACTCATTATTTTGATTCCATTGCATGGCCAACTCTCACATGTGTACAAGACCCATAGCTTACTGTAAATCCATTCTACTTCATCATTTTATCAGTACATGACCTGTTTCTTTACTGTTTTATACAGCCATGTAAATTAAGCATGATTTTAACCTTGTTTCTTATAGTTTTTCACCTTTTTGATCATGTTTATCAACACCAAATCCCCACATAACATTTTTATCATCATATAATCATCATATACATATACAATAGGAAATAAAATACATGTTTACATAATCAAAATAACAAGAAGATGAGGAGGACAATCTTTATACCACCAACTTGATGTAGGTTATGAGTTTGACATGGTTTTGGATGGAGAAACTTATGATGCACCAAGACCACCTTCATGACCACCATTCTTCATAGAAAACTTGCGGAAAATCAGCCCTACTACTCCATGAAAACTCCTCCTTGGATGTTATAAGGACCACCAATCAATAAGGTTTCAAAAGGGCTTCAACATATGTGTATATAACATAAGATTTCATGGTTGATTTTTGATCAATGATGGTGTTTTTGGGTGAGGATGGGACGGCAACAATGGAGCCAAGGGAGAGAAATTTGAGTGGTTTGCATGAGTGTGTGTGAGAAGAGTGGTATGGTTTGATGGTTTTGTTGTAGCTAGTGGAAGTGTAGCTTCCATATTAAGCTAATATGAACATGTGTAATGAAGTTTAACTTACACTTGACACCTCAAGTGTATTGTAGCTACATGTTGGCCGGTTTTGGGGGTGGGACAAGTGTCCCACTTGTCTCATCCCCATTTATTTACGGGTACTCCTCGATTTGCGTGCCCTCGGGTCGTTTTACGAAAAACGTTTTTATAAATTATGAATCAACGTCACAAAACGAATCCAATAAAAATTGTCTCATCAAAAACGGAGTTCGAAAACGTAAATACGTAATCCTAGGGTTTCCGGTTTAGTCGTAAAGGACGTTAAAATAAAATCGTAAGTCCTAATTTCTTCTCGTAAATTTGTGAGTTTATGAACTAACACAAATTTAAAACTCCAAAATAATATTCGTGGATAAATTTATTTTCTGAAATGTCGGACTGTCACCAAAGACGGTGTAGGTAAACGTAAGCACGTAATGTTGAATCCTCCGGTTTAGACGTAGTCGATGCTACTCCAAGACGTAAATCCAAATTTCTTCCCAAAAATAAGTGAGTTCATATTGTATCATTAAAATAATATTTTCAAATAATATTTGAGAATAAAATATCAATCGTAAATTGACGGATTGTCACACTAAAATTGCCAATTCTTCAAAGTGGAGGGCCCTTTTTGCAATATTGACAAACTTTAGGGACCAATCTTGTAATTATGAAGATACAAGGGTATAAAGTGTCAATTCTTCCATATTAGAGGACCCTTCTTCATAAATCTTCAAATCTTCAAGGGTTTTCTTGGAAAATTCTTATTAGGGCTTGGTTCATTGTGCGGCTTCGTTTCCCGTGTTCGTTTTTACATGATTCTTGTGATCTTTTGTCATTTTCTCAATATCCGTACCTAAAATACACAAACAACAAACACAAGCATATATATGGGTATTTTGATGATATTTAATGCATTTTAAGCCCTTTTTGGACGATGAGACTATGTATAAAAGCAGTCTCATCACTCCCCATACTAAACCATTGTCGTGCCCTCACGCAATGCTAGAATAAAGTATCGTAGCACCTCCAAAATTCATTTTTATTCACTTTATTGAATGATAAACTAGCTACACTACTACTATTGCTACTACTTGAGTTTTAGACATAATGTATGATTTTCATCACAAAATGGGACGTTTAGGTTCATAGAACAAGAACACGTGAATGCTTCGTTAGAAATAATTTCATCGTCCTCGATTTTCACCCCAATTCCATGCCAAGCGTGCAACAAATCATAGTCATTATAAGTTAGTAATGCTAACACTACTCATATGCCCTAATCACGTACTTATCCTCCCAATTTCCTAAGTTGTATCTCTTATATTTTATTTTGTCTTGAATGTTTCACGAGGATACATTGTTTGACTTATGCGATAATAGAGATTTAGGTCTAAAAATAGAGTCCTAACGGTGTAACCAAGACCATCAAATCAATAACCCCTCCTAATAGACAACAATGTCAAAAAATTAAGTCAACAAGAAGGATCGATAAACATGGTTTTATAACGGTTTTGAACATGAGACTTATTACCAAGACTTTTATACGCCCCCTAACGGAAGGGGCTTATTATCTTTGGTTTACCTCCATCTTTTATTCAACTTCGCCATGAAGCTTTTATTATGACTTCGGTCTTGCCTTACCTTTTATTATCCACCTCATCGGTAGTTTTATTAGCCAAAGACGTATATCCTCACGCTAAGGCGAATTTTGGATCTTTAAAGCTTCAAAGAATAAGGCTTGATTCACTTTCAATTTTGCATAGATTTTTTGGCCTTGTGGGGCTTCAAATTGTTTGCTTGATTTAGGTGAGCACTTGAAATCTTATTATTGGGTGAAGCTTTTGATTATTCGGGTGTCAATACTTCAAAACCGTGACGCTGGCAATACCTTAATGTCTCCCCAATTTAATTACACGGAATCTACTAGAAAAGACTAGAAACCCAACAATCAAGACTAAACCGCTAAGTCAATATTTATTAAGCAAAAAATATTTACAAGCGAAGGGAGAATAAGCAAACAACGAGAACACATGAGTTTTTGAAAGAATACTTGTACTCTACGTTTAGCATAGTAAATTATAATTAACTCTATCATTTCTCATCCTCATTTAAGAGACTTAGCCTAATGTGAAGTTAAGGAATCAAAGCTAAGTGCTCAACACGCACGGTCGAGTAAAAAATTCCTCTTATTCTTGCCATCGGAAAACCTACATTCGTGTCTTCAAACACTTATAAAACATGAGAAATTTTTTAAATTTTTGGTCATTTTTAGCCTTTATTTTGCAACAAAACGATAAACAAAAAGATAAAATTTGGAAAGCGTGAAGGTTTGGCAAGGTAAGTATCTATTCACCCCCATACTAAAGTTAAACACTGTCCTCAATGTTTCAAGTCTAGGGGTGCAAACACCCCCATACTAGAGACGTAGTCGAATGCCTAATCTAGCATGGAAAGGGTGTAACCGTTAAATTTAAAGCCGTTTATGAAGTGTGATATAAACCTAAGGTTAGAAAATCAAAGGATATATCATGGATATTGAGAAAGTCTTCAAAGCAAACGATTGAGTGCTCCCATAAAACGAACACGAGAGGCTCCAATCGTGAAGATCATGATCATCTAAAATCCATAATTCACAAACAACCTCGGAACAAAGGTTGGAAGGGCACAAATCCCCACACGTTACTACATTAGAAATCGATAATCTGTACATAGGATAAGCATGGGACTCCCCCACGAGGCACCTCGTTTTTTGATTACCGAGTCATGAGCTCGACTCGATCCCCTCAATACTATTTATCATTGGGGAAGGTGATTTGGTCGAGGTAGTTCAAGGATGGAACTTCCCCGCCAAAGTAGTGCTTCAACCTATGTCCATTCACCTTGAAATTGAGGCCATCATTTTGAGCTAGCTCGATGGTCCCATATGGAAAGAATTGAGTCACGGTGAATGGACCGGACCAACGGGATTTCAACTTACCGGAAAAGATTTTCAAACGAGAATTAAAAAGCAAAACTTGATCCCCAATGTTAAAAACCCGGTTTTTAATTTTAGAATCATGCAACTTTTTAGTCTTTTCTTTATAAATCAATGAATTTTCATAAGCAATATCCCTTAATTCATCTAATTCATTTAATTGCATTTTCCGGTGTTTTCCCGCGGTCTCCATGTCATCATTACAATGCTTTAGGGCCCAATAAGCCTTGTGTTCCAATTCAATTGGCAAATGAAAATTTTTTCCATACACAAGCTTATAGGGAGTGCACCCAATGGGCGTCTTATGAGCGGTCCAAAAGGCCCATAAAGCATCGTCCAACTTATCCGACCAAGATTGTCGGTTTTCCCCAACGGACCTCTCCAAGATCCTCTTCAAAGCTCGGTTTGAAATCTCGACTTGCCCACTCGTTTGTGGGTGATAAGCCGTAGAAAGCCGATGTGTAACCCCATATTTCCTTAGGACCCTTTAGAATTGGTCGTTACAAAAATGGGTTCCACGATCGCTTATGAGCGCACGAGGGGTTCTAAACCGAGAAAACAAGCTTTTCAAAAACTTGACTACCACACGAGCATCATTGGTGGGAAAAGCCTTAGCTTCCACCCACTTAGATAGGTAGTCAACCGCAACAAGGATGTACTTATTACCACGAGATGATGGGAACGGACCCATAAAGTCGATGCCCTAAACGTCAAAGATCTCACACACTTGGATGATGTTTTGTGGCATTTCATCTTTTTGTGAGGCTTTTCCTTGTCGTTGGCATGAGTCACATGACTTCACAAGCTCATGTGCATCTCGATAAATAGTAGGCCAAATGAAGCCGACATCAAACACCTTCTTAGCCGTGAGATTAGCACCATGGTGACCACCCGTGGGTCCCTCATGACAAGCTCTAAGGATATTAGAAGCTTCGGTGCCAAATACACAACGTCGGATGATTTGATCCGCACATGTTCGAAACAAGTAAGGGTCGTTCCAAAAGTAGAACTTGACGTCACGAAAGAATTTTCATTTTTCTTGAGTCGTCATACCCTTAATGATAAAGTTGCCCGCATGGTAATTTGCGAGTCCGCAAACCATGGGGTGGAAGAATCAAGCTTAGGATTCACTACACCAAGTGTTTCGAGTGGAAATGTTTCGGTGATTTCCTTGGGCTCGTAAACACTCTGGTGAGGATCTTCCAAACGAGAAAGATGATCGGCCGCTAGATTCTCGGCTCCTTTTTTGTCAATGATTTTGTGATCAAATTCTTGAAGGAGGAGAATCCAACGAAGTAATCTTGGCTTAGCATCTTGTTTAGCCATAAGATACTTAATAGCCGAATGATCCGTATACACTATGCATTTTGTCAAGACGAGATAAGGTTGAAATTTCTCAAATGCATACACCATGGCAAGGAACTCCTTTTCCGTTGTAGTGTATTTAAGTTGAGCCTCGGTCATCGTCTTGCTAGCATAGTGAATAGGCAAGAAGTGCTTTTCATGACGTTGCCCCAATACGGCCCCAATAGCGTAGTCACTAGCATCACACATGAGCTCAAAGGGGAGGTTCCAATTGGGAGCAACAAGAATGGGAGCTTCGGTAATTTTCCTCTTAAGGATTTCAAAGGCTCGTACACACTCTTCGTCGAAGACAAAATGTGCCTCTTTTTCAAGAAGATGTGTAACATGTTGAGAGATCTTTGAAAAATCCTTGATGAATCGACGATAAAAGCCCGCATGGCCTAGGAAACTCCTAACTCCATTAACGGTGTTGGGATGGGGTAATTTGGTAATTACGTCTACCTTAGCTTGATCTACCTCAATCCCCGCTTTGAGACCTTGTGACCTAAGACGATTCCACTTTTAACCGTAAAATGACATTTTTCCCAATTGAGCACAAGGTTGGTTTCCTCACAACGCTTCAACATTCTCTCAAGATTCGACAAACACGAAGTGAATGAATTAACAAACACGGAAAAGTCATCCATGAAGACTTCCATCGTCTTCTCGATCATATCATGAAAAATAGCCATCATGCACCTTTGAAAGGTTCCCGGTGCATTAAAAAGTCCGAATGGCATTCTACGATAGGCAAACGTTCCATATGGACACGTAAACGTAGTTTTTTCTTGATCACGAGGATCGATGGGGATTTGGAAGTAACCGGAAAAACCATCTAAACAGCAATAGAAATCGTTTCCCGCAAGACGCTCCAACATTTGGTCCATGAAGGGCAAGGGAAAATGGTCTTTACGAGTGGCTTCATTCAACTTACGATAGTCAATGCACACTCTCCATCCGGTCACGAGTCTAGTGGGAATTAACTCGTTGGCATCGTTTGCACAACGGTCATTCCTCCCTTCTTAGGGACACAATGAATAGGACTCACCCAAGGGCTATCGGAAATAGGGTAAATCATTCCCGCGTCAAGGAGTTTAAGGACTTCCTTTTAAATGACGTCGTGAATTTTGGGGTTCACCCTCCTTTGACATTGGATTGCGGGTTGTAATCCTCCTCCATTAAGATTTTGTGGGTACAAAATTTGGGATCGATCCCCTTAATGTCGGATAACTTCCACGCAATTGCCCCTTTGTGATCCTTTAGAACATCGACAAGTGCGGTTTTTTCATCATCCGAAAGTTCCTTCGCAATAATAACCGGCAACTTGTCGCCCTCCTCCAAATAGACATATTCGAGATGAGGAGGTAAATCTTTCAACTCGAGGATAGGTGGTTCCTCAATTGAAGATTTGGGCTCGATACTCATAACCTCCTCGGGTGGAGGAAATGGGAAATCGTTAAGGAAATCCTTGATAATCGAGAAGTCCTCATCGTTGTCGAGGTCTTCGTTACAAGTACGTGGAACATCGAATCTTCCAACGTAAAACCACCACCTTCAAATGGAGTGAAGGTTGGTGTCGACTTATCAAGGATGGGATCTAACATAGTGGGATTGCCACTATTTTCATCATCACCAAAACCTAGAACTTCTTGTGAAAATTCCTCGCAAACCACGTCAATCATATCAACGAGGTTTATGGTTGCAACGGAATAAACATGAGAAATTTGAGAGTTTTGAGTTGCGTTTATAACAAGTTCCTCGTCGTTGAAACGTAAGGTGATCTTTCTAGCATGAACATCGATCAAAGCCATAGACGTATCTCAAAACAAACGACCTAAAATGAGAGGAACTTGAGGATCAGTGGGAATATCGACAACGATGCGGGAATCGTGGAATGGTCGGCCAAGTCGATAGACATTAGTGAAGGAGTAAGATTAGGAAGATTGAGCGACTTGAAGATTGCAAGTGGCATCAAGTTAATGCTAGCACCAAGATCGGCCAAGGCAAAGCATTCTTCCATATCTTGGATTGCACAAGGGATCAAAAATTTACCGGGATCACCGACTTTTTGAGGTATGCGATTAAGATAAACCGATGAACAACTAGACAATTGATGCAATTTCTCCTTGTTGTTCAACATACTCTTAAATTTAGCGGCAAATCGAGGCATCATGACCAAAGCATCGACGAAACTCACATTAAAGTGCAAATCACGAAACATTTTCATAAAAAGCTCAAATTGGTAATTGTCGCGCTCTTGACGTTTCTCCTTTCTAAGTCTAAAGGTGGTGTGGGTTGAGGCATAGGCATAGCCTTTGGAATCTCGGGTTCCAATGTTGGTAATGGGTCAACCATAGGTGTGGCATGAGCGGTACTTCGTGGGATTGGGACATGCTCCTTTTGGACCACCACCTCGGGTTCTTCCTCAATTGCTTCCTCCGTAGGAGCAATCGGTTGAGGAGACGGTTCCTTAAGTGTCTTACCACTACGTGTGGTAATCACTTTCATCTCACCCTTAGGGTTTGATACGGTGTTTCTAGGAAGACTACTCGAAGACGGTTTACACATAATTGCCTCAAACATAGATGAAATTTTATCTTCAAACATTGATTGCCTCTTCTCGGCTTTAATCATCTCTTGCTTAATTTCATGTTGCCCTTGTTCCATTATTTGTTGGTTTTGTTGTAACCTAGTTACATTTCCTTCCATCTTGTTGGTATGGATTTTAAGCTCATTTGCTAACTCATTTTTCAACTCTTTCTTCAAGTCGTTCTTAAACTCGGATCTTAGGCTAATGATTTCTCTTTGAATGTTGTCAAACCTAGCATCGTTCCCATTAACGTATTCAACAAATTCATTTGGAAGATCTTTCAAAGTTTGCAAACCTTTGTTGTTGTTTTGAATCATTTTGATTTTTGTTTGAAACTTGATTATTAGCCCCTTGATTACCATAGTTTCCCTTGTTGTAATTTTTTTTGAAACCAACTTGATTGTTGCGATAGTTGTTGTTAGCATTTTGATTTGAATCAAAACCCGGTGGAGTCAATTGATTAGAGCGGGTAACTTGACCGTTTTGGTTGTAAGTTCCCGTGCCCGCGTAGGCACTCGAAGTGTTACCACCGTTGGTAACACTCGGAGAAATCATGACCTCCACCACAATAAATGCATGAAACCTCAACCGCTTTAGCCGTAGCGGGAGCACTTGGTTCTCCAACTTTGAACTCAATCAAAAGACCTTTAAGCTTATCAAAGATTTTGTTTTCCAAGTTCGCCTCAATTTGGCAAGCATCGATGGTAGTAGACAAAGAAGGTGAAGCCGAAGACGAAGCCTTATGAACACTAGACGTGCTACGAGGACTATACACCTTAGATCTATTCTCAATTATCACCAAAGCTTCCTCAACCGTTTTACACAAAAAATTACCACCCGCGGCGGCATTAAGATAATCCCTTTCATGATCATTAAGTCCATTGTAAAACGTGTCAATTTGATGCAAATCGGAAAAACCGTGATGAGGACACTCATGTAACATTTCCTTAAACCTATTCCAAGCCGTTGAAAAACTTTCATTAAACTCTTGTGAAAATTTTGAAATCTCGTTTTTCAAATGCGTAGTCTTAGAGGGCGGAAAAAATTGGTTCACGAACTTTGAAACGAGATCCTTCCACGTCAATATAGAATTGGGTGGCTCTTTCTCTAACCAAATTTTAGCGGGCCCTGCTAAGGAATACGGAAAAAGCATCATCTTAATCGAATCATTAGAGACATCCTTAAACTTGCAAGTGGCGGTAAGACGATTGAATTGGCGGTTATGGCTGTGTGGATTGTCCTTCTCATCACCACGTAATTTGTTGTTTTAGATTATCGACAACAAACCCGTTTTCACTTCAAAATTATCCGCAAGGATAGCGGGAATCACAATAGCCTCTCCATAACCCTCGGTGGGTGCTTGAAGTAACTCCATCATAGTACGATTCGCCATGGTTGGTTCTTTCTCTACAATGGGTTCGACAATGGGAGATTCATCACTAGAAGATGTTTGGTTTCCTTCCTTTTGACGACGTTTACGTGCACGTCTTGCTTTGGAGCGAGTTTTCATAAACGTCACGTACAACGAGGGGATGAGCAAAGAAGATCCTTTTTGGTGTTTTGTATTTTTCCAATTTTTTTGTGGTTTTTGATTGTTTTTACTTTTTTTTTTTGTGATTGTATTAAGTAGACCAAAATCTACAAATCTCCTCCTTAATCAAATCTCTTAATCACGTGCTACTAATACAAATACTATTATGGCTATATATAAAAACAACAATTGCCAAATCAAAACACAACACGCCTCCCCGGCAGCGGCGCCAAAATGATGTAGACATTTTTACACACCTTTAGGAAAAGGAGGTAAATAGGGCAAGCGTTAACAAGTGATTTAGGAAAACCACGAGTTATGACCCAAAGTGGGGATCGTTCTCAAGGAGGCTTGGTGTGTGTGTAATGAGATGATTAGTGATGTGATTATATGATTATGATGAGAAAAGAAAATAGAAATGGGATAAGAAGAGAATGACGGTTACGATGACGGATTACACTAAGACGAAAAGGTCGTACACGTAAAACCGTAAATAGCACCAAAATTGAAAATTTATCCTAAAAATTCCTAAAAATCACTAAATATCCACTAAAATATTCTAAGGGTTTACAAAAAATCAAAACTTGCTAAAACCTTTTAATTAATTAATTATTAATTTTTTAATGCTAATTAAAGCCCTAAAAATCAAAATTAACTAATAAAAAGTCCAAATCAAGATCTTAAAGTTTGTAAACCTTTAAAATAACCTAATTAAGCTAAAAAGTATTTTTCTAAATTTTAAAACCACTAAAAACTATTTTTAAACAATTAAAAACTATAAAAACTTAAAATAATTCTAGAAAATAATTGAAAGACCCTAAAAATATTTGGAAAGTTGTAAAATTCCTAATTAAGTGTCTAGAATCTAGGAAAAATATAAAAACTTAGAAAATCAGACTTTTAATTTTTAGTAATAAAATAATATTAAAATATTAATAAAAATTCAAAAATCCTAAAAAATTCTAAAAAGTTGCAAACTAGCTAATTTTAACCTAAATAACACAGAAATGAAGTTGAAATTACCTAAATACCCTTAATGGGCCTAGAAAATAGGCTAAAGTCCAAACAGTCCCTTAATGGGCTTAGAATTGGCCCAATAAGAAAAAGTGGCCCAAATTAGCCCAAAAACAACTACTTGACTCAAAATTTGATTCTGAACAAATTTTTCCAAAGGCCCAAGAGCTGAAAATGTGATATAAGCTAGCTTATTACCAACAGCTTATTCTTAATGGGCTTTTTGGCCCATTAAGCCATAAGTTGATGCCATAAGCTGAAATTAAACACACAAGCTTCTCTGGCCTAATTAAGACTTCTGTAAAAAGAAATTTGAAATAAGCCAGAGGAATAAGCCTAAAAATGCAAAAAGCAATCTATAGAAAATGACAAAATAGTCGTTTTTGAGTTCTAGGCTATCCCAAGAGCTGATTCAAATTGAAAAAGCTTTTAAATGACTTAACTAAGCTTAATCAACAAAAAGTTTTCAAATAAGTTGACTCAATAAGCTGGAAAAAGCAAATAAGCACTTATGAAAAAGTCAAAAAAGTTGGTTTTCTAGCAAAAAGTCAAAGTCAAAGTCTAATAAGCTCCAGTTCAATCAAATGGGTCAAATAATGAAGATCTATCACAAAAATAAGTTGTTGCATGTCTGGATAAGCCAAAATGGCTTATTGATAAGCTAACTGACAATTTATACTAGCAGGGGCTAGTTTTGAGTGTTGAGTAGTGGAAACTTTTTCCACTGCTTGACTTGTTGATTTTTTTTTGTCTTTAGTGACTTTTTTGGAGATTCAAGTTACACAAAGGCACCCAAATGATCAGTGGATCATAAGGAGTCAATCACAACAAAGAAATCACAACAAGCAACAGCCAATTACTATAGTTTAATCAATTAAGCACCAGATATGCATCAGACATGAACACATAAGCAGTTATGAACTTATAAGCTGTTTTAGCAATTTTCAGCCAACCAAATTACACCAAAAGCATACACAAGCTATTATAAACTTAAATGAACAAGTTTAAACAGTTTTCATGCAATGGCTCAAAGCCTAAATCAAGATTCAAGCAGATGAAGGTTACTGATGAACACTAACACAAGCAGATTTTTCACTTTACTGATGCAATTGACCAACAAGCCAGATTCAATCACTCAGATCTATCACTTATGTTATATTAATGATGTTTTAACAACTTTTAACCCTAAGCATGCATAAACTCTAGATTTTCCCAAAATCTTAGGTCAAAAACAGTTAAAATCAAGTAGTTATAGCACAATGTATGATTTGAGGTTTCAACCCCAATAACTTGCAGCAAAATGCACTCAACCAAGTGTTTATCAGATACAAAGCACAAACTCAAACTTCTAACAACACAATAGCAATCTATGATTCAAAGCAGGTAATCCCAAACACCCCTTTATCTTTTTAATCAAAAAATTAAACAAGTATAAGTGTGATTGAGTTTACCAAGTGACTAATCTAGCATACTAACAACATTAACATGCAAGATGAAGCAGATTCAAGCCAGGAAAACAACAAGAACACAAGTAGAGCACAAATTCACCAAAAATCCAAATTTTATCAGATTTTCAAGGTTTTAAGACAAACCTCATGGATGTATATCCACACCCACAAATTTTAGAGCTTATGTGCTAGCAAGAACAAGCACAAGCTTCCAACAATAACCCTGCTAAGATTCAACAGAGTTAGAAGCAAAATATCAAAACAGAAAGGTGACTTTTTGGAAAACAAACTTGATTAATGCAACTTCTTGTACCCACTCTTGATTATCCCCAAGTTATAAGCTTCACAACACCTTAATATCACAATTAGGATGCTATGATCAACTTATAGCCCAAATATTCCAAGATGTACCAAGAAACTTAGCAAAATATCAAATTTTAGTCCAATGTGTAATTTCTTACACAAGGTTTACAAACACGTTTTAGGGTTTAATTTTAGTTAACATATAACATAAACAAGCATAGAATTAAATGGCACTTGGTCTTTCTTCATCAAACTCAAACATAATTTCATTAACAGAAAGTAGGGTTTACAGGTTTGTGAACAAGGAAAAACCAAAAGCAAACTCAAAATGCAGGGTCCTAAGGCCTTTATATAGGCATACAAATGATCTAGGAAAACTAAAAACGTAACCCTAATAGTTGTGATCTCCCAAAATTGCCCTTGGAGTTTTTTGAACTTCTTGGCTTCATGTGACTGATTTTTGTTGTGTTGTGGTAGCTGGCAAAGCAAAAGTGTATCCAATGGTCCAAATATTGCTTAGGATGAAAGCTGGAATCTCACACGTTGGATGACTGTCCAAAATTTGGCAGTTAGCTCAAAGGTGTAGCAGGGGAATCATGTGTGGAACAAAGGAGTGATGTGGCAAGTATTTTTGAGGTTGGGATGTGATTAAGGGATGCTTAATCACTAATCTGGAGGTTTTCATGGCTTAATTACAACACAATTAAGAAAACCCAATTTGTGTTCTTGAGGGAATAGTAGTGTGTTTGATCCAGTTTTATGTTTAAACCATGTGTTTTGCGCCAAATTTAAACTAATCAAAGATTAGTTAAATAATCTGGTGAGTGGGAAGCTGATGTGGAGGAATGGGGAATTCTCATTGGTTGTGGGGAGTTAGTGGGACAGGTGTCAAGTGCTGGTAGGTTAAGGTAAGTTTCTTTGTCTGCCATATTTAGTCCCTTTTCTTCTTTCTTTCTTTCACTTTGTAAATAAACACATGAAATCCGTTTTCCTTTGTATTTGAAGTTTGCTTTTTCACACTTTTGCCCCAAAAGTTATGTAAAATGAATTCAGGGGTAATTCTTGCCAATTCTTGATTCTTGAAGGACTGATTTGGCCTTTTCTTGATTGATAATGGTCTTGACTTGTATGATTGAACTTTTGGAGTACTGAAATTGCCAAGTCATGATTAATGAGGGACCATTTTTGCCATTTCTTCAAAGTCAAGGGTCCTTTTTGCAATTTTGATATTTTCAAAGGACCAAACTTGTAATTATTGTAACTTGGAGTCCTTCTTGGTATGTTTGACTTTAAGGAGGATAAATATTGACATTTTAGTTTTGTTGAGGGACTAAAATTGCCAATTCTTCAAAGTGTAGGGCCCTTTTTGCAATATTGACAAACTTTAGGGACCAATCTTGTAATTATGAAGATACAAGGGTATAAAGTGTAAATTCTTCCATATTGGAGGACCCTTCTTAATAAATCTTCAAATCTTCAAGGGTTTTCTTGGAAATTTCTTCATTAGGGCTTGGTTCATTGTGCGGCTTCGTTTCCCGTGTTCATTTTTGCATAATTCGTGTGATCGTTTGTCATTTTCTCAATATCCGTACCTAAAATACACAAGCAACAAACACAAGCATATATATGGGTATTTTGATGATATTTAATGCATTTTAAGCCCTTTTTGGACGATGAGACTATGTATAAAAGCAGTCTCATCTTGGAGACGCGATCGTAATTCCTGCTATCGAAGCGGAGAATTTTGAGATTAAGAGCGGAATGCTTTCGTTAATCCAAGATACGAAGTTTCAAGGTCGTGAAGCCGATAATCCTCACGACCGTATTCGGAATTTTGATCGTCTTTTGGCCACGAGCAAGTTTAAGAATGTCGACACTGATGTCGTCAAGCTTATGCTTTTTCCGTACTCGCTCGATGGTGCCGCCAAGGATTGGTACGAGAAAGAGCCACCTAATTCGACAATTACGTGGAAGGATCTCGTTTCCAAATTCGTTAATCATTTTTTCCCACCGTCTAAGACGACGTTTTTAAAAAACGAGATTACGAGATTTGAGCAAAAACCGAATGAATCATTTAGAGACGCGTGGGATCGTTTTAAGGAATTGCTTAGGCAATGTCCTCACCATGAATTTTCCGAGTTGCACCAAATCGATACGTTTTACAACGGTCTTAGTTTTCAAGAACAAGATTCGTTGAATTCTGCCGCCGGTGGCAACTTTTTGTGTAAGACTCCGAAAGATGCATTAATGATTATCGAGAATCGATCCAAGGTTTACCAACTCCGCAACGCACCGATTGTTGCCAATGTCGCCAATGTTAGTAGTTCTAATCGCGACATTGTGAGAGTTGATGCGAAAGTCGACAAGTTAACGAATGTGTTCACGTATTTTCTCGTCGAAATGCAAAAGAAAGACGCTCCCGCTACGGTGAAAGCAGTTGAGACATCATGTACGTTTTATGGCGGACCTCATAATTATTACGAGTGTGCGGCTACGCATGGCCAGACGTCGAATGTGAGTGCGTTAAACAACAATTTGCAAATCAAAATCAAAATAACGCCGGTCCATCGCCACAAGGAAATTATAACCAAGGAAACAATTTTAATCAAAACCGAAACAATTTTCAAGGAAAAAATCAACAAGGGAATTTTCAAAACCAAGGTTATAATCAAGGTCGGAATTTGAATTGGCAAAATCAAAACAACAATCAAAACTCGAATTTTTCAAACAACAACAATCAAGGAAACAATTTTTCAAGTGGGAATCAAAACAATTTTCAAAAAAGTAATCAAAACTTAGGGAACCTTAATTCAAATCAAAATAGTTCGTCAAACGATTTTCAAAATTACATGAAAACGAATGAGGCTAATATGAGACGATTAGAGGGAGAAATTGGTACTTTGAAAAACGACTTTACCAATACTTTGAAAATTAAAAACACGAAGATTGAGCAAGGTCAGTTCGACATTAAAAAGATGTGTTCGGCTATTATGAACAAAGCCTCGGGTGCTTAATCGAGTTCGTTACCTATTGACACCGTTGCAAATCCGAAGGAACAATGTAAAGCCACCTCGTCTAGTGGAAAAAGTCGTGTGATTACCCCTAACCTTGATGGATTTTGAGTTGTTCCTTCTTCTCAACCCTCGACTTCTAAGACGTCTTATTGTTCTAAAGTCGATGGGGGTGAACGTGGCAACCAAGGAAAAGAGTGCACACCCTCATGTACCTCAAATTCCATCCAAGGTTCAAAAAGAGAGCTTTATCGACCACACCAAAGTAACCCTTGAAGAAACTTGTGCATTGATCCTTCTTAAAAAACCTAAAAGGCATATGCCCAGAAAGGAAGAGGATCCTGGCCAATTTCTCCTACCTTGTGATTTTTCCGAGATTGAGGGATGTTTAGCCCTTGCCGATTTAGGTGCTAGCATCAATCTTATGCCTCATTCTCTTTGGAAATTGATGAGATTGCCTTCACTTACCCCCACAAACATGACAATCGAGCTTTGCAAATTGTACACCACTAATACCAATTGGAATAGCCGAGGATGTCTATGTCAAAGTTGGAAAGCTGGTTTTTCCCGCGGATTTCGTTATATCCGATTACGAATGTGACCCTAAATGTCCCATTATTTTTGTAACACCCCATTTGGATAAATGGAATATCACAGGATAATCATGGCGTAATATCAAAGCATAAGGTAAATGTCCTAGAACATTACATGACCATAAAGGATAACCGGAATCAAACATCGGTCCCCAAACATAAACTCATAAACATAGCATAAAGTAAAAGTAATGCAGAAAGAACAGAACATAAAATATCTCCCATCCTATGCATAACCTTTCCATGCTCCTGACCTTGTGTACCTGCCGTTTAGGGACATGAAAGGAAACTACGGCTGAGCGAGACGCTCAGTGCGCGGATATATAATAGTAACATGGAATAGCATAACATTAGTGAAGGCTGAAATGAAAACTTAAAAATGAAAATGCAGCGGAATAATGTAAGTCCTGGGAAACCTGGTGACATGTAGTAAACTTGTAACTTGAAATAAACTAGTTTATTCTTAAAGTATCATGTTCATGTAAATACTGAAAGTCTGCTGTTTAATTATGAAACTGTAATTTAACTGCCAAAGAGCTCATATAGGTCATGAAATATATCAACGTGCATGAATACATGGAGGGGTGACCTCGTCATGCTGTAGAGGGGTGACCTCTAAATAACTGTGTTGGGTGGAGGGATCAGCTCCAATGTGAAGGATGTAGAGCACACACCACATTCACCCTGATAACTTGTAAACTGATAAGCCTAGGTTGCATCCATACGCCCCACTAAACATACGTATAAAAATGGCCAACCTGAACATGAGTGGGACGATGGAGGATATCACTCTCCTGCATATGAGTCACGACACCGGTGCCTCTAGTGTCGTGGTTACGGTACCTCCATAACTAGTACATAAACTGGTCATGCTTGTATATAATGCTCTGGCAATTTATTTAGTTATTAACATGATTACGGAGAAGCTTAAACATATACTGGGGAAAAACATTTGGCTGCAGACGGGGAATCCTAAACATGCATAGGAAAGGAAGTCCTTACTGAAAGGACGGAAATCCGTACCTCACGTCCAGTAACGCAAATGAAGAATAACGTGGAGGATGAAAACGTGAAGAAGATCACACTCCATAAATGCTACATAATAAAGATGGACATGTATGAGTCGCTTGGTTAACTTATACTTAATAATTTTTAATTACTTGTTGTAATCTTAACTTGTTCTTATATTGCCTTAACGTTCTTGACTTATTTTATAACCCATGTATCATGCTTAGTGTATTTTATGTTCATATGTTTTAATTAGCATAAAATATATTTATTTCATGATCGTGTAGTAAACTCTACTTAATAAATACTTACGCTAAAATAATAATAATTATTAGTTAATATTAACGTGCATGGTTTTACTTGAAATCATAATTCATATCATAACATGATAATTTAATAAAACTAACGTTAACTAGATAATTAAATAATTAATATAAGTCAAGTTTATTAATTTAATTGTGCGATAAAATACTTAGGCAAAATCTATTAATTAAATATAATTTAAGTCTCGTAAAAATATTTAACCATAACGTGTAAATACTACCTAACTTAATCATGTTCAATAACGTAATCTAACGTACCCAAGCCTACCGAGACACCCGCGTCTCGGTCGCACGAAACAACCAACAAAATTTATAAAAAGACCTAAAAGAACATAATGTCCAATATATCTACTGTTTCTGTGTTGTCCGATAAATAATATCAGTATTATCCAAGATATAAACTCACCGTGTTGTCCGATATCCAAATCACGTGTTACCCGATATATGGCCCCCTTGTCGTCCGATAACCCTGGGAAGAAGAAGTTATGCTTTTGGCTGTTTGATGATAGATACCCGCTGGCCTATAACCCTTACCCACCGAGAGTTTAAGGTTTACACTGTTTTACAAAAACCACTCTTGCTGGGGCTTAGGGTTGCCACTGACGATACAAAACCAAGCCAGCACCCATTAAGGGTTGCGGCTGGTTGATGAATGTCACCACCGAGACTCCCTTGAGTCTCAGTCTGCGTGCAAACCACCCACGAACAACATAACCAAACCCGAAAACCTTAATCTTACTGATTCTACGAGTAAAACATGTTAATAGTTCGCTTCTGATGGATTCTTGACAATTACATAAACAAACAAAACAACAAGACGGGTTTAGGATTTACTTATCTCGCGTTAGGGATTTATGATCACACATGAATCTCAACCTGAAATATTGAATTAAACTCCCGTGTTTGTCTTGGATACAACCACGATCTGTCTGTTCTTGGGGTGGAGAAACTCGACGGCAGAAAAGGATCAAAAGAAAAGAGCGATCGTGTGTTTTTTTTTATATTAGGGTTTTTAGGGATTGTTGACAAAAATAAATACCCTCTCCCGTGTTTTATTTAAAACCGACTAGGACTCCAAATGGGCCTTAGGCCCATTTCCTTTTCTTTTTGGCCTTCTAACCGTCCAACATAAAGCCCAGTACATAAATGTTTTATTTTTCGTGTTTACTTATTAATCACTCGTGTTTTCGTATTTTAAATGTCATATATATTCTTGTTACGTTTATAAATACTATACGTAGATACGTGTCGTGTATTAATAATAATATTAATGTACATAATATTCGCGAAAATTAATAAATATATGTAATAACTAAATTGAATGTTCGTACTACGTATCGTATATTAATAAATCGAAATTTTTTAATTTATACGTGACTTCATGTAATTAATATTTTAAGAGATTATTAAAGCGGGTTTTACAACTCTTCCCCTCTAAAAGAATAATTCGTCCTCGAATTAGAGATACGATATACTGGAAGGGACATGAACGTGACGTGACCGCAGAGAACATGGAACATGACGTGACTGAAGGAACATATCTGAACTTATAGAAGAAAAGAGGATAAGAAATAACATGAAAAGATACATGAATAATATGATGCTAAATATCATTCTCACTGGTATAAGCATACACAAAGCATTGATGCATGAGACATATTGAGACGTAGCACGCGAACAATTTTGAACGTGATACGTGAATAATTGTGAACGTGATACTTGGAGATATGGTACATGAAATATGAGAACATATGGTGAGTAAGAATGCGTGCAAAATATCGTGAACGTGACATGAGAACGTAGGGTAAACATGACATGGGAACATATCGTGAGCGTGCAATAACTGAGGAGGTAAAATCAATGATACTAGATAAGACGTGAAATGTGACGTGAAACGTCTATCTGAGGATGAAAGTCATACTAAACTTGAGTCTAGTCTCCCCAGTTTTTTTTACAATCTTTCCTGAATGAAAGTGAATCGTAGTTCATAAGATAGGATATGATCATGATCGTGAATGATGTCATGAACATGGAAGTGAAGAGCCTATCATGAAAGTGAAAGAAAATATAGACGTGGATAATTTTGTGAATGCTCACGTGAAACATAACTTGAGAGCTAAAATAATCATACAGACGTGAACGCAAATAACAAATGATAACATAAACCTTTATCTAATTTGATAGCTAAAAGAGTGTCGTGTAATCGTACGATCATTGGCTGGAAAATAGATGATAGTCGGCTAATGTGCACTCCTTTCAGATAAAAGAAGACATGTAGGATTGGTTAAATTGTCGAATGACGATTCAAATATTTCTAAAGGTTGAAATGACTATAAGCGTGTTAGTGTTCTATCTTAACCTGCTGAAAAGTCAGGCATTTAGATATGAACGTAACTGCATCTTGTTTCATACCTCACCACCAAATGTGGTTAGGATCGTGAATATATAGCAATTGGGAAGCTATGAGTTTGGGTAAAACTTAAACATCTCTTAGCGTAGGATTTTCTGAAACACATAAGTTGGATGTAGGATTTTATCCTTTACGCGTAGGCATAGTCATGGTAAAAAAATTTACCGTGAAAACCATGTGATTCAGCGTGTTACTATGATCAACTACATACGTACAGGAAAATTTCAGTGTGAAATTCTCTTGCTGTAAACCTTGTAACATAGAGTGAAGATGGCCTTCGTGCTCTTCTATAGACTTAAAGAAAGTCTGAATGTTAACAATGAACAGAATGATAAACTTGTCCAGAATTCATGAAAATTTGATTTCTCAAATCCTCAATTACTTCTAGGCATTCATGAACTAAAAGGCACCAACATGGATTCATACTGAACATAACATGTGTGAAGAACAGTCACGGAAGTGTCCTGCTCTTTTACTCACAACTGTTGATAGCCTAATCGTAACTCGATCTTGGAAAGTGTTTGGGGTCTGGTAGCTGATTGGATGGCTTAATAATTATACCAGGAAAAACAAATACAGCTGTAAATGGTAGTATGATTGGTAGTTCCTTCTGGTAATATATCTGGGAAGATTCTGAAGTAATCGACTGGTTAATGAATAGGAATATCAGAAGTCGTGTCATAAATGTTAGTTAGACATGCTTGTCAGACATAAGAAGAAAAAAAAATAAAAAAAAAATAAATTTCCGATTTTCCTGGTGGAAAACCCATGCTGAGTGTATTCAGGAATCTGAACATTCCTGAATATAATGAGGATCTTTTCATCAACCTGAATTGAAAGTCTATATATAAATGGATGATATAATGGCTTCTAAGATGGACATGAATATCCAAATATGAAAACGTAAAATAAAAGTGTCATGACAGCACACTAAATAAACGTGGCAGATTTTACTGAATGTGTTTCGTTCGTCTCACACGGAACGAACACTACGTGCCCAACTATGAACAATAAGTCAGAGATGGTACTGAAATTTAGTGGCTTGATTTGTACACGACATAACAGAATAAGTATACCATTGGGAAGGTACCTTGAATCACTGAGGCTGGGTTCAAAAGTTATGCATGAATTGTGTGTCTTGACTCATGTGCTAAGAAGTATTCGTGTGACATGTGACTTGACTGGTGTCTTGACATGTGTCTTTAGTACATAAACATGAGAGGATGTGTCTTGAAGGATGCCTTGACATATGAAAAGAAATCATAATGGAAATGGTCATTAAAATGCTAGAGTTGGCGGATCTACTGGACTGCTGACCCTTGTAATTCTAGTTAAGTCTGTGACCGGTGTTCTGTTGTGATTGCTAGAATACTTTTTGTCACAGTAGTGGTTACTATTGTCTTGTCTGCCAGTCCCATTATGGTCATTCTCCTGGCTGGTACCGGTTCCCACTCATATGAATGAAAAGATAACTGAATGACGTGTGACATATAAAAGGTAAGGACATGAATTGGGATGGAAATCGTATGGTGGTGAAGCATCTTCCCGTTCGATCGCTTGGTCTAACGCCTTTGTCTTCGTCTTGTAAGATCTCCAGGTTGTAAACAACATCATCATCTCGTAGCGTCTCCAAATAATCAGCAACATCAACATTTAGTAATATTCCCAAGCTATGAGCGGCATCATCATCTTGTAGAATATCAACAAGTGGAATACGCCTGAGATGATTTAGACTCGACTAGCAAATACTCGTGGAGTATTTGTAGATGAAATACACATGGATGATGGTACGTGTAATACACATGAATACTATACCTGGAGTTCATGTGAAATGCATATGAGATGATCGATGTGGTGTCAATCATCTGACATGATTTAAAAGGGAAAACTGATTTAAACGGTCAGGAAATGGAACTGAAGTGAGGGACATGATAGCCTAGCAATATTAGCGTAGACACCATTCTGGTTGCATAGAGGAAACACCAAAAGGATGGTTAAATAAAATTCAACGATGATTTACATGAAATCATTGTTAATGAAAACCAACCATGACTATCATAAAAGCAAGATTAAATGAAATACATCAATGTCTAGCATGAGGGCATGATCAACATGATGAAAACATAATTTACATAGAGAGGCATGGAACATAATCATCATAAAGATGAAATTATCATGAAGAAACATGGGACAAAATTAACATGAAGGAGCATAAAACATAATCAGCATGAAAACCAAGTTAACCATGATAGTATGAAAACATACTTGACATAAAAGAACATAACAAATAAATGAGAGGACATGAAAAGTTATGACGATAGTGTGGACGACTATGAGTCGTTTCACAATGCAATTTAATGCAACATAAATGGTAAGTCTGACACAATATAACATGACCTAAACATAAAAGATGCATGAAGTACTTTATAAAGCATGAAACAGTTTATAATGCATGAAACGGTAAGAAATATGATGATATGTACATGAGTGAACGCCTATGGGTCGGTTCACAAAACAAAAAGGCAAGTGTGGACGCCTATGGGTCGGTCCACTAATCAAACAAAAGTTTCGATAAAAGCATATGCGACTAAATAGAGCCAGTCCTGTACCAACCATTATTTAGTCAAAATTCCTGCGACAATGAGATGCATGCATGAATGAATGCATGAAATGAAAATAAAATGAATGCGTGAAAACCAACTGTCTAAACCTAACAGAAAACGTATGACCAAGTATGAACTACGGTGGTTCAGTCCGTATTAGCCAAAGTTCTCAAGGAACATCATGTAAAACAATGACATGTAACTAAGTATGGATGACGGTTGTTCAATCCATATTAGTAATTTTTTTTTTTTGAAGCAAACATCATGGTTAAACATCAAGGTGCTGAAAATATCGATACATGGAATAACAAGCATTGGCTTAGGAAGGTCCTGGTGACTACCCACTAGTCACAGGTCAATTTTTAGAGCCTACAGGTCGAAACCAGGCTCTGATACCATAATTGTAACACCCCATTTGGATAAATGGAATATCACAGGATAATCATGGCGTAATATCAAAGCATAAGGTAAATGTCCTAGAACATTACATGACCATAAGGGATAACTGGAATCAAACATCGGTCCCCAAACATAAACTCATAAACATAGCATAAAGTAAAAGTAATGCAGAAAGAACAGAACATAAAATAGCTCCCATCCTATGCATAACCTTTCCATGCTCCTGACCTTATGTACCTGCCGTTTAGGGACATGAAAGGAAACTACGGCTGAGCGAGACGCTCCGTGCGCGGATATATAATAGTAACATAGAATAGCATAACATAAGTTGTGACACCCTAGAACCGAGGTCATTAACGTTACCCTAAATTACGCTAATTTTTGAAATTTTTAATAAATTTTAATTTCTATATTTATAAGTATTTTGGTTAAAGCCGATGTTCGAGGTTATAATTTTTACGATTGACGATTTAAGAAGGACGATGACGATTACGATCCCGAGGGATGCCCAATTTTATATAATTATTGACGATTTATCGATAATTTAATTTTTCGAGAATTTTATTTACGGTTCGTGTTAAGTTGAGTCGGGTGAGTTTTATAGCCTTCCGAGTACATTTAAAGTATCCCAAAAATATTTTGGAGTGTTCGGTATGATTTCCGACTTCCGTAAAATTTTCAAAATTGACTAATGAGTCGAACCCGCAAAGTTTTGAGGACGTTTTCAACTTAAGGCCAAAAGAAACCAAATATTGCAAGTTGGTCCCTCCCAATGCACCAAAAAGCCCCAAAATTGACACAAACACTAACACATAGAACATTTCACCAAAAATAATCAACTCTCTCCCTCTCTTGTCTCTATAGCCGACGGACACCCCCAACCCACCAAGAACACCATCAAAAACATTTTTTCACTTGATTTTCATTAAAATTAAGGTTAGGCCACATCTAATTTGGTCATTCCCTACATTTCTATGTGCTTAAATCCCACATGCACTAACAAAAATTTTCCAAAATTTTTCAAGGTAATCCAAATTCGTTTTTGAGGCTAATTGTTGTAATGCATGTTGAATTCATGTTTAATGGAAGCATAATCACCAATAAAAACCCACCAAAATCAATTTGGTTGTGGTGATTGGGGCACCCAAACCCCACGGCACAAGGGGTGTTTGGGGAGCCATGGTGGTTGATGAATTTTGAGCTTTTCCTTGTGTTTGGTTTATTGTTTAAGGATGTTTTACATAGGTTTAGTTGGTTGCATGTTCATTTTTAGGATGATTAGGATTTTGAGTTTGGTTGATCAATAGGGGTAGGACTGAAATCTTGTGTTTGGATATGTTTAGGAGGCTTAGGATGATGCCTAGTAGTGATGGATAGGCTTGGAATCGAGTCTAAGCGTGATTTTGGAGTAGCCAAATTTAGGCAGAAACTTTATGGTCATTTCATAAAAATTATTTTTCTTCCAGGTCTTGAAAACAAAATGTAGTTGTAGAGGGTCTTTTTATCTTTAATTTGGTATAAGGTAGAGCCCGTGACTCAAAACGAGCTAAAAGTTATGACGTTTTAAAGATCGAGTACCAGGAGACGAGGACTTTCATAATCCGAATTTATGTAAAGTTTTAGTCAAATCCCGAGGGTCACAAGTATGAATTGGTAAATGGTCAAGGGTCAAAATTTGGTCCCAAACCTGTATAAATGGGTCTATATGTTGACTTAGGAGTCAAAGAAGTCAAAGGTACTTTTCATATAGGTCAAAGAGGTCAAAATTGGTCGAAGTGCAATTTCAGCCCGTAAAATGTAGATTCGGAAAAGCGTTGCGTAACGGGTCGTAAAAGTAAAAACTTTTATTGGGCTTAAAAAAATGTCATCTACAGGTCTTATAGGATTTTTGAGAATTTTGTCAATTTTTATAAGTGTGGTTAAATAGGGTAAAACAGCCCGTACTTTCGGCAAGTACCGGCGAGAATGGATAAAAATGGATAGCGTAAGTAGTAAGAACGAATGGTATAAAATGAGTGATGCTTGTTGTTTTGTTTTTGGCGTGAGTTATAATTTTCCTAAGTGACTAGTATATATGTATTTTATACAGTACCGTAAGGTATTTAAATGAGATTACTCATTACGCGTTATTTGTGATAGGTGTTGAATTACCCGGGCATCCGTAACATCGTCAGTGATCATCCCTCGAACTACCGACTACTTAATATCTAAGGTGTGAATTTATAGCCTCGCTTATATTTATTTCAAATTGTTTTACCCGCGAGGGAAATGCATGCTAGTTTTTAAAAGGAACGTATATCATGAATGATTGTTAGACCCGAAAGTTGCCTTAGAAATTGTGTTGAGTACCAAAGTTGCAAAAGACCCTAAATTCATGAACTATTAACTATTGTCCTGCCCTCGAGTAGGGGGAAATAGCCGCTTATGCAATTTGTAGTACTACGGGGTTAACGACCCAATGCTAGCCGAGAAGCTGTACGTTGAGTAAGTTCTGCGGTAGATTATTTTGTATGAGAAATAAGGTATAATTGCAACTGATGCCTTTAGAAGGGGCACTGGTTTCATCTGAATCACGCCGGTATTTATTACGCGGGTGATTGAGTTAACGGATTAGTGTCATGAGCTTAAACACAATTGTCAGTATCCTGATTATAGATTGTTTGATCGACAAGTCTATAAATGATCACGAATGGTTTTTATTTTATATACGTTCAAATTGATTGAAAAACCTATGAATTCCACTCAACGTTTTCGTTGACCAAAATTTTGGCATGTGTTTCAGGTAACCGCTGAAGTGTAGAATGGAGCATGCATGGGATGGATGTTGTGTGTATGGCTTGGAGTCCGCTTGTTTTTCCTCCTTTTTCAACTTAAACAATTTTAAGTTTAATGTCATGTTGTTGTAAAACTGAAATTCTTGGGTTGAGATTCATGGGGACCGAAAACGCTAAACTCTGTTGTACCAAATTGGGGTTGGAAAAACCGTGGACATGTATCATCTAACAATTTTAAATTCAAGTTTTAAGTTGACGTCTTTTTTTAGCGTCGCTTGATATATCTTGTGTGCAATGAATACTGAGTAGCACCCATTGTTGTAGTTCCGCTGCGCATAGCAATTGTGGGGGTGTTACAGATTGGTAATCAGAGCCACGAGTTATAGAGAACTAGGTCGTTTTTAAAAATCCTAAACTATAACTTTTGGTGTCGTAAGAAATGGTCCAAGCACACACAACTATCCTGCATGGCTCCGGTAAGATTTATTTTGTATTTATGGCATTTGACGTATACTTTTGAGTGAAGTATATATGTGGGTAATTATTACGTAAGTATGGAGATTACTATATGTAGACGTTGAATTTTACGTGGAATATCTGACATCGTAATTTTTGTACTAATCATGCATGAGCATCATATTATTACATTTCGGGCATATGTACCACCTTTGCATTGCATTTGCATGCATGTATTTATAACTATTGTATAATTACTTATGTACCCTCCGAAATTCGCTGTTATTGCAGGAATGGCCGAGGTACCGCCTAATGATAACGGAAACGATTACGTCGTAGGTCACGAAGGGGGACCGTTTCCTCCGAACCCGCCGGACAATGATAATGGATGGATCGCTCCAGAAGACGAAATAGGGCCGGAAAACGACAATGACGAAAGTGAGGTGGATAATTTCAGCATTAGTAGTGACGAGAGTGAGGATTCCGAAGAAGAGCCCGAGGAGCTAATGGATGATGGCATTCCCGAGGATGCTGTAGGCCAGACCGAACCCGATTTGTTTCAATCTCCGAATTCGCCGAAGGGTTATGAAGTACCACCAACCGGTCGATATGAGCAGCAACCCTTTAATCGCCCGATGGACAATTGTAAGGACTATTTGAGAACAGTGCCAGGATTTGTTCGAGTAAGTAACGAGAGCAGTGGAGAGTCTAGCAAATCATCCAAGTCGCCATCGATTCATGAGAATATTGCAAGGGTCTACTTTCCGAGGCCAAGACACTACTGGGATCCCGCAGGTCGTTTGGGGAGGATGGAAAGGTTGATGTATGAGCGGTTTGTAGTTGAGACTAGGGTAATTAAGAGGTTTGATAAGAATGAAAGGGAACATCAAAGACTGTTGGAAAGGACTGCAAGAATTGAGTATGATGGGAATGTGAACAAAAGTGACATCAACAGTTTAAGATCAATGGTTGCAAATTTAAGTGCTAGTCTTGACCGTGTGAGGGAAGATCAGGTGAGGTTGTCGAGGATGCAGAGTTGGGAGCATCGTGTGAGAGATTCATTGCCCCCGGATTGGAGATTCGTGGACGATTTGGAGATGGAGGCGAATGACTTCATGATTCAGCCGCCTATTAGAGGTGCTTGTATTACGGTGGGAAATCAGGTAGCGATTGAGTGTGGATCCACATCAGGGACGAAAAAGGAAACGGAATGTGGGCCGGATGAGAAAGGAAAAAGAAAAATGGATGATGTGGATGAGGACGATAGTGATGAGGAAACCGAGGAAGACGACGACGAGCCGCCATCCAAGAGGTAGTGTGGATCACCACATGCCTAGTTACTTGTTTTGTATTTTCTTTGATCATTGTAATAGAACTGTTTTAGACCTTTGTATGATGGTGTTATGACGAGAAACTCAAGTACTTGAAGTTTTGTGGTGAACGATTGTAGTGGCAATACTTGTCACGATTTTGGTTAATTATCAATACAATCTATGTTACCTTTCATGATCTATGATATGTCTTAAATTTGATCTTTTGTGATGTGAATTGATGAATATTAGTAACTCCGTAGTGATGTGTCGTTGTATGTATATTATGTCTGGGAAACTTGATGTGTATACTTACATTGTTTTTCTATTTTCCCTGTCTTGCAGAAAGAGATATTCGATAACACCATGCCTCCAAAGTTGACCGCCGATCGTGTTAACACCATGATTCAGGAAGCTATAGCAAATGCGTTGGAAGCGGACCGAGCCGGGAGAAATCAGGATCAGGGAAGGAACGCGGGGAGACAGCAAGCCCCGAGAGTGTGTACCTATTCTAGCTTTATGAAATGCGGTCCCACGCAGTTCCGTGGAACGGGTGGAGCTTTAGAACTTAGACGATGGTTGGAAAAGGTTGAAAGTACGTTTGAAATCAGTGGTTGTGCAGAAGCGGACAAAGTGAAGTTTGCAGCGGCTACGTTTCTTGATGATGCGCTAAGTTGGTGGAATACTCAGGTAGCTACGGTTGGATTGGCTGTAGCGAATGCAAGGACGTGGAATGCGACGAAAGCTTTGTTGACTAAGAAGTTTTGCCCAGAAGAGGAATTGGGGCAATTGGAGGATGAGTTGAGGCATTTGACCTTGAAGAACAACGATATAGCTGCCTACACTAGGAGGTTTAACGAGTTAAGTCTTTTGTGTCCAGACATATTTGCCAATGATGCCAAGAAGATGAAGCAGTATATTAAGGGTTTATCTAGCAATATCAAAGGTGAAACAACTTCGTCAAAACCTGGATCGTTTGATGAAGCGGTTCAGATGGCACACGCTTTGATGGACGTCAAGCTTCAGGACAGGCAGAACTCCATTGCCGAAGGCAACAAGAGGAAATGGGAAGCGGCACAAAGCAACCAATCCCAAGGCCAGAACCGAGGTGGAAATCGAAACAACCATGGGCCGAACCGAAATCAGCAGTTTAATCAGAGAAGGAACGAAGGGATGAGGGCAGTGACGAACCCTAGAGGTGTGAAAGTGAACCCCATTATGGTAAGTGCAATTTGTATCATGTTGGAAATTGCCCGCCTGCATGCGGCAAGTGTGGGAAAGCAGGTCATAGGACATCTGGTTGTCGAACGGGAGGAGTAGCCACTGGGGCTAATGCTATCAGGATGAGGGGATGTTATAGTTGTGGAGAAAGGGGTCATGTGCAAGCGAATTGCCCGAAGGCAGGAAACAAGCGGGGAGGTAATAATGCGGCTGCTGTGTATCAAGTGGGAACGGCTGATAAACCACAAGGTCCCAATGTGGTTACCGGTACGTTTTTGCTAGACGCTTGTTATGCTAGTATTTTGTTTGATTCTGGCTCCGACAAGAGTTTTGTAGACGTTAGATTTAGTCGTCATATTGATAGAGAACCGGTGTTATTAGCGACTAGTTATAATGTTGAGTTAGCCGATGGAAAAATTGTTAGTACGAATTCTATACTGAAAGGTTGTACCTTGAAGTTAGGAAATTACGCTTTTAAAATCGACTTGATGCCTATAGAGCTAGGATCGTTTGACGTGATTGTGGGAATGGATTGGCTGATGGCGCACAGTGCTATGATCGTCTGTGGCGAGAGATTGGTTCAGATTCCGTTGAGGAATAAGGTTTTGACGGTAAAGGGAGACGAATGCACTTCTCGTTTGAAAGTGATTTCGTGTTTGAAAATGATGAAGTACGTAGAGAGCGGATGCGATGTGTTTTTGGCACAAGTTTCAAGAGATGGTGATTTAGAGGCAAGGATTGAAGAGGTACCAGTTATTTGCGAGTATCCGGAAGTTTTTCCAGACGAGTTGCCAGGTTTACCGCCTACCCGTGAGGTCGAGTTTCGAATTGATTTAGTGCCAGGAGCTGCGCCGGTTGCACGTGCACCTTATCGCTTAGCACCATCTGAGTTAAAGGAATTATCGGATCAATTGAAGGAATTGATGGACAAAGGATTTATTAGGCCGAGCTCATCACCTTGGGGAGCGCCAGTGTTGTTCGTAAAGAAGAAAGATGGTTCGTTTCGGATGTGCATTGACTATAGGGAACTCAATAAGCTGACGGTTAAGAATCGGTACCCATTGCCGAGGATTGACGATTTGTTCGATCAATTGCAAGGTTCCAGCGTATACTCAAAGATCGATTTAAGATCAGGGTATCATCAACTGCGTGTAAGAGAGGAGGACATCCCTGTAACTGCCTTTCGTACGCGGTATGGACACTTTGAATTTCGAGTGATGCCGTTTGGGTTGACGAACGCGCCTGCTGTATTCATGGACCTTATGAATCGCGTGTGCAAGCCGTATCTAGATAAGTTTGTTATTATTTTTATCGACGATATACTTATTTACTCTAAGAGTAAGGAGGAGCACGAGAAGCACCTAAGAAAGATTTTGGAGTTGTTAAGGAAGGAGAAGATGTATGCAAAATTCTCTAAGTGTGAATTTTGGTTGGAATCAGTGCAGTTTCTAGGTCATGTGATTGATAGTAAGGGAGTTCGTGTGGACCCTGCCAAGGTCGAAGCGATCAGGGAATGGTCAGCACCGACGACGCCGACTGAAGTTCGACAATTCCTTGGTTTAGCGGGGTATTATCGAAGGTTTATCGAAGGATTTTCGTTGATTGCAAAACCATTGACGAGGCTTACCGAAAAGAATAGGGTGTATGAATGGGGAAATGAGGAAGAACTTGCTTTCAAAACGCTCAAGGATAAGTTATGTTCCGCACCGATTTTATCATTGCCTGAAGGAACCGAAGACTTCGTAGTGTATTGTGATGCGTCTCGTAAGGGTTATGGAGCGGTATTAATGCAACGTGAAAAGGTGATAGCTTACTCATCGAGGCAACTGAGGAAGAATGAGGAGAACTACACGACGCACGATTTGGAATTAGGAGCTGTAGTTTTTGCGTTGAAGTTGTGGAGACACTATCTGTATGGGACAAAGTGTGTTGTATTCACTGACCACAAGAGTTTGCAGCACATTTTAGATCAAAAGGAGTTGAATATGCGACAGAGACGATGGGTTGAACTACTGAGTGATTATGACTGCGAAATTCGCTACCACCCTGGCAAGGCGAATGTTGTAGCGGATGCACTGAGTAGGAAGGAACGGGAGAAACCTTTGAGGGTTAGAGCTTTAGTGATGAGTGAGAGCGTTGACTTAACCGAAACTATACTGAAGGCTCAAGAGAGAGGACTAATGAAAGGGAATGTTGAAGCCGAGAACTTGGGACGAATGTTGAAACCTCTTTTCGTGATTAGGTCAGACGGACTGAGATATTTTGAGAATCGGATTTGGTTACCACTATGTTCATCTGAGGAAGGAAAGCCTGGAGTTCGAGAATTGGTTATGAATGAGTCGCATAAGTCGAGGTATTCGATACATCCTGGATCGGATAAAATGTATCACGACCTGAAGAAAGTTTATTGGTGGCCAAATATGAAGGCGGATATTGCTCGTTACGTTAGTAAGTGTTTGACTTGCGCGAAGGTTCAAGCAGAACATAAGAAACCATCTGGATTGTTGGTACAACCAGAGATCCCAGAATGGAAATGGGAGAAAATCGCTATGGATTTCGTGACGGGTTTACCTAGGACTCCTAGTGGATGTGATATGATATGGGTGATTGTGGATAGGTTAACGAAATCTGCTCATTTCTTACCTATGAAGAAGACGGACAGCATGGAAAAACTCGCCAGCGTGTACGTGAAGGAGATCGTCTGTAGACATGGAGTGCCGTTATCGATCATTTCGGATCGCGATAGTAGATTTACGTCGGAATTTTGGAAATCGCTTCAACGTGCGATGGGAACTGAATTGAGTTTAAGCACGGCTTATCACCCGGAAACTGACGGCCAGAGTGAACGAACTATTCAAACAATGGAGGACATGCTCCGAGCATGCGTGATTGATTTTGGAGGAAGTTGGGAACGCCACTTGCCTCTAGTGGAATTTTCGTACAATAATAGTTATCATGCGAGTATTAAGGCAGCACCGTTCGAAGCATTGTATGGAAGGAAGTGTAGATCGCCTGTGTGTTGGAGTGAAGTAGGGGAAAGTCAATTGACTGGACCCGAAATGGTTTTAGAAACGACAGAGAAGATCGTGCAAATCAAGAACCGACTACTTGCTGCGAGAAGCCGACAGAAGAGTTATGCCGATAACCGAAGGAAACCGTTGGAGTTTGAAGTTGGAGATATGGTTATGCTCAAGGTATCGCCGTGGAAGGGTGTAATTCGTTTTGGGAAGAAAGGAAAGTTGAGTCCGAGGTATATTGGACCGTTTAAGATCGTTGAACGAATTGGACCAGTAGCGTACAAGTTAGAATTGCCGACCGAGCTTAGTGCTATTCACGACACGTTTCACGTATCGAACCTGAAGAAGAGTTTTGCGGACAAGGAATTGGTGATTCCTTTGGACGAGATTCGACTAGACGACAAAATGCACTTTGTGGAAGAACCTGTGGAAATTATGGACCGGGAGGTCAAGCGGTTGAAGCGTAGTAGGATTCCTATTGTGAAGGTCCGATGGAATTCTAAGCGTGGACCGGAATACACTTGGGAACGCGAGGACTTTTTCAAGGAAAGGTATCCTCATCTGTTCCAGTAGAACGAAATGTGAGTACAAGAAGAGGCGAGCGCCGGGACGTCGCTCTCTTTAAGGAGGGGTGGATGTGACACCCTAGAACCGAGGTCATTAACGTTACCCTAAATTACGCTAATTTTTGAAATTTTTAATAAATTTTAATTTCTATATTTATAAGTATTTTGGTTAAAGCCGATGTTCGAGGTTATAATTTTTACGATTGACGATTTAAGAAGGACGATGACGATTACGATCCCGAGGGATGCCCAATTTTATATAATTATTGACGATTTATCGATAATTTAATTTTTCGAGAATTTTATTTACGGTTCGTGTTAAGTTGAGTCGGGTGAGTTTTATAGCCTTCCGAGTACATTTAAAGTATCCCAAAAATATTTTGGAGTGTTCGGGATGATTTCCGACTTCCGTAAAATTTTCAAAATTGACTAATGAGTCGAACCCGCAAAGTTTTGAGGACGTTTTCAACTTAAGGCCAAAAGAAACCAAATATTGCAAGTTGGTCCCTCCCAATGCACCAAAAAGCCCCAAAATTGACACAAACACAAACACATAGAACATTTCACCAAAAATAATCAACTCTCTCCCTCTCTTGTCTCTATAGCCGACGGACACCCCCAACCCACCAAGAACACCATCAAAAACTTTTTTTCACTTGATTTTCATTAAAATTAAGGTTAGACCACATCTAATTTGGTCATTCCCTACATTTCTATGTGCTTAAATCCCACATGCACTAACAAAAATTTTCCAAAATTTTTCAAGATGATCCAAATTCGTTTTTGAGGCTAATTGTTGTAATGCATGTTGAATTCATGTTTAATGGAAGCATAATCACCAATAGAAACCCACCAAAATCAATTTGGTTGTGGTGATTGGGGCACCCAAACCCCACGGCACAAGGGGTGTTTGGGGAGCCATGGTGGTTGATGAATTTTGAGCTTTTCCTTGTGTTTGGTTTATTGTTTAAGGATGTTTTACATAGGTTTAGTTGGTTGCATGTTCATTTTTAGGATGATTAGGATTTTGAGTTTGGTTGATCAATAGGGGTAGGACTGAAATCTTGTGTTTGGATATGTTTAGGAGGCTTAGGATGATGCCTAGTAGTGATGGATAGGCTTGGAATCGAGTCTAAGCGTGATTTTGGAGTAGCCAAATTTAGGCAGAAACTTTATGGTCATTTCATAAAAATTATTTTTCTTCCAGGTCTTGAAAACAAAATGTAGTTGTAGAGGGTCTTTTTATCTTTAATTTGGTATAAGGTAGAGCCCGTGACTCAAAACGAGCTAAAAGTTATGACGTTTTAAAGATCGAGTACCGGGAGACGAGGACTTTCATAATCCGAATTTATGTAAAGTTTTAGTCAAATCCCGAGGGTCACAAGTATGAATTGGTAAATGGTCAAGGGTCAAAATTTGGTCCCAAACCTGTATAAATGGGTCTATATGTTGACTTAGGAGTCAAAGAAGTCAAAGGTACTTTTCATATAGGTCAAAGAGGTCAAAATTGGTCGAAGTGCAATTTCAGCCCGTAAAATGTAGATTCGGAAAAGCGTTGCGTAACGGGTCGTAAAAGTAAAAACTTTTATTGGGCTTAAAAACATGTCATCTACAGGTCTTATAGGATTTTTGAGAATTTTGTCAATTTTTATAAGTGTGGTTAAATAGGGTAAAACAGCCCGTACTTTCGGCAAGTACCGGCGAGAATGGATAAAAATGGATAGCGTAAGTAGTAAGAACGAATGGTATAAAATGAGTGATGCTTGTTGTTTTGTTTTTGGCGTGAGTTATAATTGTCCTAAGTGACTAGTATATATGTATTTTATACAGTACCGTAAGGTATTTAAATGAGATTACTCATTACGCGTTATTTGTGATAGGTGTTGAATTACCCGGGCATCCGTAACATCGTCAGTGATCATCCCTCGAACTACCGACTACTTAATATCTAAGGTGTGAATTTATAGCCTCGCTTATATTTATTTCAAATTGTTTTACCCGCGAGGGAAATGCATGCTAGTTTTTAAAAGGAACGTATATCATGAATGATTGTTAGACCCGAAAGTTGCCTTAGAAATTGTGTTGAGTACCAAAGTTGCAAAAGACCCTAAATTCATGAACTATTAACTATTGTCCTGCCCTCGAGTAGGGGGAAATAGCCGCTTATGCAATTTGTAGTACTACGGGGTTAACGACCCAATGCTAGCCGAGAAGCTGTACGTTGAGTAAGTTCTGCGGTAGATTATTTTGTATGAGAAATAAGGTATAATTGCAACTGATGCCTTTAGAAGGGGCACTGGTTTCATCTGAATCACGCCGGTATTTATTACGCGGGTGATTGAGTTAACGGATTAGTGTCATGAGCTTAAACACAATTGTCAGTATCCTGATTATAGATTGTTTGATCGACAAGTCTATAAATGATCACGAATGGTTTTTATTTTATATACGTTCAAATTGATTGAAAAACCTATGAATTCCACTCAACGTTTTCGTTGACCAAAATTTTGGCATGTGTTTCAGGTAACCGCTGAAGTGTAGAATGGAGCATGCATGGGATGGATGTTGTGTGTATGGCTTGGAGTCCGCTTGTTTTTCCTCCTTTTTCAACTTAAACAATTTTAAGTTTAATGTCATGTTGTTGTAAAACTGAAATTCTTGGGTTGAGATTCATGGGGACCGAAAACGCTAAACTCTGTTGTACCAAATTGGGGTTGGAAAAACCGTGGACATGTATCATCTAACAATTTTAAATTCAAGTTTTAAGTTGACGTCTTTTTTTAGCGTCGCTTGATATATCTTGTGTGCAATGAATACTGAGTAGCACCCATTGTTGTAGTTCCGCTGCGCATAGCAATTGTGGGGGTGTTACATAAGTGAAGGCTGAAACGAAAACATAAAAATGAAAATGCAGCGGAATAATGTAAGTCCTGGGAAACCTGGTGACATGTAGTAAACTTGTAACTTGAAATAAACTGGTTTATTCTTAAAGTATCATGTTCATGTAAATACTGAAAGTCTGCTGTTTAATTATGAAACTGTAATTTAACTGCCCAAGAGCTCATATAGGTCATGAAATATATCAACGTGCATGAATACATGGAGGGGTGATAATATGTCTATAGTTGAAGTTCGTTTTTCTCAGTTCTTAACAAATTGAAAGTCCTAACAAGATCGGGTTTTTAATTGTTTTTGGTTGGTAAAGTTTTTTGATTATTCTATTGCTAATTCAAACAAAGCCTTGCTAAAGTGAAAAATAACGTCTACTTATATGTAAAACAACGTGCACATACCAAGTTTTTATTCAATTAAAATGCTAAATGTAAATTCCACAAACTATAAGGACTGAAAATGTAAATTCTATGAAATACAAATGCCAAAACTGTAAAGCCAAAAAGTCTAAGGACTAAATGTGCAAAATCAGTAAACAATATGGACTAAAAATGAAAATTAGTCAAACAAGGTAACTAATTTCTAACTAATTGAAAACTGCCTAACTACTTTTGAACAAATCTGAAAATACAAGGACTGATTTTTTGAAAACCCTAATTACTTTGAAGATTAGCTAAGATTGAAAACAGTTTAATACCAAAAGGACCAAAATGCAAATTTTAAAACTATTTCTACAAAAACGGGTTCTAGACTTCAATAAGCTCGTTTGAGCTTATTTCTTAACCAAATTTTCTCAAACCAGTTGCAAACGACTTAAAATTAAAAATTAGCTAGACCTATCCAAGGAATTTAGCTGAAAGTAACTAGAACTCTAATGAGCTGAATTCAATAAGCACAAAATAAGCTACCAATTAAGCTAGACTTATACTATTTGATTTTAGTGGTGAAAATTGTTAAACAGCTCAAAAGAAATGCGGGAAATCAAGTCTCAAAGAAAATGATCAAGTAATAAGCCCTGAATCTGAAAATAAGCCAAAATTGTGTTTATGTTGACTTTCGTTGACTAGAATTTTCAAAAAGCTCAAAATCTCAAAATTTATCCAGGAACACTTTTGGAATGAAAATGTAAAAGAAAATCAGCTATTTTATGAAGTGGAAAATGAGATATGAGAAAGCAGTTTGCATTTCATTACAGGGAATTGCATTTGCTCTAGTGCTTATACTTTGGCTTATTTCTTACTCAATATTGGATACTGTACAAATTCCTTATACACATTTAAAGTTCATATGTTGAGTGAGAAATGAGCACTGGTTTGAAAAGATTTCATCAAGTAACAAAGAAATGCCAAGCAAATCAAAATCAATACTTTCTGAAAGTTTACTTGATAAAAACTGACCCAAACGTTTTTTATGACCAATTGCCTTTTTGACCAAAACCTTGACTAGAAATTGACTGAAAACTTATTGTAATGACCTAATGACTTAAAATGAACCAAAGTTTTCCAAATACTAACACTTGAACACTACTTGTAAGCTAATACCAAACACCACTTTTCTGATATTTTTCAAACTTTTATGAAGGATTTTTGACCAAATGATTAGACTGAATGAAGAGTGATATCACACTAAGTTCTATAGCTAATATGAAGTGTATTTGAACCAGTTACAAGCAATTAAACCAACAAGTACTCAAAATGATTAGTAAAGCTAAAGTGACTGATGAATGTTGAAAAACAGGACAAGTACTAAGGCTATAAGCAAGATTAAGCTACACTTAAGCTACAAAATCACTGAAATCAGATCAGTTACAAACTAAACAACTTTTATCATGCAAACAATCAAGATTTAACTAGGAATGAAGCATGCATTCAACAATTGAGTGGAACTAGAAATTCAGAAAGTGAAACCTTTAGCTTAAGCCTCCTTTGGGGAGTAGAGGAGCGCTGAGCTCTCTAAACTAGTGCTAACCACCACCTTAGCACTAGAACACATCAAACAGCTACCAATCAACAGCTATCTATCACCAAAACTCCATTAATGGACTGAAATGCTTCAAAATCTGCTAGAACTGGAACTTGGATGAAAAGAACAGGAAGAACAGCTACAATCTTCACAACTGGCCAATTATGATCAAGTGATGATCATAACTAACTAAAAACAACAACAGGATAACAATGGTGCAAGTATGAACAGTGATGAAGAAGGATGAAATGAATTTTTATTGATTGAATTGAGTAAGTACTTACAAATGCTGGTAAGTTTGTTACAACTACTAACAGACTCAAGAGTTTGTCAGACTCTTGAGTTGTTAAGCTACAACTAAGCTGAGAAGAGAGAAAAACTAAAAGTGTGTGTGATTTCACACTTTTCTACAATACAAGAAATGAGAGCTAAACTATGGTTTTTATAGACTGCAGATGTGAAGTGGTTGGGGTTGGTGACGTGTTAGATCCAATCAGAAACTTCCACGTGTAACATTATGCCCAATTGAGTTTTGCAGGTGAAGAACAAGTTTGGGGTTTTTTGATTGGGATGACTTCATGTTAATTAACTGTGACCATTGTATTCGTCTCTTGAAAACGATCACTTTTGATGTTTACATCATCTTCTGAAATTGCCTCTAGCTAAATCCCGTTCCTGGTAAATTATGTTGAAGAAGATGACACGTGGCAGGATTACATTGGATATGGGAGTAGCACACAGATCATTATCCAAAGTGGATAATTCTGATTATTGCATGGCACGTTTTAATTGGATGAGAAGTGAAGTAGTGCGCATTACTGTTAGGATATGGCCAATTAATGCTGGCGGCTGAGTGGATATTTAATAAGCTGATTTGGTGATCCATGTCACTTGATTATTGCACTCCCATTGGTTGAAAATGTTAGACACAGATCAAGCTCTTATATCTTCCACAAATGGCAGAATTAACCCCTTAACTTCGCAGTTTTATGATTTGAGCTATTATCTTCATTTCTCTGGCATAAATGGTCCTTCAAACTTCATTCTTGAACACAATTGATCCCTTTGACTTAGTTGACTTGATAGTTGACCAGATTTGACTTTGATCTTGACTTTGTCATATTTACACTTTTGGTCCTTCATCTTTGGCAGATTGTCAAGATAGGTCCTTTGTCTTCAAAGTCTTGTCACTTTTGATCCTTCTTTGTCTTTTTCATCAAATTAAGCTTGATTTTCCTTTGTTTGCTTGAAATTGTATCCTTCTTACCTATTTGAGCACAAACACAAAACATACCACATAATTTCGCTTTATAGCACAAAGTTTAAGTATTTTTCTTGTGTTTTAGGGTGATTTGTTGATAAATTGATATGAGTTTTTGCTCATATCAAATCCCCTACACTTGAACATTGTCATGTCCTCATGCAATGCTATATTTTAAAGCACAAATTTACATTCTCCTCATAATTAATCCACCTTGGCCATATGGAATGCATCTACACTACTCTAAACTAAATGATGCATGATTTTGATTTTTTAACAATGCAATGAACAAAATACAATTCTATCTATATCTTTTTGGTTTTTTCTTGAAATGGTTTTGACGGAAATAACTCATAAAGAATTCAATGACTTTGATTAGGGCTTGGGTACCATGGACATTTATCACCCTCAAGTTTCACTTTCCCCATACCAAGCTTAAAAATGGGATCATTGTATTCACAAGTAAAAAGTGCATCAACTTATTCATGACAATTAAATGTGGAACCGGTTATTATTTGAGCAAATTGCTTGTGGGCAAATTTGTCATTATTTCAAGTGTGAAGTATAAGAAATGTAAAATCCAAAAATAAGGAAGCACGGTTTTAATCCTAAGTAATCCTCTCATCCATTACTTGAAAAACCGCTCACAATTAATATAAGTCCGTTTCAAGAGTAATAAGTCATTCGCCTTATGTGTAAAATTCTCATGTCATGCTTTCATAAGTAGCTACACACTCACTAAGGAAAGAAAAATAAAACTCACGCAATAATTTACATCCGCCATCTTTTTGAGACTTTGGATCTTCAACCCCGCAACCCGTTAAGGTAATATTGGATTGGAGCAATCTATTGAATCCCCGCAACCCGTCAAGGTAATATTGGAACTCAATAGTCACTATAATTAACACCTCACTACCCTCTTGGGAGTCTTGTATATATATTTTTTTCTTCTTTTTCTTTTTCTCTTTTTTTTTCTAGCCACTCATTTTCTTTATAAGCCGCTCTTATTTTTCTTTATTCCTCACTAAGAAAGTTGAAAAGAATAAAAGGAAAAACACCCGCTAAATATTGAGCATGACATAAGTCTAGTACACATAAAACGTTCTAACTTAGAATCTTAAGACGTACTTATATCAACCGTGAATGATTAGACAAAAATGCATAAGAGATTACAAACCAATTAAAATCGTTCTTGATTATTTATTAACAATATATACATGCGAAGAAAATAGAGGCAAAGAAGAGAAGGGTTTAGCCACAAGTAATTATCATGAAATTTATCTAGCCCTTTTATACTTGCTTCAACTCTATCATTTCCCACTCTCCACAAATTTAAAATCTCAAATAATGGGATTGGTGGATGCTTAGCCTAATAGACCAATGAAGGACTACATGGTTAAGGATACTAGCTAGAGAATGCTAAGATAAGAAAACTCGGGTTGAGTCAAAATATCCATGGCGGGCCTAATATGTCAAAGAAGTCTAAACTAGTTAAACCATGTTTTTATTATATTTTTTTTCCTTTTATATATTTTTGATGAAAAATAAAAGAAGAAATATATACAATGCAAATGTGCTATGCAAATGAAAAACGATTGATGCAAAAATTAGGAATGCATATTTTTGGTGGCCAAAGTAGATCAAAAATTTGAAAAATGTTTGAAAATTAATTTTCCAAGTTATCATGAAAGACAATGACAAGTTCTAGGTAAGGTCACTACGATAGAAGACCCCCCTACACTTAAGCTAAACATTGTCCTCAATGTTTAAGAGCATGGAAGTATAAAAACTTCCCCTACACTTATGACAATGAATAGACTTTGCTTAACCCAAGTTAAGGAAAGGACAACTATTGGTGAATTCATGTTTAAGCACAAGGTGTCAATGAAAGATCACAATAGTAACGAAGTGAACCGGATACAAGGACCTCCTCCATAAGCTCCAAAGCATGAAATGAGTGAGCAACCCTACAAACAACATGAAGACAAAAGAAGGTCTCCCCTACACTTATCTCCAAGTCTATACCCTTATTGCTAACCTACAACACTCTAAACCTAGTTATACGATGCTTGAGTTAATGAGTCTCTAGCTCGACTCGTCCCTCAATGAATTAATTCATGGGGAAAATGGGGATCTCTTGGACCATTTCAACGGAAATGTCCTCCCCAAAATAATGTTTCACACGGTGACCATTCACTTTAAAATTTGGACCATCGGGTTGTGACAACTCAATAGTTCCATATGGAAACACTTGAGCAATAGTGAATGGACCGGACCATCTCGACTTAAGCTTGCCCGCAAAACGTTTCAACCTTGAGTTAAAGAGGAGAACAGGCTCTCCAACTTTGAACTCACGGTTCTTGATCTTAGCATCATGTAATTTCTTAGTCTTTTCCTTGTAAAGCAAAGAATTTTCATAGGCATTGGCTCTCAATTCATCCATCTCATTAAGTTGATCTTTCCTATGTGAACCGGCTTGGTTTAAATCAAAGTTAGCCCACTTGAGAGCCCAAGATGCCTTGTGTTCTAAATCGAATGGGAGGTGGCACGCTTTACCATAGACAAGCCTATAAGGAGTACAACCAATTGGTGTCTTAAAAGCCGTCCTAAAAGCCCACAAAGCATCATCAAGCTTATCCGACCAAGAAGCTCGATGCTCTCCCACCGTTCTCTCTAAAATTCTCTTTAAACCATGATTTGTGACCTCGGTTTGACCATTGGTTTGAGGGTGATACGCGATAGAAAGTCTATGATTAACTCCATATTTCTTCATAACTCTCGTGAATTGATCATTACAAACGTGCGTACCACGATCACTTATGATGGCCCGAGGTACACCAAATCTAGCAAACAATTGCTTTAAGAACTTCACAACAGCTCTAGCATCATTGGTAGGTAAGGCTTTAGCCTCCACCCATTTAGACACATAATCCACTGCCACAAGTATATACTTGTTTCCCTTAGAAGATGGAAAAGGTCCCATGAAGTCTATGCCCCATACATCAAAAATCTCACACTCTTGAATAAAATTTTGTGGCATCTCATCACGTTGCATAATTTTTCCTTGTCTTTGACACACATCGCAAAATTTTACCATCTCATGGGCATCTTTGTAAATGGAAGGCCAATAGTAACCCGAATCAAAGACTTTCTTGGCGGTATAGTTGGGCCCAAAATGTCCACCCGTAGGTCCTTTATGACATGCTTCTAAGATCTTAAATGCATCGGGCCCATCTACACACCGTCTAATGATTTGGTCCGCACATTGCCTAAAAAGATAAGGATCATCCCAAAAGTAATACTTAACTTCCTTAAGAAATTTCTTCTTTTGTTGGTAAGTAAGACCCTCAATAAGCACATTTCCCACAAGATAGTTTGCTATATCCGCAAACCAAGGAGTGGCATCCTCTTGAAAAGAGATAGACTTGAGCTCCTCTAATGGAAAAGATTCATTGATTTCTTGATGTGGAAAATCTCCTTGAAAAGGATGCTCAAGTCTACTTAAATGATCCGCCGCTAAATTCTCGGCCCTTTCTTATCACGAATTTCTATCTTAAACTCTTGAAGCAACAAAACCCATCTCCAAAGCCTAGGCTTAGCATCTTGTTTTGTCATGAGATACTTGAGAGCGGAATGATCCGTATACACTATGGTTTTGGATAGCACAAGGTATGGTCTAAATTTCTCAAAAGCATAGACTATAGCAAGCAACTCTTTTTCCGTGGTAGTGTAATGAAGTTGTGCACCGGTCATGGTTTTACTCGCATATTGTATAGGTTGAAAATGCTTATTCACTCTTTGTCCTAAAACGGCCCCCACCGCATAATCACTAGCGTCACACATAAGCTCAAAAGGTAATTCCCAATTTGGTTAAAAATTAAAGGAGCCTCTTTTTCCAAGAGGTGAGTCATCGGTCTAGCTATCTTAGAAAAATCTTGTATAAAGCGCCTATAAAACCCCGCATGACCTAAGAAATTCCTCACACCTTTAACCGAAGTGGGTGGGGGAAGCTTAGCAATCACATTAATTTTATCTCGATCCACTTCTAATCCCTTGTTGGATATTTTGTGTCCTAAAACAATTCCCTCTTTCACCATAAAGTGACATTTCTCCCAATTAAGCACTAAACGTGTTTCCTCACAACGCTTAAGCATTCTCTCTAGATTGGTGAGACATGAGGTAAATGAATTTCCAAAGACGGAAAAATCATCCATAAAAACCTCCATAGTTTGCTCTATCATGTCATGGAAAATCGCCATCATGCACCTTTGAAACGTCCCCAGTGCATTACATAAGCCAAAAGGCATCCTCTTGTAAGCAAATGTACCGTAGGGACAAGTGAATGTGGTCTTTTCTTGATCCTTAGGGTCAATGGGTATTTGGAAATAACCCGAAAAGCCATCAAGAAAGCAATAGTACTCATTTCCCCCTAAGCGTTCAAGCATTTGATCCATAAAAGGTAATGGGAAATGGTCTTTCCTAGTGGCCTCATTGAGTTTCCTATAGTCAATACAAACTCTCCAACCGGTAACAAGTCTCGTAGGAATAAGCTCATTGTTCTCATTAGGCACTACGGTGATTCCACCCTTCTTTGGAACACAATGTACCGGGCTAACCCATGGAGAGTCGGAAATGGGGTAAATCATGCCCGCATCAAGGAGTTTAATCACCTCCTTCTTAATGACCTCACGGATTTTTGGGTTAACCCTTCGTTGACTTTGAATGGCGGGTTTGTAATCATCCTCCATAAGGATTTTGTGTGTACAAAAATGTGGATCAATTCCCCTTATGTCGGATATTTTCCAAGCTAAGGCTTTCTTGTGTTTCTTAAGGAATTCAATGAGTTGCTCCTTCTCATCCTCTTTCAACTCTTTAGCAATGATCACGGGTAATTGGTCTTTGCCCTCTAAGAAAACATACTCTAGGTGGGATGGAAGGTCCTTAAGTTCAATTGGAGGTGGACTCTCTATGGAAGGTTTTACTATGGAAGGATCCTCATGAGTAACTTCTTGTGGATTAGGAGAAGGAATAGGGTCCTCATTGAGCAACTTTTGGATAGTAAGAATATCTTCTTCCCAATTAATGGGAGAATCATCATCACCAAGAAAGTTTGACTCAAATTCCTCCAAGAGGAAATCACTCTCTCCAAAAGGTGTTAAAGAGGGCGCAATTGAGGCCACGGTTTCAACATGGGGCATTTCATTACTAGTACTCTTGCAAGCATCATGAAAGTGTTCATCACACACCTCATCTAACACATCAACTATGTTAATAGTCTCACACGATCTAGACTCCTTAACCACTTTCCTATCACAAACTTTCCCTAACTTAAACACCACTTTCTCATCCTCTACTCGCATAATTAGTTCTCCCTCCGCCACATCTATCAAAGTACGACCCGTTCTCAAAAACGGTCTACCAACAATCAAAGGAACTCTAGGATCCATGTCATAATCAACCACTACAAAGTCGGCCGGAAATGTAAACTTATCCACACCTACATACACATCCTCCGCTATACCTACGGGGTAAGCTATGGTTCGGTTGGCTAACTCAAGGGTCATCCTAGTGGGAGTGAGCTCGTGAAGAGAGAGTTTTTTCCAAACCGATAAAGGCATGAGGTTAATGCTTGCCCCTAGATCCGCCAAAGCCATGCAATTTTATACACCGGGAAAATTACAAGGTATCAAGAAGCGCCCCGGATCTCCAAGTTTTATTGGTAAGGTTTTAAGTAACACGGCGGAACAATTTTCATTAAGGGATGTGTTGGTCAAATCAATCAATTTTTCCTTGTTTGAGAGTAAATCCTTGAACATCTTAGCAAACTTTGGCATATAAGCAAGAGCTTCCGCAAAGGATATGTTGATGTTGATTTGCTTGAACATCCTTAAGAAATTTGAGACTTGGATGTCATCCTTGTTCTTTAACTTGTCCTTTTTCAACCTTGAAGGATATGGAAGAGTTGGTTTTGGTGTAGGTGGAGCAGGTGTTGTAGTGGAAGATTTATCTTTGTTAGCGTCTTCATTAGGAGGTGTGGAAGGTAGAGGAGAAGTAGGAATAAGTTGAGAAGGTGTGTTTGATTGAATGGGAGCATTTTGAGGTGGTGAAGTAGAGGTAGAAGGCTTGTCACATGTAGGAACAAAAGTGGGTGGAACAATAGGAGGCTTAGGAGGTGAAGTATCCTTTGTTGTCTTTCCACTTCTTGTTGTAATAGCATTGACATTTGCTCTTGGATTTTTTTGTGTGTTGGATGGTAAAGCCCCTTGTGGTCTTTGATTATAAAGCATCATAAACTTATTATTTGTGTCTTCATGCATTTCTCTCATTCTTCTCTCATGAGCTTCATTCATTTCTCTTAATCTCTTCTCATTAGCTTGGAACCTCCTTTCATTCTCTTGATTCATTTTGTGAAAAAGCTCAATTGTGTTATAATCTTGTGGCACATTTCCTTGAAAACCTTGGGGTTGGAAAGGTGGAGGTTGATTTTAAAACCCTTGGTTGTTACCTTGAAAGGTATTTCCTTGATTGTTAAAGGTATTTGTTGGTCTATAGTTATTCCCTTGGTAAGGTGGTCTTTGCCCTTGATTCCTTTGTAACACTTGAAGAGGATTTTGTTGAATTTGGGTGGGTGGTTGGGTGGGAATCCCGGTGGAGTAAGGTAATTTTGGGACTTGTAAGAAAGGTTATTAGGATTGATATTTGGCTTGAAGTGTTCACGATGTTCCTCTTGGTAAGCATAACATTCCCCTTGATAACCTTGCACCTTATCACATTGTTCATAGGAATGGGGACCTCCACAAGTTACACAAGAAAGAGTAATGGCATGCACATCATTTGAAGAATTGTTCAATGAAAGGCTCTTAATGGCTTGAATCATTTCTTGTTGTGCCTTATAACTCATCTCATGATCTCTATCTATCTTTTGCATGATCTCTTGGTGATACTTGAGGAATTGGTTATCACAAGGTGTTTGAGAATCGTTTTGGATAACATGAACCCTTTCTTCAAATTGAGAATTTGTTTGAACCATTGCTTTAGTCTCAATGATATCCAAGGCCTCTTGAATGGATTTAAGAAGAATATTCCCTCCCGCGGAAGCATTGAGTGAATCTTGGTGATGAGGTTTAAGGCCATCGTAGACAGTATTGACTTGGTGAACTTCATCCAATCCATGATTAGGGCATCTCCTCAATAACTCTCTAAACTCCTCCCAAGCATCACTAAAGGATTGACTAGGTTTTTGTTGAAAGCCTATAATTAAGTTCCTCAAAGCCGTGGTCTTAGATGGGGGAAAGAACTTGTTCAAAAACTTAGTGGTGAAACCATCCCATGTGGTGATACTATCGGGTGGTTGTGTGTCTAACCAATGCTTAGCGGGTCCATCTAGTGAAACTTGCACCAATATTAACTTAATAGCATCATGTGGAACTCCATTGTACTTAATGGTATTGCAAAGAGCAAGGAATCTCTTAAGGTGATCATGTGGATTATCATTCTTATGACCATAGAAAAGTGTGTTTGAAACCAAGGTAATCATAGCCGTTTTTAGCTCAAATGAATTTGCGGGAATGTCGGGAATCTTGATAGCATCGGAATATCCGTGGACATTGGATTGCAAACGTTCCATCAAAGAACGATTATCAACAGCCATGGCTTCTTGTTGTGGATGAATCAAAGCACGATTCTCGTGATCGGCTTGATGGACGGTGGTGTTCTTACTCTTTCTCTTTTTCTTCCTTTTTGGAGGAAAAGGTTGTACACCAATCGATATTTGTGCACGCCCGCGAGTGAGCATGCAACTCAATACGAGGAATGAGAGAGAAGCTCTCGTGTGACTTTGAAGAGAAAAGGATTATCCCCTTCGAGTTTCAATATGAAATATCCACAAGAAAATAATAATATACGTATGTACTACTTGGGTGCAAGACCCCCAATGAAGCCTTCCTTCTTAGAATACTCACAAGTGAACGGGGGGTTAGGTGGCGCGAAGCACTTAAGTACCTATTGACCCTTAGATGGCATTTTATAGCACATCGCCTTTCTATTCACTTAAATGTTTGTATTCTTCGAATTGTTTCTTATTGGAAGTATTTATCTATTCTTGCTTTATTTTGTTTGATCGATACACGTGTCAAGGACCGGAACGCCCCTCAACACGGTGTATTGCCTTGGCAATACTTATGGAGAATATGTGAATTGGTTGTTCTTATACGTATACGTATTTACTTATAATAATATATGGAAAATATTTTTGTATTTATGAGTTTTTAAGTGAAAATACTATATGTACATAAAAACCGAGAGAATCCAATAAAATATATATTTTTGGGTGCAATCTCTTAGGAAAAAGATTGCTTTTTGAATTTTTTAATTTGTTTGGTCAATTCTTTAGGAAAAGAATTGTTTTGTTAATTTTTAGTTTTTATATATTTTTATATTTTTGATTTTTTATTTGTTTTTGATTTATGATACGTAAAAATAACGTTCACTAGGTGAACGGATTCCAAAAGCCAAAACCGTCAATCGATAGTCTCTCGTAAAGTCAAAGAACCGGCAGCGGCGCCATTTAATATGTGTATAGTTGAAGTTCGTTTTTCTCAGTTCTTAACAAATTGAAAGTCCTAACAAGATCGGGTTTTTAATTGTTTTTGGTTGGTAAAGTTTTTTGGAAATTCTATTGCTAATTCAAACAAAGCCTTGCTAAAATGAAAAATAACGTCTACTTATATGTAAAACAACGTGCGCATACCAAGTTTTTATTCAATTAAAATGCTAAATGTAAATTCCACAAACTATAAGGACTGAAAATGTAAATTCTATGAAATATAAATGCCAAAAATGTAAAGCCAAAAAGTCTAAGGACTAAATGTGCAAAATCAGTAAACAATATGGACTGAAAATGAAAATTAGTCAAACAAGGTAACTAATTTCTAACTAATTGAAAACTGCCTAACTACTTTTGAACAAATCTGAAAATACAAGGACTGATTTTTTGAAAACCCTAATTACTTTGAAGATTAGCTAAGATAGAAAACAGTTTAATACCAAAAGGACCAAAATGCAAATTTTAAAACTATTTCTACAAAAACGGGTTCTAGACTTTAATAAGCTCGTTTGAGCTTATTTCTTAACCAAATTTGCTCAAACCAGTTGCAAACGACTTAAAATTGAAAATTAGCTAGACCTATCCAAGGAATTTAGCTGAAAGTAACTAGAACTCTGATAAGCTGAATTCAATAAGCACAAAATAAGCTACCAATTAAGCTAGACTTGCACTATTTGATTTTAGTGGTGAAAATTGTTAAACAGCTCAAAAGAAATACGGGAAATCAAGTCTCAAAGAAAATGATCAAGTAATAAGCCCTGAATCTGAAAATAAGCCAAAATTATGCTTATGTTGACTTTCGTTGACCATAATTTTCAAAAAGCTCAAAATCTCAAAATTTATCCAGGAACACTTTTGGAATGAAAATGTAAAAGAAAATCAGCTATTTTATGAAGTGGAAAATGAGATATGAGAAATCAGTTTGCATTTCATTACAGGGAATTGCATTTGCTCTAGTGCTTATACTTTGGCTTATTTCTTAATCAATATTTGATACTGTACAAATTCCTTATACACATTTAAAGTTCATATGTTGAGTGAGAAATGAGCACTGGTTTGAAAAGATTTCATCAAGTAACAAAGAAATGCCAAGCAAATCAAAATCAATACTTTCTGAAAGTTTACTTGATAAAAACTGACCCAAACCTTTTTTATGACCAATTGCCTTTTTGACCAAAACCTTGACTAGAAATTGACTAAAAACTTATTGTAATGACCTAATGACTTAAAATGAACCAAAGTTTTCCAAATACTAACACTTGAACACTACTTGTAAGCTAATACCAAACACCACTTTTCTGATATTTTTCAAACTTTTATGAAGGATTTTTGACCAAATGATTAGACTAAATGAAGAGTGATATCACACTAAGTTCTATAGCTAATATGAAGTGTATTTGAACCAGTTACAAGCAATTAAACCAACAAGTAATCAAAATGATTAGTAAAGCTAAAGTGACTGATGAATGTTGAAAAACAGGACAAGTACTAAGGCTATAAGCAAGATTAAGCTACACTTAAGCTACAAAATCACTGAAATCATATCAGTTACAAACTAAACAACTTTTATCATGCAAACAATCAAGATTTAACTAGGAATGAAGCATGCATTCAACAATTGAGTGGAACTAGAAATTCAGAAAGTGAAACCTTTAGCTTAAGCCTCCTTTGGGGAGTAGAGGAGCGCTAAGCTCTCTAAACTAGTGCTAACCACCACCTTAGCACTAGAACACATCAAAAAGCTACCAATCAATAGCTATCTATCACCAAATCTCCATTAATGGACTGAAATGCTTCAAAATCTGTTAGAAATGGAACTTGGATGAAAAGAACAGGAAGAACAGCTACAATCTTCACAACTAGCCAATTATGATCAAGTGATGATCATAACTAACTAATAACAGCAACAGGATAACAATGGTGCAATTATGAACAGTGATGAAGAAGGATGAAATGAATTTTTATTGATTGAATTGAGTAAGTAGTTACAAATGCTGGTAAGTTTGTTACAACTACTAACAGACTCAAGAGTTTGTCAGACTCTTGAGTTGTTAAGCTACAACTAAGCTGAGAAGAGAGAAAAACTAAAAGTGTGTGTGATTTCACACTTTTCTACAATACAAGAAATGAGAGCTAAACTATGGTATTTATAGACTGCAGATGTGAAGTGGTTGGGGTTGGTGACGTGTTAGATCCAATCAGAAACTTCCACGTGTAACATTCTGCTCAATTGAGTTTTGCAGGTGAAGAACAAGTTTGGGGTTTTTTGATTGGGATGACTTCATGTTAATTGACTGAGACCATTGTATTCGTCTCTTGAAAACGATCACTTTTGATGTTTACATCATCTTCTGAAATTGCCTCTAGCTAAATCCCGTTCCTGGTAAATTGTGTTGAAGAAGATGACACGTGGCAGGATTACATTGGATATGGGAGTTGCACACAGATCATTATCCAAAGTGGATAATTCTGATTATTGCATGGCACGTTATAATTGGATGAGAAGTGAAGTAGTGCGCATTAGTTGAAGTTCGTTTTTCTCAGTTCTTAACAAATTGAAAGTCTTAACAAGATCGGGTTTTTAATTGTTTTTGGTTGGTAAAGTTTTTTGGATATTCTATTGCTAATTCAAACAAAGCCTTGCTAAAATGAAAAATAACGTCTACTTATATGTAAAACAACGTGAACATACCAAGTTTTTATTCAATTAAAATGCTAAATGTAAATTCCACAAATTATAAGGACTGAAAATGTAAATTCTATGAAATATAAATGCCAAAAATGTAAAACGAAAAAGTCTAAGGACTAAATGTGCAAAATCAGTAAACAATATGGACCGAAAATGAAAATTAGTCAAACAAGGTAACTAATTTCTAACTAATTGAAAACTACCTAACTACTTTTGAACAAATCTGAAAATACAAGGACTGATTTTTTGAAAACCCTAATTACTTTGAAGATTAGCTAAGATTGAAAACAGTTTAATACCAAAAGGACCAAAATGCAAATTTTAAAACTATTTCTACAAAAACGGGTTCTAGACTTTAATAAGCTCGTTTGAGCTTATTTCTTAACCAAATTTGCTCAAACTAGTTGCTAACGACTTAAAATTGAAAATTAGCTAGACCTATCCAAGGAATTTAGCTGAAAGTAACTAGAACTCTGATAAGCTGAATTCAATAAGCACAAAATAAGCTACCAATTAAGCTAGACTTGCACTATTTGATTTTAGTGGTGAAAATTGTTAAACAGCTCAAAAGAAATACGGGAAATCAAGTCTCAAAGAAAATGATCAAGTAATAAGCCCTGAATCTGAAAATAAGCCAAAATTATGCTTATGTTGACTTTCGTTGACCAGAATTTTCAAAAAGCTCAAATTCTCAAAATTTATCCAGGAACACTTTTGGAATGAAAATGTAAAAGAAAATAAGCTATTTTATGAAGTGGAAAATGAGATATGAGAAATCAGTTTGCATTTCATTACAGGGAATTGCATTTGCTCTAGTGCTTATACTTTGGCTTATTTCTTACTCAATATTGGATACTGTACAAATTCCTTATACACATTTAAAGTTCATATGTTGAGTGAGAAATGAGCACTGGTTTGAAAAGATCTCATCAAGTAACAAAGAAATGCCAAGCAAATCAAAATCAATACTTTCTGAAAGTTTACTTGATAAAAACTGACCCAAACCTTTTTTATGACCAATTGCCTTTTTGACCAAAACCTTGACTAGAAATTGACTAAAAACTTATTGTAATGACCTAATGACTTAAAATGAACCAAAGTTTTCCAAATACTAACACTTGAACACTACTTGTAAGCTAATACCAAACACCACTTTTCTGATATTTTTCAAACTTTTATGAAGGATTTTTGACCAAATGATTAGACTAAATGAAAAGTGATATCACACTAAGTTCTATAGCTAATATGAAGTGTATTTGAACCAGTTACAAGTAATTAAACCAACAAGTACTCAAAATGATTAGTAAAGCTAAAGTGACTGATGAATGTTGAAAAACAGGACAAGTACTAAGGATATAAGCAAGATTAAGCTACAATTAAGCTACAAAATCACTGAAATCAGATCAGTTACAAACTAAACAACTTTTATCATGCAAACAATCAAGATTTAACTAGGAATGAAGCATGCATTCAACAATTGAGTGGAACTAGAAATTCAGAAAGTGAAACCTTTAGCTTAAGCCTCCTTTGGGGAGTAGAGGAGCGCTGAGCTCTCTAAACTAGTGCTAACCACCACCTTAGCACTAGAACACATCAAACAACTACCAATCAACAGCTATCTATCACCAAATCTCCATTAATGGACTGAAATGCTTCAAAATCTGCTAGAAATGGAGTTTGGATGAAAAGAACAGGAAGAACAGCTACAATCTTCACAACTAGCCAATTATGATCAAGTGATGATCATAACTAACTAATAACAGCAACAGGATAACAATGGTGTAAGTATGAACAGTGATGAAGAAGGATGAAATGAATTTTTATTGATTGAATTGAGTAAGTAGTTACAAATGCTGGTAAGTTTGTTACAACTACTAACAGACTCAAGAGTTTGTCAGACTCTTGAGTTGTTAAGCTACAACTAAGCTGAGAAGAGAGAAAAACTAAAAGTGTGTGTGATTTCACACTTTTCTACAATACAAGAAATGAGAGCTAAACTATGGTATTTATAGACTGCAAATGTGAAGTGGTTGGGGTTGGTGACTTGTTAGATCCAATCAGAAACTTCCACGTGTAACATTCTGCTCAATTGAGTTTTGCAGGTGAAGAACAAGTTTAGGGTTTTTTGATTGGGATGACTTCATGTTAATTGACTGTGACCATTGTATTCGTCTCTTGAAAACGATCACTTTTGATGTTTACATCATCTTCTGAAATTTCCTCTAGCTAAATCCCGTTCCTGGTAAATTGTGTTGAAGAAGATGACACGTGGCAGGATTACATTGGATATGGGAGTTGCACACAGATCATTATCCAAAGTGGATAATTCTGATTATTGCATGGCACGTTATAATTGGATGAGAAGTGAAGTAGTGCGCATTAGTTGAAGTTCGTTTTTCTCAGTTCTTAACAAATTGAAAGTCCTAACAAGATCGGGTTTTTAATTGTTTTTGGTTGGTAAAGTTTTTTGGATATTCTATTGCTAATTCAAACAAAGCCTTGCTAAAATGAAAAATAACGTCTACTTATATGTAAAACAACGTGCACATACCAAGTTTTTATTCAATTAAAATGCTAAATGTAAAATCCACAAACTATAAGGACTGAAAATGTAAATTCTATGAAATATAAATGCCAAAAATGTAAAGCCAAAAAGTCTAAGGAGTAAATGTGCAAAATCAGTAAACAATATGGACCGAAAATGAAAATTAGTCAAACAAGGTAACTAATTTCTAACTAATTGAAAACTACCTAACTACTTTTAAACAAATCTGAAAATACAAGGACTGATTTTTTGAAAACCCTAATAACTTTGAAGATTAGCTAAGATTGAAAACCGTTTAATACCAAAAGGACCAAAATACAAATTTTAAAACTATTTCTACAAAAACGGGTTCTAAACTTTAATAAGCTCGTTTGAGCTTATTTCTTAACCAAATTTGCTCAAACTAGTTGCAAACGACTTAAAATTGAAAATTAGCTAGACCTATCCAAGGAATTTAGCTAAAAGTAACTAGAACTCTGATAAGCTGAATTCAATAAGCACAAAATAAGCTACCAATTAAGCTAGACTTTCACTATTTGATTTTAGTGGTGAAAATTGTTAGCTCAAAAGAAATACGGGAAATCAAGTCTCAAAGAAAATGATCAAGTAATAAGCCCTGAATCTGAAAATAAGCCCAAATTGTGCTTATGTTGACTTTCGTTGACCAGAATTTTCAAAATGCTCAAAATCTCAAAATTTATCCAGGAACACTTTTGGAATGAAAATGTAAAAGAAAATCAGCTATTTTATGAAGTGGAAAATGAGATATGATAAATCAGTTTGCATTTCAATACAGGGAATTGCATTTGCTCTAGTGCTTATACTTTGGCTTATTTCTTACTCAATATTGGATACTGTACAAATTCCTTATACACATTTAAAGTTCATATGTTGAGTGAGAAATGAGCACTGGTTTGAAAAGATTTCATCAAGTAACAAATAAATGCCAAGCAAATCAAAATCAATACTTTCTGAAAGTTTACTTGATAAAAACTGACCCAAACCTTTTTTATGACCAATTGCCTTTTTGACCAAAACCTTGACTAGAAATTGACTAAAAACTTATTGTAATGACCTAATGACTTAAAATGAACCAAAGTTTTCCAAATACTAACACTTGAACACTACTTGTAAGCTAATACCAAACACCACTTTTCTGATATTTTTCAAACTTTTATGAAGGATTTTTGACCAAATGATTAGAATAAATGAAGAGTGATATCACACTAAGTTCTATAGCGAATATGAAGTGTATTTGAACCAGTTATAAGCAATTAAACCAACAAGTACTCAAAATGATTAGTAAAGCTAAAGTGACTGATGAATGTTGAAAAACATGACAAGTACTAAGGCTATAAGAAAGATTAAGCTACACTTAAGCTACAAAATCACTGAAATCAGATCAGTTACAAACTAAACAACTTTTATCATGCAAAAAATCTAGATTTAACTAGGAATGAAGCATGCATTCAACAATTGAGTGGAACTAGAAATTCAGAAAGTGAAACCTTTAGCTTAAGCCTCCTTTGGGAGTAGAGGAGCGCTGAGCTCTCTAAACTAGTGCTAACCACCACCTTAGCACTAGAACACATCAAACAGCTACCAATCAACAGCTATCTATCACCAAATCTCCATTAATGGACTGAAATGCTTCAAAATCTGCTAGAAATGGAACTTGGATGAAAAGAACAGGAAGAACAACTACAATCTTCACAACTAGCCAATTATGATCAAGTGATGATCATAACTAACTAATAACAGCAACATGATAACAATGGTGCAAGTATGAACAGTGATGAAGAAGGATGAAATGAATTTTTATTGATTGAATTGAGTAAGTAGTTACAAATGCTGGTAAGTTTGTTACAACTACTAACAGACTCAAGAGTTTGTCAGACTCTTGAGTTGTTAAGCTACAACTAAGCTGAGAAGAGAGAAAAACTAAAAGTGTGTGTGATTTCACACTTTTCTACAATATAAGAAATGAGAGCTAAACTATGGTATTTATAGACTGCAAATGTGAAGTGGTTGGGGTTGGTGACGTGTTAGATCCAATCAGAAACTTCCACGTGTAACATTCTGCTCAATTGAGTTTTGCAGGTGAAGAACAAGTTTGGGGTTTTTTGATTGGGATGACTTCATGTTAATTGACTGTGACCATTGTATTCGTCTCTTGAAAACGATCACTTTTGATGTTTACATCATCTTCTGAAATTGCCTCTAGCTAAATCCCGTTCCTGGTAAATTGTGTTGAAGAAGATGACACGTGGCAGGATTACATTGGATATGGGAGTTGCACACAGATCATTATCCAAAGTGGATAATTCTGATTATTGCATGGCACATTATAATTGGATGAGAAGTGAAGTAGTGCGCATTAGTTGAAGTTTGTTTTTCTCAGTTCTTAACAAATTGAAAGTCCTAACAAGATCGGGTTTTTAATTGTTTTTGGTTGGTAAAGTTTTTTGGATATTCTATTGCTAATTCAAACAAAGCCTTGCTAAAATGAAAAATAACATCTACTTATATGTAAAACAACGTGCACATACCAAGTTTTTATTCAATTAAAATGCTAAATGTAAATTCCACAAACTATAAGGACTGAAAATGTAAATTCTATGAAATATAAATGCCAAAAATGTAAAGCCAAAAAGTCTAAGGACTAAATGTGCAAAATCAGTAAACAATATGGACCGAAAATGAAAATTAGTCAAACAAGGTAACTAATTTCTAACTAATTGAAAACTACCTAACTACTTTTGAACAAATCTGAAAATATATGGACTGATTTTTTAAAAACCCTGATTACTTTGAAGATTAGCTAAGATTGAAAACAGTTTAATACCAAAAGGACCAAAATGCAAATTTTAAAACTATTTCTACAAAAACGGGTTCTAGACTTTAATAAGCTCGTTTGAGCTTATTTCTTAACCAAATTTGCTCAAACTAGTTGCAAACGACTTAAAATTGAAAATTAGCTAGACCTATCCAAGGAATTTAGCTGAAAGTAACTAGAACTCTGATAAGCTGAATTCAATAAGCACAAAATAAGCTACCAATTAAGCTAGACTTGCACTATTTGATTTAACTGGTGAAAATTGTTAAACAACTCAAAAGAAATACGGGAAATCAAGTCTCAAAGAAAATGATCAAGTAATAAGCCCTGAATCTGAATAAGCCAAAATTGTGCTTATGTTGACTTTCGTTGACCAGAATTTTCAAAAAGCTCAAAATCTCAAAATTTATCCAGGAACACTTTTGGAATGAAAATGTAAAAGAAAATCAGCTATTTTATGAAGTGGAAAATGAGATATGAGAAATCAGTTTGCATTTCATTACAGGGAATTGCATTTGCTCTAGTGCTTATACTTTGGCTTATTTCTTACTCAATATTGGATACTGTACAAATTCCTTATACACATTTAAAGTTCATATGTTGAGTGAGAAATGAGCACTGGTTTGAAAAGATTTCATCAAGTAACAAAGAAATGCCAAGCAAATCAAAATCAATACTTTCTGAAAGTTTACTTGATAAAAACTGACCCAAACCTTTTTTATGACCAATTGCCTTTTTGACCAAAACCTTGACTAGAAATTGACTAAAAACTTATTGTAATGACCTAATGACTTAAAATGAACCAAAGTTTTCCAAATACTAACACTTGAACACTACTTGTAAGCTAATACCAAACACCACTTTTCTGATATTTTTCAAACTTTTATGAAGGTTTTTTGACCAAATGATTAGACTAAATGAAGAGTGATATCACACTAAGTTCTATAGCTAATATGAAGTGTATTTGAACCAGTTATAAGCAATTAAACCAACAAGTACTCAAAATGATTAGTAAAGCTAAAGTGACTGATGAATGTTGAAAAACAGGACAAGTACTAAGGCTATAAGCAAGATTAAGCTACACTTAATCTACAAAATCACTGAAATCAGATCAGTTACAAACTAAACAACTTTTATCATGCAAACAATCAAGATTTAACTAGGAATGAAGCATGCATTCAACAATTGAGTGGAACTAGAAATTCAGAAAGTGAAACCTTTAGCTTAAGCCTCCTTTGGGGAGTAGAGGAGCGCTGAGCTCTCTAAACTAGTGCTAACCACCACCTTAGCACTAGAACACATCAAACAGCTACCAATCAACAGCTATCTATCACCAAATCTCCATTAATGGACTGAAATGCTTCAAAATCTGCTAGAAATGGAACTTGGATGAAAAGAACAGGAAGAACAGCTACAATCTTCACAACTAGCCAATTATGATCAAGTGATGATCATAACTAACTAATAACAGCAACAGGATAACAATGGTGCAAGTATGAACAGTGATGAAGAAGGATGAAATGAATTTTTATTGATTGAATTGAGTAAGTAGTTACAAATGCTGGTAAGTTTGTTACAACTACTAACAGACTCAAGAGTTTGTCAGACTCTTGAGTTGTTAAGCTACAACTAAGCTGAGAAGAGAGAAAAACTAAAAGTGTGTGTGATTTCACACTTTTCTACAATACAAGAAATGAGAGCTAAACTATGGTATTTATAGACTGCAGATGTGAAGTGGTTGGGGTTGGTGACGTGTTAGATCCAATCAGAAACTTCCACGTGTAACATTCTGCTCAATTGAGTTTTGCAGGTGAAGAACAAGTTTGGGGTTTTTTTTGATTGGGATGACTTCATGTTAATTGACTGTGACCATTGTATTCGTCTCTTGAAAACGATCACTTTTGAGTTTACATCATCTTCTGAAATTGCCTCTAGCTAAATCTCGTTCCTGGTAAATTGTGTTGAAGAAGATGACACGTGGCAGGATTACATTGGATATGGGAGTTGCACACAGATCATTATCCAAAGTGGATAATTCTGATTATTGCATGGCACGTTATAATTGGATGAGAAGTGAAGTAGTGCGCATTAGTTGAAGTTCGTTTTTCTCAGTTCTTAACAAATTGAAAGTCCTAACAAGATCGGGTTTTTAATTGTTTTTGGTTGGAAAAGTTTTTTGGATATTCTATTGCTAATTCAAACAAAGCCTTGCTAAAATGAAAAATAACGTCTACTTATATGTAAAACAACGTGCACATACCAAGTTTTTATTCAATTAAAATGCTAAATGTAAATTCCACAAACTATAAGGACTGAAAATGTAAATTCTATGAAATATAAATGCCAAAAATGTAAAGCCAAAAAGTCTAAGGACTAAATGTGCAAAATCAGTAAACAATATGGACCGAAAATGAAAATTAGTCAAACAAGGTAACTAATTTCTAACTAATTGAAAACTACCTAACTACTTTTGAACAAATCTGAAAATACAAGGACTGATTTTTTGAAAACCCTAATTACTTTGAAGATTAGCTAAGATTGAAAACAGTTTAATACCAAAAGGACCAAAATGCAAATTTTAAAACTATTTCTACAAAAACGGGTTCTAGACTTTAATAAGCTCGTTTGAGCTTATTTCTTAACCAAATTTGCTCAAACTAGTTGCAAACGACTTAAAATTGAAAATTAGCTAGACCTATCCAAGGAATTTAGCTGAAAGTAACTAGAACTCTGATAAGCTGAATTCAATAAGCACAAAATAAGCTACCAATTAAGCTAGACTTGCACTATTTGATTTTAGTGGTGAAAATTGTTAAACAGCTCAAAAGAAATATGGGAAATCAAGTCTCAAAGAAAATGATCAAGTAATAAGCCCTGAATCTGAAAATAAGCGAAAATTATGCTTATGTTGACTTTCGTTGACCAGAATTTTCAAAAAGCTCAAAATCTCAAAATTTATCCAGGAACACTTTTGGAATGAAAATGTAAAAGAAAATCAGCTATTTTATGAAGTGGAAAATGAGATATGAGAAATCAGTTTGCATTTCATTACAGGGAATTGCATTTGCTCTAGTGCTTATACTTTGGCTTATTTCTTACTCAATATTGGATACTGTACAAATTCCTTATACACATTTAAAGTTCATATGTTGAGTGAGAAATGAGCACTGGTTTGAAAAGATTTCATCAAGTAACAAAGAAATGCCAAGCAAATCAAAATCAATACTTTCTGAAAGTTTACTTGATAAAAACTGACCCAAACCTTTTTTATGACCAATTGCCTTTTTGACCAAAACCTTGACTAGAAATTGACTGAAAACTTATTGTAATGACCTAATGACTTAAAATGAACCAAAGTTTTCCAAATACTAACACTTGAACACTACTTGTAAGCTAATACCAAACACCACTTTTCTGATATTTTTCAAACTTTTAAGAAGGATTTTTGACTAAATGATTAGACTAAATGAAGAGTGATATCACACTAAGTTCTATAGCTAATATGAAGTGTATTTGAACCAGTTACAAGCAATTAAACCAACAAGTACTCAAAATGATTAGTAAAGCTAAAGTGACTGATGAATGTTGAAAAATAGGACAAGTACTAAGGCTATAAGCAAGATTAAGCTACACTTAAGCTACAAAATCACTGAAATCGGATCAGTTACAAACTAAACAACTTTTATCATGCAAACAATCAAGATTTAACTAGGAATGAAGCATGCATTAAACAATTGAGTGGAACTAGAAATTCAGAAAGTGAAACCTTTAGCTTAAGCCTCCTTTGGGGAATAGAGGAGCGCTGAGCTTTTAAACTAGTGCTAACCACCACCTTAGCACTAGAACACATCAAACAGCTACCAATCAACAACTATCTATCACCAAATCTCCATTAATGGACTGAAATGCTTCAAAATCTGCTAGAACTTGAACTTGGATGAAAAGAACAGGAAGAACAGCTACAATCTTCACAACTAGCCAATTATGATCAAGTGATGATCATAACTAACTAATAACAGCAACAGGATAACAATGGTGCAAGTATGAACAGTGATGAAGAAGGATGAAATGAATTTTTATTGATTGAATTGAGTAAGTAGTTACAAATGCTGGTAAGTTTGTTACAACTACTAACAGACTCAAGAGTTTGTCAGACTCTTGAGTTGTTAAGCTACAACTAAGCTGAGAAGAGAGAAAAACTAAAAGTGTGTGTGATTTCACACTTTTCTACAATACAAGAAATGAGAGCTAAACTATGGTATTTATAGACTGCAGATGTGAAGTGGTTGGGGTTGGTGACGTGTTAGATCCAATCAGAAACTTCTACGTGTAACATTCTGCTCAATTGAGTTTTGCAGGTGAAGAACAAGCTTGGGGTTTTTTGATTGGGATGACTTCATGTTAATTGACTGTGACCATTGTATTCGTCTCTTGAAAACGATCACTTTTGATGTTTACATCATCTTCTGAAATTGCCTTTAGCTAAATCTCGTTCCTGGTAAAATGTGTTGAAGAAGATGACACGTGGCAGGATTACATTGGATATGGGAGTAGCACATAGATCATTATCCAAAGTGGATAATTCTGATTATTGCATGGCATGTTTTAATTGGATGAGAAGTGAAGTAGTGCGCATTACTGTTAGGATATGGCCAATTAATGCTGGCGGCTGAGTGGATATTTAATAAGCTGATTTGGTGATCCATGTCACTTGATTATTGCACTCCCATTGGTTGAAAATGTTAGACACGGATCAAGCTCTTATATCTTCTACAAATTGGCAGAATTAACCCCTTAACTTGGTAGATTTATGATTTGAGCTATTATCTTCATTTCTCTGGCATAAATGGTCCTTCAAACTTCATTCTTGAACACAATTGATCCCTTTGACTTAGTTGACTTGAGAGTTGACCATATTTGACTTTTATCTTGACTTTGTCATATTTACACTTTTGGTCCTTCATCTTTGGCAGATTGTCAAGATAGGTCCTTTGTCTTCAAAGTCTTGTCACTTTTGATCCTTCTTTGTCTTTTTCATCAAATTAAGCTTGATTTTCCTTTGTTTGCTTGAAATTGTATCCTTCTTACCTATTTGAGCACAAACATAAAACATACCACATAATTCTGCTTTATAGCACAAAGTTTAAGTATTTTTCTTGTGTTTTAGGATGATTTGTTGATAAATTGATATGAGTTTTTGCTCATATCAGGTGACCTCGTCATGCTATAGAGGGGTGACCTCTAAATAAATGTGTTGGGTGGAGGGATCAGCTCCAATGTGAAGGATGTAGAGTACACACCACATTCACCCTGATAACTTGTAAACTGATAAGCCTAGGATGCATCCATACGCCCCACTAAACATACATATAAAAATGGCCAACCTGAACATGAGTGGGACGATGCAGGATATCACTCTCCTGCATGTGAGTCATGACACCGGTGCCTCTAGTGCCGTGGTTACGGTACCTCCGTAACTAGTACATAAACTGGTCATGCTTGTATATAATGCTCTAGCAATTTATTTAGTTATTAACATGATTACTGAGAAGCTTAAACATATACTGGGGAAAAACATTTGGCTGCAGACGGGGAATCCTAAACATGCATAGGAAAGGAAGTCCTTATTGAAAGGACGGAAATCCGTACCTCACGTCCAGTAACGCAAATGAAGAATAACGTGGAGGATGAAAACGTGAAGAAGATCACACTCCATAAATGCTACATAATAAAGATGGACATGTATGAGTCGCTTGGTTAACTTATACTTAATAATTTTTAATTACTTGATGTAATCTTAACTTGTTCTTGTATTGCCTTAACGTTCTTGACTTATTTTATAACCCATGTATCATGCTTAGTGTATTTTATGTTCATATGTTTTAATTAGCATAAAATATATTTATTTCATGATCGTGTAGTGAACTCTACTTAATAAATACTTACGCTAAAATAATAATAATTATTAGTTAATATTAACGTGCATGGTTTTACTTGAAATCATAATTCATATCATAACATGATAATTTAATAAAACTAACGTTAACTAGATAATTAAATAATTAATATAAGTCAAGTTTATTAATTTAATTGTGCGATAAAATACTTAGGCAAAATCTATTAATTAAATATAATTTAAGTCTCGTAAAAATATTTAACCATAATGTGTAAATACTACCTAACTTAATCATGTTCAATAACGTAATCTAACGTACCCAAGCCTACCGAGACACCCGCGTCTCAGTCGCACGAAACAACCAACAAAATTTATAAAAAGACCTAAAAGAACATAATGTCCAATATATCTACTGTTTCTGTGTTGTCTGATAAATAATATCAGTATTATCCAAGATATAAACTCACCGTGTTGTCCGATATCCAAATCACGTGTTACCCGATATATGGCCCCCTTGTCATCCGATAACCCTGGGAAGAAGAAGTTGTGCTTTTGGCTGTTTGATGATAGATACCCGCTGGCCTATAACCCTTACCCACCGAGAGTTTAAGGTTTCCACTGTTTTACAAAAACCACTCTTGCTGGGGCTTAGGGTTTCCACTGACGATACAAAACCAAGCCAGCACCCATTAAGGGTTGCGGCTGGTTGATGAATGTCACCACCGAGACTCCCTTGAGTCTCGGTCTGCGTGCAAACCACCCACGAACAACATAACCAAACCCAAAAACCTTAATTTTACTGATTCTACGAGTAAAACATGTTAATAGTTCGCTTCTTATGGATTCTTGACAATTACATAAACAAACAAAACAACAAGACGGGTTTAGGATTTACTTATCTCGCGTTAGGGATTTATGATCACACATGAATCTCAACCTGAAATATTGAATTAAACTCCCGTGTTTGTCTTGGATACAACCACGATCTGTCTGTTCTTGGGGTGGAGAAACTCGACGGCAGAAAAGGATCGAAAGAAAAGAGCGATCGTGTGTTTTTTTTTATATTTGGGTTTTTAGGGATTGTTGACAAAAATAAATACCCTCTCCCGTGTTTTATTTAAAACCGACTAGGACTCCAAATGGGCCTTAGGCCCATTTCCTTTTCTTTTTGGCCTTCTAACCGTCCAACATAAAGCCCAGTACATAAATGTTTTATTTTTCGTGTTTACTTATTAATCACTCGTGTTTCGTATTTTAAATGTCATATATATTCTTGTTACGTTTATAAATACTATACGTAGATACGTGTCGTGTATTAATAATAATATTAATGTACATAATATTCGCGAAAATTAATAAATATATGTAATAACTAAATTGAATGTTCGTACTACGTATCGTATATTAATAAATCAAAATTTTTTAATTTATACGTGACTTCATGTAATTAATATTTTAAGAGATTATTAAAGCGGGTTTTACAATTTTAGGCCGACCATTTTTATCAACGACTCGAACAGTAATCGACGTTCACCAGGGGAGACTTACTATGAGATATGGGGAGGATAAAATGGACTTTTTCACGAGTAAATCCCAAGTGTCTTATGATAATGAAAAAACCGAGGTTTCAAAACCTAATGTTTCTAAACCTAATGATTTTAAAATGTTCACTTTAGCGGAAAGTATGAGGCTTAATGCATGTTTTGAAAGAATTAAGAAAAACAGTTTTAAAGATGATGATTTTAACGATAAAGAATATGTGTATCTTATTCAAAAGGGTATGTGTAAATTTATGAATGAAAAAATCACTTTGGGATGTATTCGATGAAACAAGTAAACGACCAATTCCGAAGGGCGACGTTAGTGCCATCACCACAATGACCAAAATGGACTCGTCTTCACCACCTTCGAAGGACCAGTCTTTGAGGCTTCAACTTCTAACTCCATCGAAGTGCCTCCATTTCCTAGCCCAACACCCGTTGAGGCGAAAGGTTTTATCGACATCGATCCTCCCGTCTTAGAAAAATCACCTAAGCAAAGTCATTTGACTTGTAAGACCATGGTTGTGAGTACTCACATCGACTCTTTCTTTGATGATGACGATGGCGATTTATTTATCACGTACTTCAAAATCCACATGCCATTTTTGAGGATTCTCCCAAAAAGACCTCTTCACATGTGAAGTACGATAATTACGAGTTTGATCCCGAGATTGAGGAAATCATTGAACGAGAGCTAGCTCTTTTGCCTCCACTTCCACCTACAAGTGAGGTCGATCTTTCCAAAATCGAGGATGAACTAAATGAGTTGGAACGTCTTATTTTCGATGACGAACCAACTCATGTGACCACCAAAAGTCCAATTCTCGAGGAGTTACCTAAGCAACACTCCTTAAATGAGAATTACGTTTACCACATTCGTGAGGATTTAACTTATCAACAATCCCCACAATTGAATGATGGTTTCGTGCTTGATCGTGATCTTTTCGAGAGAGTTTCTAAGATACTCAAGGAGGGGAATGACAAACCTTGGTTTGACAAGCCTATCTTTGATGAAGAAATCGATGAGATCGACGTTCATGAGGATGACGAGTATGTAGACCCCGAGGGGCGGTGTTCTTTATTGATAGACGTTTTGAGAACTTATGCAATCCACCACCCCCTCCCACCAATGACTTAAATGTGAGGATTTTTAGCGCGACTAATTTTGAATTTGACACGCCAAATATTTTCGACATTTTTCAATCGGGTTTTCATAGAGTTTAAAAATGATGAAAAAGGAAAGGATTTTAAATTTGATTTAAAAGATTTTTCTACACGTTAACTCCGTCATCACCACGTTTTATGAATGCTACCACCTCGTCTACTCCTTTTGACGATGGTTGGTGTGGATCTAGTGTGGGGGAAGCCCCTTATGTTCCCTCACATTTCTACACCGAGGACGAGATTTACGATCCAGGAATTGCTTGTAAAGGGAAATCTCGGTCTTCCACCGATGCAATAAATGGAAAATCATTTTGTTTGCTTGGTGTGAGTCTACCTCGAGTAGCTCATTATGTTGACTTACCCATTGCCCCACCTTTCTACTTCTCATCTCTTTTCTTCTACCCTTTTGGGGTTCGAGCATGTGTTGAAGTGGCGTTGTTTTGTTTATCCCATGACAACGAGGATGCCATCTTCGATCCTGGTATTTTGCATCATGAATGGACTTAGTCCTTTATACCGGTTGATTTTGGGCATTGTTTATCATGTAAGCCCCACCAAAAATGACCAAACCATGATTATCCCTAAATGATCACATTTATGGGGATTTGAGTCGAGCTTTTGACTCGGTTATCAAAAACAAGGTGCCTCATGGGGGATTCTCATGCTTATCCTTGTAAATATTATTGCTTTTTAATAGTGTAACGAGGGGACTTGTGCTCTTCCAACCTTTGTTCCGTGGTTGTTTGTGATTGTGATTCATTAGGTTCATCGTCATCATTGAAGCCTCTCGTGTTCGTTTTACGGATCACTCGAGCTTCGATCATTGCCTTTGGAGATTCCGATATCCGATGATATCCTTTTATGTTCTAACGTTTATCTTATTAGCATAATTCATAAACGGCTTTTAGGTTATTCGTTTTACCCTTTCCATACTCGAGATTAAGCATTCGACTACGTCTCTAGTATGGGGGTGTTTCACCCCTGGACTCGAAACATTGAGGACAATGTTTAGTTTTAGTATGGGGGGTGAGTAGATACTTCACCTTGCTTACGTCACCACGCAATCCAATATTCATCTTTTTGTTATCGTTTTGTTGCAAAATAAGGCTAAAAATGGCCAAATTTAAATTTATTTCTAGTTTTTCATAAGTGTTTAAGACACGAATGTAGGTTTTCTGATGGTGAGAATAAGAGCAATTTTTGACTCGACCGTGCGTGTTGAGCACTTAGCTCGATTCCTTAACTTTTTAGGCTAAGTCTCTTAAATGAGGACGAGAGATGATAGAGTTATTTATAAGTCTGGTAATCTTTCACGATCTCATGTGTAGTAATTATTAGCTTATTCTCCCCACGCTTTTGTTTAAATAAATGCAATAAGTAAGGTCATACGATTTAAAAGGTTACTTAGCTTCTAGCCCAAGATCGTTTAAAAGTTGCTCGTGTTCGAATAGAGTTCATAGCCAAGGCATAACTTATTGAAGCGGGATGCGAAGATTGGAAATTTCCAAAAAGGCCCTAACAAGGCATGAGGAGCTCCCTTTTGTTGCTAAAGATCCAAGATGATGTGAAGTATCATTATTCCAAAATCAATATGAAGGATCGAGACACACGACGAGAAGCAATATAATCCCCTAAAGATCATGGAGAAGTCTATCCAAAAAGACCCTAACAAGGTATGAGGATAAATATATCCAAGTCCTAAAAGGAGGAGGATCGTTGTATATCATAATCCCAAATTACGATTGAAGAAAAATAATGAAGTCGTGGTCCAAAAACGTCAAGTGAAGAAATTCCATATATGAAGACCATTATTTCAAGAACGTCTTCCAAGATGTAAAGTTCGAAACACATGCCAAATAGCGGCCCGAGAAAGGTCTCAAATCGTGAAACAAGTTATGCCAAGATATTAACTTAAGGAGATTACGAGAAGCAGTTTTAAAAGATCGTGTCCTTCGGCTAACTATGATTAAATCGTGCTACTTTATTTTCGGCCTTAATAAATTATCAAAATAAGTCAAATATGTATCCTCGTGATCATTAAGACAAAAATAAAATATAAGACATACCAATTAGGAATAAGGGAGTCTAGGTGTGTAATTAACACTCACGAGATATGATCGTGTCGCTAACTTATAATAACAATGATCTCGTTACACGCTTAGCATGGAATCGAGTGAAAATCGAGGACGAAGAAATTATTTCTAACGAAGCATTCACGTGTTCTTATTCTATGACCCTAAAAGTCACTTTATCGTGATGAAAACAATACATTGTGTCTAAAACACGTGTAGTAGTTTATTTAAGTTTATGTTTCAATAAATGTCATCATAAAATGAATTTTGGAAGTGCTAAGATACTTAATTCTAGCATTGCGTGAGGGAACGACAATGGTTTAGTATGGGGGAGTGATGAGACTGCAATTATACATAGTCTCATCATCCAAATTGGGCTTAAAACGCTTAAAATATCATCAAAATACCCAAATATATGCTTGTGTTTGTTCATTGTGTATTTTAGGTATGGATATCGTGAAATCAACAAAGGATCACAAGAATGAAGCAAAAACGAACACGGGAAACGAAGCCGCACAAGGAACCGGACCCGAATCATGAATTTCCTTTGAAGTCCTTGAAGTTTGAAGAATTGGCAAGATTGGTCCCTCAACTATTGAAGACTTGTCATTATGGCCCTTGTAAATCTCAAATATACATGTTTGGTTCATTAAGTTTCAAGATTGTACATCATTGGTCCTTGAAGATTGGTCAAATATCATATTAAGTCCTTTAAACAAGTTTCCAAAAACTTGTTGTGGCTAAAGTGTGAAAACACAAAGTTACTTAACAAAGGAAGTTGGGTTATTGGCTGTTTATTATGAAGTGACAACATAAGGGGAGTATAGGGGTCATTTATGGGCAGACAAGAAAACTTAAACCCACCAATCAAGCCCCTCCACGTCACCCCACTACTACCCTTCAACCAATCAAATCCTACATACCCTACACGTCACCTTACACCATCCTTAATAACTGATTTAATAAATCAGTTATTACTTTCCCACTAAAACACATTTTTAAACTAACCTTTCCCCTAATCTCGATTAAAAAACCTTGTTCTTCCCATATAAACCCTAATTTTCTCAGACCCAATTAACCTAAAAACAAAGGGTTTTTATCCCATAACGTCCAGAATGCTAATTTACCATAACCTCACCTAAACCCACACCCAAAACTTGGACCCAACCAACCCATGTGACCCCTGGACCCTCCCCTGCCTATCACTTTCATCTCAAAACCCTAAACCTAACCAGTTGAACGACTCACGTGTATTCCTTTGCCCCAAAGAAAGATTATACGGCCAAGATCATCTCAAGAGAGCTGTCATCCAACAAGCATCACATGTATCCAGTTTGACCAAGAAATTCCAAGGGCAAAATCGGATTTTTCTGAATTAGGGTTTTAGCTTTGCATTTTTTATTCGAGTAGCTAGAACCTTCTGTAATGTAGTATATAAAGGGTGCCTGTACCCTTTATTCACTTTTGTTCCAATATTTGTTAAAAAATTTATTATTAATGAAGATGAAAATTCAAGTTTTATGCAAATATTGAGTTCCTCTTTTATCAGCTTTCTTAGTGTAATCACTTTTTAGTTATTTGCAAATCTAGTTTTAAAGGTTTTCAAGAGTTTTCATTTATCAAAGATTTTCAGAAATTCGTTTTTTTTAAGTTTGTTTTCTGAAAAAGTTTTTCAAAGACTTGAATTTAACATAATAATGAAGTGAAAGTGGACTTCTTGTGTTAAATTCAGTTGGGTGTTGAGCTTTTGGTAAGACTTCATTTGGTTTCAAGAAGGTTTTGTGTTTTAAAGATTTTTCACAAGAATCTAATTGTGAGAAGCTTTGGTCATCTGAGGAATAACTTGCGCGTATATGTTTTTCTGGCGGATTATCACTTGATCCTTACAGATTGCCTTCTAAGGATGCGGTGTGCTTTGCGCGCTTTGCTTCCTCTACCATCTTTTCATGTTTGGCAACCAAAGGGATGAGGGCTTGTAGGTTATTAGCTACGTACTCCTCCATCATGCGTGCCCCCGTAGCAACGACTTCCCCTCCATCCTCTTGGAGCGTCTTTCTTTTTTTCTTATGGGGAGGAGGCTGAGTTGACTCTCGTTCGATGCCTTTTTCCCTCGCAGCGGGTAGGGGAGTTGAGAACAGTCCTCCGGTTCTTATAATTGGGGGATTGTTTACATCCCGAGTGTTTGCCTCACTGGCAGATCCAGGTGTAGCATTTACTGATGCGATACGGCCATCTACCGTCGAGTATCCTTGACGGCATTCATTCTTACTGTTTTTCGTCATTAGCTAGAGCTTAGTGTGGGTCCCACGGATGGCGCCAACTTGTTGATGAAAAATTTAGGGTAGACCGAGCTTGACCTAAATTATACTTAATTTGGGGTCTTGTGAACTCCGGCTCTCGGACCAATTGAAACTTGTTTTGGGGACCCTGCGCACTAAACAGACACTGTTAGGCTTACCGTGGGTTTGTGACCCACGATTAGACTCCGACGTGAGAGTATGTAATCGGTTTGAGTATATTAGTGTTTAGGGTATTGTGTGTATCGTACCTTTATGGAACCGAAGGGGTTCCTTTTATACTCGAGAGAGTCCAGGCTTTGCTCCCTATTCTTCCGGCCTATGGAAGAGATAATGACTCGAAATAGCTTGATCTTCATTATCTAACTAAGGCAAGTGTATATCCCTTTTCCTTAGGCGAATATAACTATAATATAAGTTATATTCTGTCTGATCCTGTCGCACTACGACGAGGACTTGGCTAAGTAACCAGCCTCTTGTGCGACAGCGGCTTACCGGGCCTTCTGGGTTGTGTGCGCACATCGCACAAGTATCTAATCCATTCCTGATGGATGCACGTAGTACCCGTGAGTCGGAATATCCAGCCCGACTAGGGACTATACGTCATCAGCCACGGTGGCAATCCGTGTGCACAAGGGTATATCTCAGCCTTTGGATCAAGAAAAAGAGGAAAGAGAGAGTCAGAGATGCCAAATCGAGGGTCGATATTCGCTTTTTCATCAACAACCCACCCTAATCTTCTCCTATAAAAACCCTCTTATTTTCCCATGTGATGCATCCCTTTCTTTCTTTTAAAGTTATAATGTTAATTGTATTTAGATATTGTATTTTACTTTTCCTAAATGTTGTAATGTTTGATTTATATAATAAAAGTTGGTTTTAAGTTTTATTGCCTCTCTTTTAAACTCAAGTTTTATCTACTGTTTAAATTTTCTTTCATCTTCTACATTTGCAAGAAAATATTATAATTAATGATTATTCATTTAAACTCAATATTTAGTTTAAGTGAATGATTAAGAAGGATTTAGGGATAAATACTTAAACCAACTGTTTAATTTTAAAATATGAAGCTGCTGGTCTGAAATTAGTTGTGGTTAGAGATATAGTTCGTGGTTCATGTTGTTTTTAATGGTGGTTCGAGATTGGTGGTTCTTGTAGTTTGAGGTCGTTTTAAGTTTTATAGGGAGCTCAGCGCTCACCTACATCATCAACGGTTTCCTTTTATCGAAAAGATCAAGCTCGTGTTATTTTTATAAATTTTTGGTTTAAACTGATAATTAATGTATGATATTTTGTGAATCTATGCGTAATTGATATTCTGATATGATATTGGATCTGCTTAGGTTTATTGTTGAATCTGCTTGACAGGATATCTGTTTGAGTTTGGTCTTTGATTGATGATTCAGCTTTGGTTAGTTGATTGTAATGCTATGAGAGTTTAGATTATAGGGATTTTAATTGTTTTAATGAGTTTAATTTGTTATATTGATTTTATATAGATCTGTTTGGTGTTAATTTACTATTGTTGGATTGTTACACTTATCCGCTTTTCTGGATTATTGAAATGGGTGTTTGGTTTAGTAGAATCTGATAAGTTGTTAACTAAGATTTAAAAGCGGATAAATCTGTTTAAGTTGTTTTCGATATAGATCTGTTAGTTCTTGAACTGAATTTGTTGGATTGAGTACTCGTTTAATCTATTTTCATTTATGTTGCTGCCTGATTTTAGGAGATTTGGCTGTTAACTATCTGTCATAGGTTTTACTTTTGATTATTGGGATTGTAGTTAACTGATTTTGCTATTTAAGCTGAAGTATGGATTCCTTTGAGTTGTTGTTATGGAATTCCTATTGAAGTGTAATCATTTTGCTGAGTACTTGGATTCTATCTGTTTATTTCTGTTTACTGATATAGATGTTTGTTTACTGATATAGATGTTTGTAAAAATTTCTTTTGTTGTATGATTAAATGGATAACTGAGTTATATATCTGCACAATCATTCTTGCGAACTTACTATATGTTTGTTAAAATACTGTGATGTAGAATTATTAAGTAACTATCATAAAAAATTAAATTCAATAATATCCAAAAATATACCACTCCTGTGGTTCGAACCTGAGGCCTCTCAGTCAACAGCCAAACGCCATTACCAACTGCTCTAGCTATTCTTTTTGTTTATACTACACATTTAAACTTTATTAAACTCTGATTTTGGAATGTCAGTTTTATATAAACGATTTTAATCAAATTCTTAGTATAAAAAGTTAATTGAAAAATATATAATAACTTTTAATATTAGTTATTTTTTTTAATTTGGTAAAAATAATTAGTTTAAATAAAATAATAATAAAAATAAAAAAATAAAATAAATTTTTAATTGCTTCTAGAATTAATATTGTTTTAATAATTTTGTTTTTATATTTTTGTTTAAATAGTTTGTATAAATATAAAAAGTAAAAAAAATAATTAATATAGATTTAATTTGCTTTTAGATTTTATTTGGGTAGACGATTCATGCACTTTTATTTAATTAGTAGGATTTTTAGATAAAAACCGAAACCTATGCAAATCAATTGTCCTAATCAAATCGAAAGTCTCAAATTCACAATTTCTTCGTGTACAACGAACCGGGATCACTCTCCTATTTAATTAATCCGTCTTTAGCTTATTTTGGACTATTACTTTTTCTAAAGGTAATTTCCTTAATTTTCTCTATAACGTATTATATTAAAATTCACCGACACTTTCCAACACATCAAAAATTTTGGCGGCGCTGCCGGGGAAATTCTGTACGATTCTTTCGATTGTGATTTGTTGATCATTGATTTGAAGATCCTTTCCGTCCTCAGAAAGTTTTGTTATTTTTCTATATATATATATATATATATATATATATATATATATATATATATATATATATATATATATATATATCTTACTATATTATAAAGCATTTGGGACTTTTTATTTTTAGAAAGTCTAGATTTTTCAGACAAGACATCCCTACTGAAAATAGAAATTTAATTCAAAACCACTACACATCACCATAAAACCTTCCAACGGGTCAACGACTGTCACCATTGATCGGACCACCATTTTCGCCGGAACCACCACCGTCGCCGGAACCACCGACGTCGCCGGAACAACCACCATCGCCAGTTAAACCACGTTCTGAACTCGAACGCGTCGAAGTCAAACAGATCTGATTTCTTAGGTACGGGACCTGTGTTTTCCATCTCCTTTTTTCGGATGATGAAGTTATTTCGCGGCAACGTGGATTGAACGTGGTGTAGGATGACGTCATCTCCTGAATGTGGTGATAAGGTAATAAGGTAATGTTTGTTTCATGGATCCTTCATTTTATACAGTAGATCTAAGTAGTAAGTGGTTTTGGGTGAATAAGATAATGTTTGTTGGAGATTTATTTGTGTGGACTCATGGTAGTGGTGAGAGAGAGTATAGCTAGGACAGGAGATGTGAGACTAGAGTGACTTTGTCTAAAATGTAAAATGAGGGTATTTTATTACCGTATTGTTATTGTTTGATTTTTTCTTTATGAATATGTTTATTTTCTTATACATTGTCATTATTATAATCATGATTTTTTTTTTGGTTTTTTATTTTTCTGAACATATTTGAGTTGCTATTTTAACCTCTACAATTTTGATAATTTGTTTAATTTATTTAGTAAAATACAAGACTGAGAAAAAACTTTGTTTTACATAAGGTCATAAGGCGAGTATTTTCACTTGAAACTCGACTTGATCTGTTAAACCAACAAAAATTGGTTCGGTTTGGTTTTCATTTTTGTAGATTTATTTCGATTTGATTTGGATCAAGCGACATTTATTTTGGTCAAACAACACATATTCGGTTTGAACTAATAAATTTTTGTCATAATGTATTAAAAAATCAATTTTATTTTTAAATTAATACGAATTATATATTTTCATCTATTTATTTTTAAATTTGATTTCATTATATTTTTTAAAATTTTATGTTTTCCAATTCAACATCTATTTGATTTGATTTTACGTTTTTTAATGAGTTTATTTTATTTTAATTTTATTTTTTAAGATTTTAAACTTAATTTGATTGTTAAAAAATAATAATTGAGTATCGACCGCAGCATTGCGCGGGTATCATACTAGTATATATATATATATATATATATATATATATATATATATATATATATATATATATATATATATATATATATATATATATATATATATATATATATATATATATATATATATATATATATATATATATATATATATATATATATATATATATATATATATATATATATATATATATATATATATATATATATATATATATATAGTATTTATCGTTTTTTGTTATTAATATATTGTATTATGTAGAACAATAAATTTACCTACCTCCAAAAGTGTGAAAACACAAACCTTAGTTGGGATTTCATCACCTAGCTATTGTATTCGAATCCAAAACAAAAAAAAATAAAGGCAAAGTAGATTAATACTAATAAAAAGTTTGAACTCGATATATACAAACTATAAGGTGGGTATAAGGCGACGAGCTATAAAAGGCCGTCTAAGGAAAAAGGTTTTTAAGTGTTTTGTGCCACCTCGTTTCCCCGCTTGCTTGTGCGTATATTGAGAGGAACGACCGATTATTGGTTTGCCAACTCAAGTAGTAATAAACTTTATTTTGTCGTTGTTTACTTATTGAACCTCGAGACGTTTAGGTTTTCACCTACGTTTCAAAATCGACCGAGGGTAATATACTTCCATAGTAATTATACTTACTCCTTGTTTTTATCGATCTTTGATTGAGCAATACCAAATAAAAATACCAAAATTAATCTTCTTCTAATCTATTTTCTTTTCTTCAACCCTCTAAATTCTCGTCATTTCGGTTTATGCAATTACGTTCTAATCGACTTTTGATTAATCACGATAGGCTTGAAAACATTCCTCGTAAAATATAAATCCCCAACAACGAGTAGTGGAACCCGAGCTTCCACCAATTGTTGTTAATATGGCCGATAACCGAACAATGGAGGAATTGCTCCGTGCACCCACCGAAGGGTACGGTGAAGCAATCGTTGTGCCAGCTATTTTGGCGGATCATTATGAGATTAAGACGGGTCTTTTATCACTCATTCGCGCCGACCAATTTCGTGGCAATGAGACGGATAACCCGCATTCTCACATTTGAAATTTTCTTTGTATCACCTCGACTCTCAAGTTTAGAGATGTGCCGAATGACGCGATTAAGCTCATGCTTTTTCCGTACTCGCTCGAGGGAAACGCAAAGCGTTGGTATGAAAAGGAACCACCAGGTTCGATTTTGACATGGGATGATTTAGTGTCTAAGTTCATGAATTATTTCTTTCCACCATCTAAAACAACTCACTTTAAGAATGAAATAACTAGGTTTTAACAAAAAGTGCATGAATCGTTTGGAGATGCTTGGGAAAGGTTTAAGGATTTGTTGAAACAATCTCCACACCACGGTTTCATGGAGTTACACCAAATAAACACTTTTTATAATGAACTTAATATGGTTGAACAAGATTCTTTAAATGCCTTCGCGGGTGGTAATCTTTTAAAAAAACTCTGAGAGATGCGTGGGGTATCATTGAGAATAAGCCTAGAGTGCAATATTCACGAAACACACCGGTTGTTTCCAATGTGAATTCATCTAGTACCTAGATTGCTAGATTGGACTCTAAGATTGATACAATTTTGAATGAGATTAGGAAGAATCCTCATGGATCGATTAATGCGGTTGAGAATTTTTGTGTGTTATGTGGTGGAGCACATCTGAATTATGCTTGTTCAACCATGGGGTTTGATCAAGCTAGTGCTTTTTCCGCGATGGGAACTTATGGCCCTAACGGTCAAGCTCCTCGTTAAAACCATGTTTCTCCAACGGGTTTTCCACCATTTCAAAATAGATACAACAATGGTAACAATGAGAATAATTTTAACCATGGTAACCAAGGGAATTTTAATCAAGGAAATGGATTTCATGCTAATCAAAACAATCAAGGTTTTCAAAATAATAATCAAAATGATTTGTCAAGCTATATCAAAACGAATGAGGCAAATTTGAAAGCTTTTCAAAATAATCTTCAAGGACAAATGGAAACATTGAAAAATGATTTTCAAAATTCGATTAAGGGTCAAAATAACAAGACTGATCTTAACCAACAAAGATTAGAGCAAAGCCAAAACCGTATTGAGGGAAATCAAGCTAAATTTGAGAACAAGATACTTTTGATGTTTGAAGCAATAATGTGCAAACCCTCCTCTTCTTCGGGTAGCTTACCTAGCAACACCATACCACACCCGAAGGGAGAGATTAAGTCCATCACCGTTCACAATGATAATATCTTGGATTGGAATGTGGTTTCGCCGGTTACTCCTATCACTTCGGTTCCTATACCATAAGATGTGATCGAGTTTAATCCTCCACCTAAAGAGACCTTTCTTGATGTTACCAAGGCTACTTTGGATGTGACTTGTTCCGTGGTTTTCCTTGATTTCTATCTCGAGAAATATGGAGATCCGGGCCAATTTTTGATACCTTGTGTTTTTAAAGGGCTTGAGGAATGTAAAGCTCTAGCCGATCTAGGAGCTAGTATCAACTTAATGCCCTTATCCATATGGAAGACTCTAGACCTATTTCCACTTACTCCCACTCGAATGACCATTGAGCTTGCTAATGGAACCACCGCTTTCCCGGTTGGAATAGCGGAAGATGTCATTGTTAAAGTGGGGAAGATTTTGTACCTTTCCGATTTTGTACCTTTCCGATTTTGCAATTATTGATTATGAAACAAGCCCTCGTGTGCCTTTAATTTTGGGACGTCCAATTTTGTCCACGGCTCAAGTTCTAGTTGATATGAGGAAAGATGAGATAAAATTATTTTATGGGGATAAAAATGTTGTTTTCGAAGCGGAAAAACTTCCAAAATATGTTTCTAAAAATGTGGAAAATGTAAAACTTTTTGAAACTTTTGAAAGTAACACAAAAAAGGATTTTCTCATTTATAAGGGTGTAAGGGAAATTATAGATCCCTTATTTAGGGAAGGTGAAAATTTAATTCCGGAGGGAGATGTTTGTTCATTAAAACGTGTTTTAATATTACCTCGTCTCCACTCACTCTATTTGAGGATAATGTTCGTTCAAAGATCGATAAGGAAATTGATGATTACCTTAGTGCACCATTCGATGCTAGTGAGTTTGATAATGAAAATTTTGATCCGGAGGGAGATATTGCTTTAATTAAACAATCATTGAATATGAACTCATTTTCACTCCATCCGAAAGACCAAATAGATGATACTAAGGCACATTCTTCCATTAAAGATCCTTTGACTCCTAACTTCACACTGAGTGAGGTTAGTGACTGTTCGATAGATAAGTTCGTCGATGAACTTGTTGCTCTTATTGATCCACTTCCACCGGGAAGTGTTGAGCGTGATCTTCATGATTTACCTTCCATTCTCGAGGAGTTCTCCGATGAACTTCCCTCTAATGAGAATGATGATCTTGTATCCGAGTGTGAAACACTTGATACTTTGTCGGATATTTCTTGTGATCACAAGATTGATGACACTTATGTGACTTACTCGAATCCTCTTTTTAAAGTTTCAATGAACAATAATCCATTGTTTAAAGAGAATTTTGAGAACACCAATCCAGAGGGAGATATTAATGTAATTAAAGTTCAGAACTCTCTAATGGATCTTGACCAAACCATCAAACCTCCTTCATCTCTCACCCTTTGTGATGACGAACACTTCTTTAAGAAGGTTGATGAGTTTCTTTCCATATACATTCCTTCGGAATTTGAGGAAAAGTCTTATGAACCGAAGGAAAACACTCTCTATCTTGAGAATGTTTCTAATGACGGTTTTGAAAACCCTTGGTTTGATTGCTCGATTTATGATGATGATAATGTTGACCCGAAGGGAGAAATTTTCTTTACTCCAAATCTCCTTCCCACTCGCTTTGATCTTAATGTGCGGGTTTTTCATGCGAATCATTTTGAGTATCATGACCCCTTTGTTCACATTCCAAAGAGTGACAAGGTCAACAAGGTTATGCATGTTTATACCACTATAGTTAAGACCTTTACCCCACCATTACCATGTGCTTTATATGATTATGGATTAGCATGGGGGGAAGACACCGTGTTGTCTATTCCTTTCTCTCCTGAGGACGAGGTATTCGATCTCGGAATCATTGGTTTAGGGAAAACTCGGCCTTTCACCGATGCAATAATTAAAAGATTTTTTGATCATCTTGGTGCGAGTTTATCTTGGGGAGCATACTATATCCATTTCATGATTTGTGACATTGACCACCATCTCCTTTTGGTGATTTGTGTTAGAGTTTCATCCTCTCATTTGTCACCCGACAACGAGGATATGATCTTTGACCCCGGCATCGTGCTTTATGATGGATTTTATTCCAATATGCCGGTTTTCACCATTTTCCCTAAGGACCAATGAATGCGGGAATCGAGTCGCGCTCATGACTCGGTTAACAAAAATGAGGTGCCTTGTGGGGGAGTCCCATACATTCTATCTTCTATCTATTTTCTAAAACTAATAAGGCTTGATTTTCTCAAGCTCGTGCTCGTGTTTTGTTGTGATGTGAATCTTAGATATGACCCTAATCATTAAAGATCTCGTGTTTGGTTTTTGCCCGGTCTACTCGAGCTTCCATGCTTTGATTGTCAAATGGGGAATTTACTATCCTTTGATTTTTATTGACTAACGTTTTATCTTAAAGCATAACTAATAAACGGCTTATAGATTTGCGTGCTCTTACCATGTTAGGACTTTTGCATTCGACTTTTCGTGTTTTAGCAAGGGGTGTTATTCTTGATCTAGGAAACATTGAGGACAATGATTGGTTTTAGCATGGGGGAGTTAATCGATATAATCACTTGCAATTTCTTTTGTCGTGTTAAAACGTAATCGTTTTTCTCATTTTTCATAAATTTTTTAAATTTTTAGTGTCAATTTTGTGTTTAATAATAAAGAAAATAAGTGTTTTTGACACAAATGTAGGCTTTCCGTTGGTGAAAATAAGAATAGTTTTTTACTCGATTAGTTTTTAGCTTAGCTCATTCCTTAACGTGTTTAAATCAAGTTTTGCTAGACTTTTATATAGGGACTTTAAAATGCGAAAGTCTTATCTCATACGGGTATAAGAACAAGAACTTTTCACAAGTTCCTATAATTGATCCTAGAAAGTCATTAATCAAGGGAGCTTTAAAACGCAAATTCTAAACTTGAAAAAGTCTAAGAAGATGCAAGATTCTATAGATGACTTGAAAACCCAAAACTTTGATTTAATAGGCTAAGTATCCATTAGTCTCACATCTTTGAGATTTTACAATATGGAGAACAAGAGATGATAAAGTTGAATCATAAGTTTAGAGGTTAAGTCTTCCTTTTAAAGGTACTTTTGTGTTGATTCTATCTCCTCGTATTTATTTTTCACGCTTGAATATTTAATTGTTTAATAAATGAAGTTTTTAGCGGTTTGGGCACAACATCTTAACTCGGAACTCCTTTTTCTTCCCTTGTAATTAAAGTAAGAACACATTGAGGGTGTCAACGTCATGGAATTTTTGATCATGGGATTGCGGAAATTTGGCTTACTATATATATCATTAATAAAGAAGAATAAACAAAAACATGTTCTCTATGAGCCTTAGGGTGGGAGTCATGTAGCACTAGCCTTGTCATTAGAGCCTTAGGGTGTATGGTATGGTGACGTGTTTAATAAAAATTGCTTCATCATCATGAGCCTTAGGGTGGGATGGTGAATGTCAATTCCCTTGTTTATGTCCAAGGAGCCTTAGGGTGTGGATTATAAATAAGGAGCACTTTTACATCTTAAAGAGCCTCAAGGTGTATGATGTAAATGTTGCTAACTCCATTAATAAGGTCAATTCGACTTTGGAGGAATTATTGTTGCTTTAAGTAGTCCTATTAGCCAAATTTCGGATCCGGGAATTAATTCCCAAAATCGTGTTAAGTTATCCTTGATGTGGTCTTTCTTTAGTGACAACGGTTTTTGAGGTCGAGGTTAGGTTTTGAGTGTTAGGTTTACATCATATTTGCCTTCATTTTCGGACTAAATAATTATTAAATAAGTCAAATGAGCCTTTGGGTGAATGACAATCTTTAAAATCTAGAGATACAATTAGGAATAAAGGAGATTGAGTTTAACACAAATTACTTGTATGAATGGTCTTAACATTGGAACTTATGATTGATAATGATCTTGTTTTTGAACTTGGCATGGAAAGAGTAAAAAGTCGAGGACGATGAATCTATTCGAGTTTTATGATCCTAAAAGTTATTTTTAAAATAATGAAAGCAATACATTATGTATTTGTTAAATAAAGTGTCAAAAGTTGAATAAAATTTGTAACACCCCATTTTGGAAATGGAAATATCATAGAAATTATGGCGTGTCATCAAAGCATACAAGGAAAAATGTCTAAACATTACTTGACCATAAAAGGAAAATACCGGAATCAAACATCGGTAGTCCAAAAGTAAAGCTCATCACACACAAACATAGTATAATAAAGGAAAGGACTAAACAATGTCCAAAGCATAAGTATCATAAGAAAGGAAATGCATAATGTAAAGAAGGCTAGACAGCTTCCAGTCCATATGCACGTACTCTTAGTGTCTACGAGCGTCCCTGAGTACCTACCGTTTTGGGAACATAGAAAAGGAAAACGGCTGAGCAAATACGCTCAGTGCACGGATGTACAATAAAGCATGAATAGGATAAGCATATAACATAATAACAGCGGAAGAAAACTAAGTCCCGAGTAACCTGGTTAAGTCTTGATAAAACTGGTTTTATAGTTTGAAAGTCTTATGTTTATCTTATAAAAAATGTTCGTCATATTTTACCATTAGCCAATATAGGTCATGAAAATCCACCGTGCATGAATAATTGGAGGGGTGAACTCATCATGCAAATTAGAGGGGCTGCCTCTAATTTAATATACTAGTTTTTGGGTAGGAGGGATCAGCTCCTTGTGAAGGATGCAAGGCACACACCACATTCACCATGAAATCCTGAATAAAAACATGTAACTAGGATGCACCCATACGCCCCACATGATAAATATAAATAAATGGCCAAAAGCTGAAGGGACGCCACGAGCAATCACTCCGCCATGGTGAAGTCATAACATCAGTGCCTCTAATGTTATGGTTATGGTACCTCCATAACTAGGTGAAACTGGTCATGCATGTATATGGCTATAGGTAATCTTAATTAAACATAAGCAATCAAACACGTAACTTATACTACGGGAAAACAGTTGGCTGCATACGGGAAATCCTAATAAGGAAAGAATGTCCATACTGAAAGGACGGGAATCCGTACCTTATGTCCAGTGAACGAAAAGATGAACTGTGAGGAATCCTAGTTCCGAATCACTAGTGCTACTAAATACGTACATGAATAAGTATCTGCTTACTAAATACGTAGCTGGTATTATGTCATGTCTTAGCTTATTTTATGTGTTCTTACCATGTTTTACTGTTTTAAAGCCATAAACTGTGTTTTATCTCATATTCTGTTTAATCTGATTAAGTATTTCTGGTATTTCATGTGTTATTATACTTACTATGTAGTAATAAGTAACTTTCCAAAAATAGCAGGTTTCCTAAAATAGAAAGTTTCCAAAAATAGAAAGTTTCCAAAAATAGAAAGTTTCCAAAAATAGAAAGTTACCAAAAATAGAAAGTTTTCAAAAATAGAAAGTTTCCAAAAATAGAAAGTTTCCAAAAATAGAAAGTTTCCAAAAATAGATTTACTGCTTAAAATAGATAAGTTTCTAAAAATAGAAAGTTTCCATAAATAGATTAGCTGCCTTAATTAAATAAGTTTTCATAAATAGATTAGCTGTCTGAAATAAATAAGTTTCTAAAAATAGCTGGTTTCCATAAATAGATTAGCTGCCTTATTTAATTAAGTTTCTAAAAATAGAAAGTTTCCATAATTAGAAATAAGCTGGTTAAATAAGCTAAGTATATAAGCCTAAGTGTTTTCATGATTATTTTCTAAGTCATATGATATAATGTATAGTTTAATAATTATTTCATGTAATTTAATTAAACTATAGGTTAAAATATTTAATTAAATTTTAACATGTTTTTAATTAAATAAGTTAAATACTTAGGTTAAAATATGTATTATTATATATTAATAATATAACCTAAGTCATGTTAATTAATTAAATATATCCATGGTTTTAGAATAATTAATTAATTATAGGTCTTAAATATATACAAATACTTAGGTTAAAATAATTTCATGATCATTTATAATTAAATAACCTAAGTCATGTTATTAAATTAATCACATCATTTTGTTAATTTAATTTTAACCTAAGATCATAAACATAAAAAAAACTAACATACACCATGAACCGGATCTAGACTAAAAAGCATGAACCGGACATGAAATCGACACCGTACCCCGAACCAACTCAGGGTACCCCTTGTTTCAATGCTGCCGTGGGACCCACATGCACCAACCAAGACCATATGGTCTTGGTGGTGGTCGGCTTGGCAAGCCGAGACCCCTTTTGGGTTCGGTGAAGCCGGCGGCCAAAACAAACACCCCTTAAAAACACCCTTTTGATTTTATTTAACACCAAATCATGTTAGATACATGTTTAATTATTATGTTTTTGTAAAAACATCACATGTTCATAATTTATAAGAAGATTAAATCAAAAGAAAAGGTTTAAAAAGGTTTTACCGAATTCGTGGATCAAAAGGACGAAGAACCAACACGATCAATCACTAAAACTTCAAAATCCAAGATCAAAATCACCTTCTATGGTGGTTGTAGGGTGGCGGCACAAAGAGACAAGGAGGAAGGAGGTTTTTAGGTTTTCTTAAAAATCTTCTGTAAAGTTTATTTGAGTAGTAAAAATAAAATAACCCCTTTAGTAAATTTGACAAATGGACTTGGCCCATTTGTCCTTGTTGGCCGCGGGTAGGGACCCCACTTGGGGTACCTGTACCTTTTTCCGTGTCTCGTTATTAAATTAAACGTTTGTGATTATTTGTGTTCGTGTTTTAATTTTTCTCGTTACGTAAATACCGTGATCTAATATATTTAATTACGCTCGTAATAAATATATATACGTAATTAATAATAGTTCGTGTTTTAATTACGTTCATGATTTCATGATCGCATGTTCGTGATTAATTATCGTCAAATAATTATTACATGATCGTTTGTAGTAAATACTTATCGTGTTCTAACACGTACGTAATACGTAAACTCCTAACACGTAATCGTAATCATGCTATATTAGGAAAGTTTTAATCTAGTACGTACGATCCTAAGGGTACTATTCATGGTAAAAGAATGCGGGTTTTACAACTCTTCCCCCCTAAAAAGAATAATTCGTCCCCGAATTATAGATAAAGTAAACTGGAAAAGAAGAACATACCCGAATTAAAAATATGAAATGAGGGTAAGAAGCCCGGATAGACTCCTCTGTTTCCCAAGTGGCTTCCCGCTCGGTATGATCCCTCCATAGAATTTTGACGAATGGAATCGTCTTCTTTCTCATGACTCATTCTTGTCTGTCAAGAACTCGTTCGGGTTCTTCTATGAAAGTGAGATCTTCACGTATCTGTTCTAGTGGATACTGAACCATGTGAAGGGGATGATACTAGTACCCTCTGAGTAAGGACACATGAAACACATTGTGTACATGCGAAAGCTGCGGAGGTAGCGCCAATCGGTAGGATACTTCACCGACTCGTTCAATGATATCAAACGGTCCGATGAAACGAGGACTGAGCTTCCCTTTAATCCCGAAGCATCTAACACCACGTGCCGGCGAAACCTTAAGTAAGACGTGATCTCCTACGTTAAAGTGTATATCCCTACGATGCTTATCGGCGTAACTCTTCTGACGTGACCGTGCCTCCTGAATTTTCTGCTTAGCTACTGCGATCTTCTCGTTGGTCATCTCTATAATTTCCGGTTCTTCAAGTGTTCGCTCGCCAACCTGATCCCAGCAGATTGGGGCGCGACACTTTCTGCCATACAACATCTCAAATGGAGCACACTTGATGCTTGCGTGCCAACTGTTGTTGTATGCAAACTCCACCAAACAGATGTATTCGTCCTAATCACCCGTCCATTCCAACACACATGACCTCAACATATCCTCCAATGTCTGAATGGTTCGCTCCGACTGTCCGTCCGTTTGAGGATGAAAAACTGTGCTAAGCTTAAGTTGTGTACCCCAAGCTTTCTGCAGACTCTTCCAAAAGCGCGAAGTGAATCGAGGATCTCTGTCTGAGACGATGCTGGATGGTGCAACGTGGAGTCTCATGATCTCTCGTCTGTACGTATCTGCGAGTTTACTTACCGAATCTTCCTTGCGGATCGGTAAGAAATGAGCTGATTTGGTAAGTCGATCAACGATAACCCAAATTGCATCGTGCTTCCTTTTGGTAGGCGGAAGACCGGTAACAAAATCCATAGTGATTTTGTCCCACTTCCACTCTGGAATATCTAACGGTTGAAGGAGACCGCCAGATCGCTGATGCTCGATCTTAACCTGCTGGCAGGTAAGACATTTGGAGACGTAAGTGGCCACATCCTGTTTCATACCACTCCACCAAAAGTACTGCTTGATGTCATGGTACATTTTAGTCGAAACAGGATGTATAGAGAATGGGGAGCTATGAGCTTCAGCTAACAAGGCTTCCCGGAGTTCTTGGTCATCAGGAACACAAAGTCTAGTGCCCTGCCATACGATACCATCTGCATCTACTCTGAATTCTGTCTGCTTCTCCAAATTCTGTACTATCGCCCAGATTTCTCCGTCATCCTTCTGAGCTTCCTTGATCTTAGATAGTAACTCGGGTTCTACTCTAAGATTAGCCCAGTAACCATGCTGTCCACGTACCATGATCTCGATGTCTAGTCGCTCCAAGTCTCTGATGATTTCCTCCTCGATTCTAATGCCGTTGATCATTCCGGACTTCCTGCTAAGAGCATTTGCTACTACATTTGCCTTTCCGGGATGATACTGTAGATTAATGTCATAATCCTTCAACAGCTCTAACCATCTCCTCTGCCTCATGTTCAATTCACGCTGAGTGAAGATATACTTCAAGCTCTTGTGGTCCGTGAAAATGTCACATGATTCTCCATATAAGTAGTACCTCCATATATTCAATGCAAACACGACTGCAGCAAGTTCCAGGTCATGCGTGGGGTAATTTTCTTCATAAGGCTTAAGCTGTCGTGAAGCGTACGCGATCACTTTCCCATGTTGCATGAGAACACAGCCAAGTCCCTTCCCCGATGCATCGCAGTAGATTTGAAATCCACCCGTACCAGATGGTAGAGTAAGAATAGGTGCAGTTACTAGCTTCTGCTTCAGGTCTTCAAAGCTCTTCTCTCGATCTTCCGTCTAAACGAATTTCTCCCGTTTCCGTATCAGTTTGGTCAATGGTAGTGCTAGTCGGGAAAAGTTCTCCACGAACCTACGGTAATAGCCAGCTAAGCCTAAGAAACTGCGGACTTCCGTCGCTGATGTCGGCCTTGGCCACTTAGTAATGGCCTCAACCTTCGCTGGATCCATAGTGATTCCTTCTGCTGATACAATGTGACCCAAGAATGCCACCTTGTCTAACTAGAACTCACACTTGGAGAATTTAGCATACAGCTGCTTCTGGCGAAGAATCTGTAGTACTGTACGAAGATGGTCTTCGTGTTCCTCCTTGGACTTTGAGAAAATCAGGATGCCATCGATGAAGACAATGACGAACTTGTCCAGAAATTCATGGAAGATTCTGTTCATCAAATCCATGAACACTGCTGGAGCATTTGTCAGGCCAAATGGCATAACTACAAACTCGTAGTGGCCATAGCGGGTACGAAAAGCAGTCTTAGCGATGTCCTGCTCCTTGACCCGTAGCTGATGATAGCCTGACCTAAGATCGATCTTGGAGAAGTGTTTGGCCCCTTGGAGTTGGTCAAACAGATCGTCAATGCGTGGCAGTGGATACCTATTCCGAATGGTAATCTTGTTGAGCTCGCGATAGTCTATGCAAAGACGCATACTTCCGTCCTTCTTCTTAACAAACAAAACCGGTGCGCCCCATGGAGATGCGCTCGGTCGAATGAAACCTCGTTCAAGAAGTTCTTGTAGTTGATCCTTCAGCTCCTTCAGCTCTATGGGAGCCATGCGATAAGGAGCCTTGGAGATTGGTTCAGCTCCTGGAACCAAATCGATACTGAATTCCACTTCTCGTGCAGGTGGTATGCCCGGAAGTTCTGCTGGAAACACATCTTGGAATTCCGACACTATAGGTTGATCCTGAATCGATGAAGATTCAGCATCCATGTCGTGAACCGTAGCTAGATAACCCTCGCAGCCATGTGACAGTAGTGCACGCGCTTGCAGGGTGGATATGACTTGTACAGACCGTCCGGGTATGAACCCATTATGAATGTACTTTGGTGCATTGACATCACCGAAGATAACTCGATATGAATGGCAGTCTATGGTAGCATGATACTTGGATAGCCAATCCATGCCCAAAATCATGTCGAAGTCATTCATGTCCAGCGGAAGTGCGTCGACAGGTCGAACCTTATCATCAAATTCTAGGGGAAGACTCTTGTATACATGGGTGATTAATACAGAGTCCCTCAAAGGCGTGGAAATAGTAAGCCTATTTTCTAGTGGCACGGGAGGCATCCTAATGTTCTTAGCATAAGCAGTAGAAATAACCGAGTGAGTAGTACCCGTATCGAAAAGAACACATGCAGCTTGACCATACATATACAAGATTCCAGTGATGGTACCTGTAGACTTGTTGGCCTGGTCTCAAGATGTCGTGTAGACACGCCCGGCAGTAGGAGGCGGCTTGGTATCAGCATGTCCCGATGTACCCTCCATCTCGCCCTTACAGCAATCCTTCATAATATGGCCACGAAGACCACACTTGAAGCGCGCATCAGTATTACGGCGACATGGTCCTGGGTGCCTACGGTGGCAAGTAGAGCAAAGAGGATGAGTGTATCCTCCAGCAGGTGCTCTGGCTGGCTGAGAACCTGATAAAACATTTTACATAAGACATGGTAATTGGGTACAAAGGACAAAGTGGATAATCGTAAGATCGAATACCAGTGATAGCTGGACGGCTAGGCTGCGAACCTCTCTGGTTCTGGTCCCTACCATTTCCATGGTTCCAGGTAGAAGTTTGCTAAAGTGTCAGAATATGAGTTTTAACATAAAACATAAGGAAATGCGTAAGTATTAGGACCTGCTGCTGTTGGAGTGGCCGGTGTTGTTACGATAGTTGTCATTACCGCCACGCCTATCCGTAGCAGAACGGTCGTTAGTCTGACCGTTTCCCTTGGGCTGATGAGGCTGCTGCTGAGTAGCCGGCTGAGACCGGTCCCCAGTTTTCTGCCTGGAAGATACATTTAAGAGATGAATATTTGACATATGGAAAGTATACGGATTGGTCACCGCTTGAATACAAATGTTTACCTCTTGTCGGGTCTTTCAGCTTCCCCGAACTCATCTCTCTCCTGCAGCATCTCCAGTTTTCGTGCTACATCGGCCACTTGTGCTACAGTGTTGAACGTAACACACACCAGATTGTTTGCGACCGATGTGCGAAGAGCCCACCTAAAGTGATGTGCCTGCTCTTCAGGAGTACCTGCTGCCGCACCAAGGAAACCAGCTAAGCGAAGAAAGCGCTGCATAAACTCGTTGCTATTCTCCCCAGCTCTCTGTCGGATCCCATGGTACTCTCTCTTGAGCTTGTCCTGCTCAGCCTTGGGAAAGAACTGCTCCATCACCCTGTCCTTGAACTGAGCCCAAGTCAAACCAGCAACCCACTCATCACCACCTTCAGATTGCATCAATGCTAACCACCAGTTGAGTACATCACCTTCGAACCGATAGCATACCAACCTCGCCTTGTATGCGGGGTCACAACCCATAGCGTTGAAAATCTTCTCGATGTGAGCCAACCAGCTTTCAGCATCACTGGGGCTATCTGTCTTCTCAAAAGCTCGAGGGCGGAGCTTGTTGAGTGTCTCAAGCCATACTGCTAATGTCACTGGAGGAGGAGGAGGAGGTGGCTGATTGTGCTGCTGATTGTTGGCAGCTTGAACTTCAGCCCTGATGTCATTCCTCAGTTGAGGAAGCAAGGCTTGCATGGCAGCCTGAATTGCAGCATTGAGCTGCTCCTGTTCGCGTGTGAGAACCATCTGACAGTATAACATAAAACATATGATTAAACAGATCAAAACATAAAATATAAATATATACATGAAAAAAAAATTATACTAAAATTTCACGAGAAAAAATTTATGCAAGAAAATTTTGTGTATGAATGCATGATGCAGTTTTATGAAAACTTTTGTATGCTCGAGAGTGAACGCCTCTGGTCAGTTCACCCAAAACAAAAGACATAGCGAGGGGACGCCTATGGGTCGGTCCCATATCTAAAAGTTTCGATAAAACACATGCGACTAAATAGGGCCAGTCCTGTACCAACCATTACTTAGTCAAAAATCTGCGACAATGACATGTATATGTATGCTTAAAAATGAAAATGCATGAAAACAACTGTCAGTTCTAGGAAGACCGTAGTGACTACCCACTAATCACAGGTCATATTTGAGGGCCTACAGGTCAAAGCCTTGGCTCTGATACCATAATTGTAACACCCCATTTTGGAAATGGAAATATCACAGAAATTATGGCGTGTCATCAAAGCATACAAGGAAAAATGTCTAAACATTACTTCACCATAAAAGGAAAATACCGGAATCAAACATCGGTAGTCCAAAAGTAAAGCTCATCACACACAAACATAGTATAATAAAGGAAAGGACTAAACAATGTCCAAAGCATAAGTATCATAAGAAAGGAAATGCATAATGTAAAGAAGGCTAGACAGCTTCCAGTCCATATGCACGTACTCTTAGTGTCTACAAGCGTCCCTGAGTACCTGCCGTTTTAGGAACATAGAAAAGGAAAACGGCTGAGCAAATACGCTCAGTGCACGGATGTACAATAAAGCATGAATAGGATAAGCATATAACATAATAACAGCGGGAGAAAACTAAGTCCCGAGTAACCTGGTTAAGTCTTGATAAAACTGGTTTTATAGTTTGAAAGTCTTATGTTTATCTTATAAAAACTGTTCGTCATATTTTACCATTAGCCAATATAGGTCATGAAAATCCACCGTGCATGAATAATTGGAGGGGTGACCTCATCATGCAAATTAGAGGGGTTGCCTCTAATTTAATATACTGGTTTTTAGGTAGGAGGGATCAGCTCCTTGTGAAGGATGCAAGGCACACACCACATTCACCATGAAATCCTGAATAAAAACATGTAACTAGGATGCACCCATGCGCCCCACATGATAAATATAAATAAATGGCCAAAAGCTGAAGGGACGCCACGAGCAATCACTCCGCCATGGTGAAGTCATAACATCAGTGCCTCTAATGTTATGGTTATGGTACCTCCATAACTAGGTGAAACTGGTCATGCATGTATATGGCTATAGGTAATCTTAATTAAACATAAGCAATCAAACACGTAACTTATACTACGGGAAAACAGTTGGCTGCATACGGGGAATCCTAATAAGGAAAGAATGTCCATACTGAAAGGACGGGAATCCGTACCTTATGTCCAGTGAACGAAAAGATGAACTGCGAGGAATCCTACTTCCGAATCACTAGTGCTACTAAATACGTACATGAATAAGTATCTGCTTACTAAATACGTAGCTGGTATTATGTCATGTCTTAGCTTATTTTATGTGTTCTTACCATGTTTTACTGTTTTAAAGCCATAAACTGTGTTTTATCTCATATTCTGTTTAATCTGATTAAGTATTTCTGGTATTTCATGTGTTATTATACTTACTGTGTAGTAATAAGTAACTTTCCAAAAATAGCAGGTTTCCTAAAATAGAAAGTTTCCAAAAATAGAAAGTTTCCAAAAATAGAAAGTTTCCAAAAATAGAAAGTTACCAAAAATAGAAAGTTTTCAAAAATAGAAAGTTTCCAAAAATAGAAAGTTTCCAAAAATAGATTTACTGCTTAAAATAGATAAGTTTCTAAAAATAGAAAGTTTCCATAAATAGATTAGCTGCCTTAATTAAATAAGTTTTCATAAATAGATTAGCTGTCTGAAATAAATAAGTTTCTAAAAATAGCTGGTTTCCATAAATAGATTAGCTGCCTTATTTAATTAAGTTTCTAAAAATAGAAAGTTTCCATAATTAGAAATAAGCTGGTTAAATAAGCTAAGTATATAAGCCTAAGTGTTTTCATGATTATTTTCTAAGTCATATGATATAATGTATAGTTTAATAATTATTTCATGTAATTTAATTAAACTATAGGTTAAAATATTTAATTAAATTTTAACATGTTCTTAATTAAATAAGTTAAATACTTAGGTTAAAATATGTATTATTATATATTAATAATATAACCTAAGTCATGTTAATTAATAAATATATCCATGGTTTTAAAATAATTAATTAATTATAGGTCTTAAATATATACAAATACTTAGGTTAAAATAATTTCATGATCATTTATAATTAAATAACCTAAGTCATGTTATTAAATTAATCACATCATTTTATTAATTTAATTTTAACCTAAGATCATAAACATAAAAAAACTAACATACACCATGAACCGGATCTAGACTAAAAAGCATGAACCGGACATGAAATCGACACCGTACCCCGAACCAACTCGGGGTACCCCTTGTTTCACTGCTGCCGTGGGACCCACATGCACCAACCAAGACCATATGGTCTTGGTGGTGGTCGGCTTGGCAAGCCGAGACCCCTTTTGGGTTCGGTGAAGCCGGCGGCCAAAAGAAACACCCCTTAAAAACACCCTTTTGATTTTATTTAAAACCAAATCATGTTAGATCCATGTTTAATTATTATGTTTTTGTAAAAACATCACATGTTCACAATTTATAAGAAGATTAAATCAAAAGAAAAGGTTTAAAAAGGTTTTACCGAATTCGTGGATCAAAAGGACGAAGAACCAACACGATCAATCACTAAAACTTCAAGATCCAAGATCAAAATCACCTTCTATGGTGGTTGTAGGGTGGCGGCACAAAGAGACAAGGAGGAAGGAGGTTTTTAGGTTTTCTTAAAAATCTTCTGTAAAGTTTATTTGAGTAGTAAAAATAAAATAACCCCCTTTAGTAAATTTGACAAATGGGCTTGGCCCATTTGTCCTTGTTGGCCGCGGGTAAGGACCCCACTTGGGGTACCCGTACCTTTTTCCGTGTCTCGTTATTAAATTAAACGTTTGTGATTATTTGTGTTCGTGTTTTAATTGTTCTCGTTACGTAAATACCGTGATCTAATATATTTAATTACGCTCGTAATAAATATATATACGTAATTAATAATAGTTCGTGTTTTAATTACGTTCATGATTTTATGCTCGCATGTTCGTGATTAATTATCGTCAAATAATTATTACATGATCGTGCGTAGTAAATACTTATCGTGTTCTAACACGTACGTAATACGTAAACTCCTAACACGTAATCGTAATCATGCTATATTAGGAAAGTTTTAATCTAGTACGTACGATCCTAAGGGTACTATGCATGGTAAAAGCATGCGGGTTTTACAAAATTGTAGTTAGTAGTTTTATTTTATCATTGCGTGAGGATATGACAATTGCTTAGCAAGGAGGAGTTTGATATGAGTGTAATTACTCATATCATTTATATCAATAAACGGACTTAAAATTCATAAAACATATGAAATTATCATTGTATATGTTTGTTTTGTTTGTTTCATGTGTGTAGGTACAAAATTCACAAAACCGGCAAAAGATCGACACGAGTTTGAAGATTCTATCAAGAGCTAAAATTTGGGATCATTTTTATTTGAGGATTCAAATTAATCAAGTATTTTTGGGCTTTTGTGGGACCCACATGTGCTTAATCGGCCTGAAAGCCTATTAATAAAGTTTGGAAGTTATTTTGGAGCAATTCATTTGAAAGCCCAATCCAAAAAGCCCAACAACAAATATATAGACGTATGGAGTGTTTTGTAGTTTTGAAATCCATCAAGAGTCCAAATCATGAAACAAATGAGACGGTGGAGTTTATTACTACTTGTCTAGGGTCCATTAAGGCCCATCAACAACAATCAGATGAGACGAAGGAAAAGTATATACATCTTTTGGGTCAACAAGTCACAGTCAAAGATATAAACAAAGAAAAAAAAAGAACGAGAGAAAGCAAAGAAAAAAAATAGGGAAGAACCATGAGTAGTAAAAAAACCCTAGAAATTAGGGGTTTCTATCTAGCTGTCAATTGGAGGCCACGCGCCTGTTAATCAGAATATTCAGGGCAAGAAGGAGCGTGCATTACACTTAGATCCATAGTATGAAGCTCCTACGTGGCTATTTGATGCGTCATACCGAGTCTCTGATTGGTCTATTTTCTGCATACCGGTCATTGAACCAATGATAGCCTGCCAAGTAAGCACCAAACTAACACAAGAAGCACACCCCTTGTGCCACGGTGGCAATCCGTGTGCACAAGGGTGTATCTCAGCCTTTGGATCAAGAAAAAGAGGAAAGAGAGAGTCAGAGATGCCAAATCGAGGGTCGAGATTCGCTTCTTCATCAACAACCTACCTCATCTTCTCCTATAAAAACCCTCTTATTTTTCAATGTAATGCATCCCTTTCTTTCTTTTAACGTTATAATGTTAATTTTAGATATTGTATTTTCCTTTTCCTAAATGTTGTAATGTTCGATTTATATAATAAAAGTTGATTTTAAGTTTTATCGCCTCTCTTTTAAATTCACGTTTTATTTACTGTTTAAATTTTCTTACATCTTCTAAATTTGCAAGATAATATTATAATTGATGATTATTCATTTAAACTCAATATTTAGTTTAAATGAATGATTAAGAAGGATTTAGGGATAAATACTTAAACCTACTATTTAAGTTTAAAATATGAAGTTGCTGGTCCGAAATTAGTTGTGGTTAGAGATATAGTGCGTGGTTCATGTTGTTTTTAATTTGTGGTTTGAGATTGGTGGTTCTTGTAGTTTGATGTCGTTTTAAGTTTTATAGGGAGCTCAACGCTCACCTACATCATCAACGGTTTCCTTTTATCGAAAAGGTTAAGCTCGTGTTATTTTTATAAATTTTTAGTTTAAACTGATAATTAATGTATGATATTTTGTGAATCTGTGTGTAATTGATATTCTGATATGATATTGGATCTGCTTAGGTTTATTGTTGAATCTGCTTGACTGAATATCTGTTTGAGTTTGGTCTTTGATTGATGATTCAGTTTTGGTTAGTTGATTGTAATGCTATGAGAGTTTAGATTATAGGGATTTTAATAGTTTTAATGAGTTTAATCTGTTATAATGATTTTATATAGATCTGTTTGGTGTTAATTTACTATTGTTGAATTGTTATACTTATCTGCTTTTCTGGATTATTGAAATGGGTGTTTGGTTTAGTAGAATCTGATAAGTTTTTAAGTAAGATTTAAAAGCGGATAAATCAGCTTAAGTTGTTTTCGATATAGATCTGTTAGTTCTTGAACTGAATTTGTTGGATTGAGTACTCGTTTAATCTGTTTTCATTTATGTTGCTGTCTGATTTTGGGAGATTTGGCTTTTACTTAGCTATCATAGGTTTTACTTTTGATTATTGGGATTTTAGTTAACTGATTTTGCTATTTAAGATGAAGTATGGATTCCTTTGAGTTGTTGTTATGGAATTCCTATTGAAGTGTAATAATTTTGCTGAGTACTTGGATTCTATCTGTTTATTTCTGGTTACTGATATAGATGTTTGTTTACTGATATAGATGTTTGATATAGATGTTTGTAAAAATTTATTTTGTTGTTTGATTAAATAGATAACTGAGTTATATATCTGCACAATCATTCTTGCGAACTTACTGTATGTTTGTTAACATACTGTGATGTAGAATTATTAAGTAACTATCATAAAACATTAAATTCAATAATATCCAAAAATATACCACTCCTGTGGTTCGAACCTGGGACCTCTCAGTCAACAGCCAAACGCCATTACCAACTGCTCTAGCTATTCTTTTTGTTTATATTACACGTTTAAACTTTATTAAACTCTGATTTTGGAATGTCAGTTTTATATAAACGATTTTAATCAAATTCTTAGTATAAAACGTTAATTGAAAAATATATAATAACTTTCAATATTAGTTATTTTTTTTAATTTGGTAAAAATAATTAGTTTAAATAAAATAATAACAAAAAAAAATTTAATTACTTTTAGAATTAATATTGTTTTAATATTGTTTTAATAATTTTGTTTTTATAATTTTGTTTAAATAGTTTGTATAAATAACAAAAGTAAAAAAAAAATTATTATAGATTTAATTTGCTTTTAGATTTTATTTGGGTAGACGATTCATGCACTTTTAATTAATTAGTAGGATTTTTAGACAAAAACCGAAACCTATTCAAATCAATTGTTCTAATCAAATCGAAAGTCTCAAATTCACAATTTCTTTGTGTACAATGAACCCGGATCACTCTCGTGTTTAATTAATCCGTCTTTCGCTTCTTTTGGACTATTACTTTATCCTAAAGGTAATTTCCTCAATTTACTCTATAACGTATTATATTAAAATACACCGACACTTTCCAACACATCAACCACTGTTAACATCATCACCCCCAAATCCCTTCCATAACCCCTAGAACACCCAGATTTAATTAATCCCCTCCCTCAAATTAATCTAATTAACCATGGGTAAAACACCCTTTACCCATCCCTCATCCCAATCCCCAAACCAAAAAACGACATCACATACCCACTGACCCCCCCCCAGCTCACATACATCACGGGTTCTCTTTTCAACTGACATCTTGGACCAAATCAACGTCTGAGATACAAAAACGTGATCTCCACAGCATCATAGATGGTCAAGATCAAAAAGCAGCAGCTGTACAAGTCACAAGGCTCCAAGATCATCACATGGCATGATTCAAAATCAGCATATTCTAAATTTGATCCGAATATTCAAAGGGCAATTGAGGAAAATCGTAGCAATTAGGGTTTGTAGTTCTTTTTCTTTCTAGAATATTTGTAGCATCTATATAAAGCCTTAGGACTTCTATATTTTCCTTGTTCTAGATTTTTTTTCTCAAGTTCTGTAGTTCATTTTTTAAGATTTATAAAAGTTGGTGTTTTTGTTGAAATTGCAATTCCCTTTTTATAGTTTAAAAATTGGTAATTGCTTGAGACTAATCTGAGTTCCACCATTTTCTATTTGTTCATGTTTGATCAAAAGTGAGACTTGTAATCTCTTTTTTAAAGTTTTGAAAAGTTGGAAGTTTGTGTTTACTTGATTCATAATTCGTGTTGGAATTCTAAAATTACTGTTTGAGGGTTGGTTTTCGGAAAACTATTGTTTGAGTTTTTAAGTTTTGAAGAAAAGTAAGAAATCAGTTATTGTGTTATTGTGTTATTGTGTGTTCATCTTAGCAGGAAGGAAGCTTGAGCTTGTTCCTAGCTAGCTCATCAACTCTAACAATCCAGGGTACAGAAGTGTGCCCTGTAGGTTTGCTCCTTTTCCCTTTTTCGTAATTTCTGCATAAAATTCATGTTATGTGAGTTTTTGTGATTCGTGAATTGACTTGTTGATATACCTGCTGAAACTTGATGTTTTTCATGTTTTTAAATCTTGAGTATGTTAGGTTATTTATGAATCAGTGGTAAATCTTGTGGTTTGTCTAGTTTTAAAATAAAACCTTTGAAAAATTTGATCATTAAAACTATTTAAGGGGTGTTTGGGAATGCTGGTTTAGGGTTGGGAGTTGACCACCTAGAGCTTAAGCTATACTCTGCATACTTTATAAGTCTAGTGTGACTTGTTTTTGAATTGAGGTGTTAGTTTAAAATTCTGTTTCAAGTTTTTATAAAAACCTATCTTTTGTTCTAGTATTCATGGTCTATGATGATGTTGATTTGCATCCTTTGATATAGTTTCGTGAGTCTATCATTATTGGGTATTACTCATCTTCACTGTAGCCTTTAAGGTAGCTATTGAGAGTATTGTAAGCATCAGTAGGTTCATTGGTATTTCACTTGGTGTATTGAAGTGGAATTATTGGTGTGCTCTTAGTTTTAGGTGCATCTGGATTTAGACTAAGCTGTTATTGTTCATCGAGGAGTGTAGTTTAATTCTCTTGTATTTCTAATTGAAGCTTGGAGAGCCATGAGTTTAAGTGTATCACATAATCTGTTTGTGGTGACCCTATAGGTTAGAGTTTTTAAACAGCTGTTGATTTTATTTTGGTTTTGGATTAGAAAGTCTTAGCTGCACACCAAGGACTAGCCAACTGTTGTCCGTGGCAATGTGCCCTATCACCAAAAATCTGAAAAGTCAATCCTACCTGTAATTGTTTATTATCGTTGTTGATTCGTTGGTCGCTTTGCCCCTCGTGTTGACTGCTGGTGCACTATGGGTCCTTAGGGTTTTTAAGTGGATTTGGTGATTTAGATTTTGGTTTGGTTATAAATTTAGGCTGGAATTGAGTCCTCGCCAGTTGGTGTTAGGTTCTCATTAGGTTTTAGTAGGAATTGGTGAACGGAAAGCATTAGAAGCCAACTGTTAAGTCGAGGCTTCACCATTCGCTGCTTACAGCCTAAGTATAGATCTGTGATTTGTGTTTCGCTGTGTTCATGTGAGTTCATAACAGAGGTCGAGTTAGAGCATCGTTTGAGTTTATTTTTGGTTATGCTTTGGTTTTGTGTTGTGTTCTACTTCCAGCGTAACTAAACAGCATCAACTAAAGAAATAAAAAGGAGTAAACTGTCATGCTGTGTTAGTTCAGAGTTGTGTTCATTTTGGGCGTCGATTAATGAAAATGTGGAGTGGTTTGTGTTAGGGTTTGTGCAAACAAGAATCACCAAAAGAAAACCAAAAATAATCGAAGATAAAAAGTTATAGATATGTGCTTGTTTGTATTGATAGTGTAGTAGTCACTAATTTCACAACAAACTCCTATAGCCTCGCCTTCTTGTTCTTTGTTACATTGGTGACTCAATTGTTGGATTTGGTACTTGGTTCGAGTTTGATTTACTGTTTGGTATTGTGTGTCTTGACTCCCCACACCTCAATTGGTGTGGGGGTGTCGTTTGCTGCCCAGCAACACCTATCACCTAGAACGGGCAATCCAAAATCCCCCAAAGATCACATATAAAAAGTACTAGCAAAAGGTTGAGGTCTGTTAGTTTAATCAGCAAATTTGTGCTTAGTGGGAGGTTGTTTGTGTTTTGGATTTTGTCCAGTCACTGTTCACGTTTGGAATTATAAAAAAAAACTTTTTACAAAAACTACCCCAGCCTGGTTTCGAGCCCTTGACCTCTCGTTGGAGGGTTGGGAGCTCTTACCAGTGTGCTGGGATCTTTATCTTGTAAAGATCTCACACATTTGGTCCTTTATAGCATTTTGGTTTTGTACTTTGAATATAAGTCGTACCTGATAAGCCATATATTGGCTTATTGGCTTACGATTTTGTTGTGTTTCTCATTTTCCTTGAACTTTATAAAGTTTCAGATTTTTCTATTTTGAAATTGTATTTTTCTCATTTGTGATTTATTTTTAATCATTATTTTACGTTTTAATTTTGAAAAGTCATTAAAAAATAGAAAAAATTTTATAAAAATTTTCAAAATATATTTTTTAGCTTTTGTATAATATATTTTAGGTTTACAAATAAAAAGGTTTTTATTTTGTCTTTTTCTTAGTTATTTTATTTTTTAGGATTTTTATTTAAATTTAAAAATTAATATAAAATAACTTAAGTTTTCAAAATTTTTGGTTTGCGTATTATTCTTAGTTAGGATTTTTAGAATATTTTAGTGATTTTTAATTATTTTTTAGGTTAAATTTCTCGTTTGGTCGCGTTTTCACGTTCGTACGTTTAAGCGTTTTCGACCGTTTTTAACGTAAATCGTCTCCATTTTCTTTTCTCTCTTTCTTTCCAAAAGCGTAATCACTTGAATAAATAACGTCTATACTTTTGGCTAAACACCATACCTCCACCGAGAACGAACTCGACGACGAGTATTCGCGTTTTTCACAAAACGTGATACTTAATACTTACCCGCTTTTGTCGCTTTGTTTTTCCTAAAATAAAGTGTACAAAAATAACGCATAAAAAACTTACGCGAGTTAGGGTTTCTAATGATCTATGGTTAAGTCTTAGTAAAGTGATTATCCTTCAATTATCTACTGATGTAAACTCAATTTATACATCCTACATTGTCCTTAATGTGTTCACGAAGTCCCTACATTGGTTTTACTAAGTTTTTCTAAGTAAAAATGTCTAAAGGGTGTAAATACCTATTTTGACCTAATTTATAAGCCATGCATTAAAATCTTGTACCTTGTGCTTTAGAGCACTTGAAACATTGTCTTAACATAATCTTATAACATTAATGAAATTCTATAAGTGTTTTTAGACTAGTCCTAAAAGATTAGGTAATGATTTATGTAGATTTCTTAATATAAGGGTTTCTATGTTACTAATTCTAATGACTTTCTATTTTGGGTCATTGGTGTTTAGTTCTTAATATAAGCTTATTCTAGGTCATATATATATTCTAGGGTTTCTACACTCTTAGTTTAAGGGTTTATATAGGTTAATCATAATCTAGGTATAATTAAGGGAGCTTAAGATCTTATGCTTTGATAACTTGTACTTTATGCTTTATTAACTTGTAACTTGTATTGAAATATATGTATAATATTAATATTATACTTAGTTGAGTTTTATAATTAGTTGCAAAAGATTAGACTCTATTTCAATGTGAAACGTGTTTTAGGTGCTAATCTAGGTTACTAGGTCTTAACTTGTAATTAGCTTTGAATTAGTGAATATTAGTGATTTGTGATCTATTACCTTTCCTATATATGATATATTATAATTAGTATATTGTATTTGATACTTGTACATAGATATTATGTAGTTATATTTCTTGAAATATTGTTTACCAAGGGTTTCTAGGTGATGATCTAGACTATTATGTACATTTACTTGTACTTAGCTTTGTATAGTTTGCTCTTACTATTCTTGGATAAAATCATACTTTGAAATGATAGTTTACAACTTGTTTATAATCCATAATTACTTATTCATATGTACTTTCCATTCATAGTTTACCATTCTTGAGTTTACAACTTATTTAAGGGATTATAGGGTTTGTAAGGGAATTTAGGGCATCATAGTTATATTTGAGATGTTATTATCAATACTGAACTTATATGATTACTTTTAGAACTTAGACTTTGTTAATGCAAGTGATGCCTAAAAACATTATTAGTGTTAACTAATCTTTTTTAGTTTTGATCACAACAAACTATACAACACATTTAGTGTAAAACACAAAACGAATTATTTAACAAACATTATCATCAAGGTAATAATCATATCACTAACTTTTCTTAATCATACTCAGTGATCATCAAGTGATTATCCTTAAAACTCATTTTTTGTTAATATGACAAAAGATTTTTTAATAAACTTTCTTTTTAAGAAAATATTTTATTAAAATGGAAAATATAAATTTAAAAATAGCATATTCCATATGCCATAAGAATATCCTTTGAAGGTTTAAAAAACCTCAGATATTCCTACCCCACTAAAAGACAAAAAAGGGAGTGGACTCTACTGGGCGGTACCTTAAATAGCTAGGCGGTTCCTTAGCGATATGGAACCGCCGACTAGTTAAGGATCCGCGCCCAGCTAGCCGTTGGACTCTGTCTTCTATAAATAGTGGATCAAATCTCATTTTCCAACAACCCTCTTGGACGTTTTTCTCAGCCCCCTTTCTCTTTTCTATAGCATAATCATTAGTAAATGATCACTTAATGTGTTAAGTATGTTTACATATGATTATCCTCTTGATCCCCTCCTTTACCTTGTCCAATGAGAAGATCACTCACTCACTAGTGTTGTGATAAAGATGAATCCATGAATTAGTCATGTTCATCATGTTAGCCTTTTTATTTTTTTTGATCCATTTGTATTTATGAAATACTTGGACTAGTTGTGTTCATCCAAGCTATTTGTGAATACTTAGATTTGTTGTGTACATCCATTGCATATGTGTTTTCTTGGATTTGTGTTGTGTAGATCCAAGCTACATGTGTGTACGTGGATATGTCTAGTTGAGCTGTAATAGATTGTGTAGTAGTTCTCACCAAACTATAAAGTGATGTGGTTGTGTCTTCTGAGTTCTCACTAAACTTGAAAGTGATTAGTAGTTGTGTTGTGTGAAGTTCTCACTTAGCTTCAAAGTGAAGAGTCATGAAGATTGGTTCTAGCTTTGGATTGGAACTCGACATCTAGCCTTGTGTCGTAAAATGGTGAAGTAGGAAACGTTGTGAAGATTGGTTCTACCTTGAGATTAGAACTCGACATCTAGCCTTGTGTCGTTAAATTATGAAGTAGGCAACGTTGTGTAGATTGGTCCTAGCTAATGATTAGGTCTCGACATTTAGCTTAGTGTCGGAAAATAATGTAAGCGACGATGTAAGGCTTTCTCCGCCAAGAAGGGAGCTTGTGGATATAGGGGAAATCTCGAGTAGGTGTACTCGAGGAGTGGAGTAGAAACGAGGATAGAGCCTCGTTGTCGAACCACTATAAATCTTGGTGTCTTGTCACTAGGTTGTCTCTTTCCTTACTCTTTACTTATTTCATTATCATTATACTTACCTATTACCATTTCTAATGCATTTGAATTGAACCTAATCATTATGCAACTTAGCTTCAAGTAAAAGATAGTTTTGATACAAACCTAATTGAAAGTAATTTTAATTAGGTGACTAATCGAAGAAAACTATTCAACCCCCCTCCCCTTCTAGTTTCTAAAATTGGTATCAGAGCGATGGTCACTCAAGATCTTTGAAGTATATTGTACTATAAAAATTGGATTGATCCATTGTCTCCTCAAATTAAAAGGTCAAGTTGTACTAAAGTTTCTCTTTGGTCAAAACTATTTTTTCTTGGAAAATAGGTCTTTCAATTGATAATATTGCATCCCTCTTAGATTAGTAGCTTTTATGCATTTTAGATCTACTCTTGAAATGTATCTACTAGTTAGCATCTTGCTTTGTGTAGGTACTCATGAAGATCAATCATTTAATTAGTTGTGGATTGAGTTACTTGCACTTGTAGAAGACTCATCTTCATTGATATTCAACATCTTTGAATGATGATATCAAGATGATTGGGAATGATACTAGTCCTTGAAGACTTAGTACTCATCATAGTCATTGTTGGGCATTGCATTGATTCCTTGATGGATTGGAATGCTCTTTGTGGCCAAGGTACGCTTTCGTTCTTCCACACGCCCTTTGATCATTCTTTTGATCATTACTTGACTATGTGCTTGTTCTTGGCATCCTTGCCTTGACATTTGTTTGTGGTTTGTGATTCTTTTTCTTTATCCTCTCAAACCTTCATTGCTTGGATACTTGACTCACTATGGTGATGTAGAGTGATTTAGTAGTAGCTTAAAGTATCAAGCATGATATCCATGGTTTGCACCCATACGGTTAGTAGGCCCGTTGTGGGAGAGAAAGTGAATTAATATCTTGCTCATATTTTGGTTTAGACTAAGACTATTATTGAAAGTGATCTTAGTCTATGCATCAATATATGCTTTGCGTTTATTCTTTACCAAAGCCGTTTAACTCTTCGCCGGAAAGACACGTCTTAAACCACTATATATGACACAAGTTCTTCGTCTCCATGATTTGAAGATTGTCATTAATCCCTTGAGCATTGATCCTAGTCTTGATTCACTTCCCTTTACTTCTCTCCACTTTGCTTTTTCGCTACGAGTAGTCGTTTGTCCGTTTCGGTTCTTTTGATCTCGATTCAACTCGTAATCCTTCATTAAGGCATATTGCTTAGTGTTATGATGATCCAATGATATTCTAAAAGGTTTAAGATATATTTTTAAGTATTTTAGAAAACTTGGTTTTCAAAATTTTGGCGTGTTTCATTGATAAAAACCAGCCTCTGTAGGCGGTTCTTTATCTCTAGCGGCTCAAACCTGCGGTACATTATTGATAAGGAACCGCGGGCAGTAAAGCTTGTCAGAGCGCCGGTTTTATTAAAATAATCTTTTTCGAACCAAACCCTCTCTCTCCCAAAAACACACAGCCGACGGGTTTCACCTTTTCCACCATTGTTGAAGCTTCAAAAACCTTTAATCACTCAAATTAATTGATTCCAAGTTGTGGGTTTCACTCATCCTTCATAAAACATCAATTAATTGTAAGTACTCTCTTTCAATTTCATCTATTTTGTTCTAGGGTTCATCCTTTCATAATTGGGGATTTTTAAAATTGAAATTGAATTAGAACCTTAATAGGAATATGGGTTGACATGGTTATTTTACTATGATTCCTTAGGTTCATATTCAATAAGATTTCACTAAAACCCACTTGTAGAACAAATCCGAATTTTGGCTAAATGATTTTGGTTAAAAGATGGAATTAAGATGAACCCATGAACAAATAGATAGTTGCATTGTTAATGCTTACCTAAAAACCTTGTTTTGAAAAACCAATGTTCTAGTCCATTGTTGATCCAACATAGTTCATATGTTCTTGGTTAATAATGAAATAGATACATTGTGAACATGAGAATGATATGGAATCAATACTTTGTTTGTCAAGAAATTGATATAACACATTCTCATATTTTGATTTTTGATTTGATTTTTGATTTTATTTTTTATATGAGTGATTGGAAAAATATTTTCTTGTGTTTTTATTTAGGTACTAATCATGCCTTCACAATACTAAAAGGATCATCAACTCACAAACAGTATATGCCTAACCTTTCTGACTTTTGTCACTCAACTCACCTCGCCCATACATTTTCCTCCCTTCAATCCCGTTGTTTTCATGAGGGTAGAGTTTTCCAAAAGGATATTAAGGATTATGTCTACATCAAGTCTATGTTTGAAAACATTGGATTTGATTGTTTGTTGAACATTAAGGAAGACATCTATCCTCGATTCCTATTGGAGTTCTTTAGCACATACTCCGTCATTGAAAACAATAATGGAATATTTGTTAGGTTCATCTTGAACGGTCAACTCATACAATACTCTCTCGAAGTCTTCGGTCAAATTCTTGATGTCCCATTTGTAGGCACTTGTCGCTTCACGAATAAATAGAAGCTTAGTGCTCTCCTTGAATCCAACAATTGTCCTCCAAATGATCATGAGGAAATTGATCATGACTACATTGTTGACATTGTCTCCAAAAAGCGTAATCGACCCGTTAAGAGAAGCCTTCATACTAAGGTACATTCGATGAAACGTCACGAGGTTCTCTTAAGAGACCTTAATGATAATATGGTCCAATGGACCAATATCCTTAGGGAAAATGTGTTTTGTCTTGGTGCAAACCGGGATCATGTTCCGGCGTGTTTAGTGCATATGTTATTTTGCATCTTTACCAACACCAATTACAATTTGGCATATTTTATCTCTCAACGGATCAATTATGCTATTCACAAGCCTAAAAAAAACCTCCCTTACGCAATGCTTCTCACTCGCCTTTTCAAAAAGGGTTGGCCGTGATTTTCCAAATCTTGATCTCTCTCATTTTCAACCGGTCAAACGGGTTATGCTACCTATTCAAGAGGTATATAAGAGAAAGACAAGATGTCATCGTAAATCCGACCAACAAGAGTCCAATGATGAGGACATGGACATGTCAACAAGTGATGGTGATGGCAATGGCACAAGTGCTCCCATTGACTCTTCGAGTACTTCTCACCACTCCACAACTCATTCGTGGACGGTTTAGATGACACTGTTTCCCCTCCTCATCATTCCTCTAGTGAAGTTCCTAATAATCTCAATTTGGAGGAACTTTATCGTCAAAATCTTCGAACCCAAGGTGATTTACATGAACACCGGGTTGAATCAAGGAAGGGAATCAAGTACTTGGGAAACATGATCAAGGGATTGGGCAAGAAGAGAAGATGAAGACTTTGAATTGTTTCAAAGTATACATTGTAGAAATTTAAATCTATGCTTATGTTTTTAGAGAGAGAAAGAGATAGAAAGATGGTGGATTTCACACAAATCTAGAGAGAGAAAATAAGAAGAACTATGTGTAAATTATGAAACCACACCCCTCTCCATCAAAGGAGAGGGTTTATATACCCAAGCCCATGAGATGGGCTTGGGTTTACATTAGGCCGCCGGCCCATACACTTCATGGGCTCGGTTTTGGGCTTTGTTTAATAAATGTAAATAACTAAACTACGAGCTATAACATGGACTATTGTTGGAGTGACCGATCCTTTCTAATACGTAAAACGTATTTCCAACAATCTCCCCCTAAGGGAGGTCACTCCAAACAAGGGCGTTACCCGAGTTACAATAATAAGAAAAACCTAGCATACTATGCTTGTCTTGAGCTCGTAGTCTTCGTCTTTCTTTTTCTTTTTCTTTTCTGGTGAACATGCCGATGTGATCTTTGATATCAATCTTTAGAATTGATCTCTTGCCTTGATCTTGTGCATCCTTCACTTGTGATCTTCGCCTCTTCGTGACACCATGTCCCACATACTTATACCTTCGTAATTCTTGAAGGCTTCAGAGTTTGATACAGCGGAAGACTTAACTTTTAGGCTTTCTTGAATTAAATGGGATATTAAGTGCATAAAGTATAAGCATGCGGGGACGACTTCTTCTTGGATCCCGCAACGCCACCGTCTTCAAATGCCGCAACATAAGTAGACACGAACGAAATGGCTTTGAACATTTCATTCTAAATCGGTAGCTTTTTACCTCCGGTAGGTGAAGACCGTTGGACGATATTAGATATCGTACCCGTGACGGATAGTTTCAATTAAGTAACTTCCTGACGGGATTTCGCGGGTAAACCCGTTCTCTTTATTCGACCGTCCAAAGCTGACTGCGAACATAAAGAGTGAATCATTTGGATAATAATATCCGCATGATTTGAAGCCGTCAATTCATGTTCCTAGAACAAGTGAAATTCAATTAAGAACCGCACCATCGTTGCTTTCCAGTTGTCACGAGCTTGATTCGTATAGAATCTTGCAAGTTACCTACCAAGTTCTGTTTGAGGTTAACACTAGAAGGATTTCCACTCATCACTGTGAACACTAAGGTATCACTCTGAGTGTTCTGGCAAGATCACTAAGATATTGCGTAGAGGCCTGGAACGTGTTTAAATTCAGTTAAGAATTAAACAGCTGTTGCTTTCCAGTTATCACAAGTTTGATTCATAAAGAATCGCACAAGTCACCTACCATGAGCTTTTTAATGTTCGCTCAAGAAGGATTTCCATCTTCATTGTAAATACTTTTGTATTACTCGGATGTTCAGGCAAGATCATGAAGATTTTGCGTAGGACTCTTGAAATCTTTCTTACTTTTCACAGTGTGTGAAGAAGCAAGGAAATATGAAAGTGTGTCCTAATGAGATATTTGATGATCTCAAATGGCTCTAGACTCGATCGTGCATTTTGGATTTTAGTGATCGGAGGCTGGAGAGGAGTGCCACCTTTTCAATACCAATTTATTCGGAGTGAATAAATCAATAGATAATGCGTTGTCTCCGTGTGATTAAAACAAATATCCTTTGAGAGATATCTGAGTTAGCTGGGATGGGTTGTGCATTGCATCACTGGGTCCATGATGTCTGTTTTCAATATCAAGAATCTTTAAACAATGATCTTAATAGCATATGTGTTGACCCGGTTTCTACCTAAAGTTATAAGGAGGGCTTCTTTCTTTACACCCTTTATCTTTACAATTCTTTTTCATTCTTCAACCCCTTCAATGCTTACCAATACGTCATAACTAGCACCTTGTTGTGATTGTTCCAGTGCTAACTTAAGTACTTGGTCGGCATTCAGCTACGTTCACAATCTTTCTCCATCTTTCCTAAGGACTACTATTTCTAGCTATGGAATGTCCTTGGGAAGATTCCTCCGGTTCTGGAAGAATCATAGGACTTAACCTATCCTACCTTCCTTATGTCACCACAATCTTCATCGTCGTGAAATAAATGGGTTTCGGGTAAGTATATGTCACCATGAAAATCCATTTTGATATGCAAATCCGTTTTGCTCCCCCTTAACATATGCCACGATATTCGAAAACATTTCGCACATGTCGGGATGAGCCAGCACATTAAGTCAAACCATTTGTGATAATATCCCATATTAAATCACATTTTCTCCCCCATATTAAAAATATTAACCCAATCGATGTTTTTAATATCAATTGATTTAATGAAGTTTTAACAAAGGTTTTGGGAAGAAAAATGCAAGTCCATTTTATCTTCATGATATCAAATGTATGAGATATGATACCTATTTGTAACATGATCACATATTCACCATATTAGAAAAGAATTGACAAGGTTGGACCTGATAGATGAGAACATCATATAATAAGATCAAATGGTTCTTGTCAGCATATGTTGGTCGCCTCGTCACGTCTGAAGTCATCTCTTGACACCACGTGTACGATTGGTATGGTTGTCTTGACACCAACTTGTGAACTTGGCACGTTCGGCATCGAAGATTCTGAATGCTTGACAATTGCTCCCCCTCAATTGTTGACCCGTGTTCTATTGAAAGAGTTGTAGTCGTCGGTTGAGTAGTCGCATCGTCGAGTATGTAGATACCAATTGTAGATTGCATGATTGTAGAGATGATAACTTCATAAAAACAAGACTTCTCTTGTTTTAACAAATAAATGCACTGAAACGTAAATAGATTTGTGTTAGACCAAGTTATAAAGTAAACTTGATCCCTTACAAGGTTTTAAAGTAAACCTTGCCCGAGAAAATTAATTCCCGTTGTGAGCCAAAGCTTTCATGAGAAATACTTGACTTTAATGTGAAAATCGGGTTGCAGTCAGAAATAACTACAAGCCATTTAGGCATGTTTTATGAAATATTTACAACTTTTGTACGAACTCTATTTATGGCGCCGTGTCGATATTAATCAACATTTCTAAGGCCGTAAATATTATCGTACCAAAAGACATGCCTTTGAAAAATAAAGTAAAAATATTTTTGGATTTTTATGAATTTTTCAATTTTTATGGTTTTTATATGGTTTTATATTTTTGTATTTTGCTTTTGTGGATAAGAATATAAACAATATATACAAATGATCACCAAGGATACAGAGAATAGTTTTACCACCACTATTCTTTCGCTTCATCTGCGAGTTCCTTTAGAGTCTCAGGCGAGAAAGTTCTCATTCCTAGCTTGTCGGCCAAAAATTCAATTCGAGCGCGATCTAAAGCCTTCGTGAAAATATCCGCCAATTGATACTCAGATCGGACAAAGTAAAGCTCGATTACTCCATTTTCCACTTGCTCCTTGATGAAATGGTAGCGAATGTCGATATGCTTCGACCGGGAGAATTGAACATTGTTGCAGCATAAGGCAATTGCACTCTTGTTGTCGCAGTACATTGGAATTTTGTTGAAACCTAGACCATAGTCGGTTAATTGCGATCTCATCCAAAGAATTTGAGCACAGCAACCGGACATAGCTATGTATTCTGCTTCCGTACTTGAAATTGCAGCGCTTTTCTGCCTTTTCGATGCCCAACTGATTAGTCGATCTCCTAGTAGTTGCAAAGTTCCACTCGTGCTACGCCTGGTATCTTGACAACCCGCGTGATCCGCATCTGCATATGCCATTAGTGCAATAGAAGAGTCCTTCGAATACCAAAGTCCCCGATTAATGGTTCCTTTAAGATATCGAAAGATCCTTTTAACAGTAGCTAAGTGTAATTCAGTAGGCCTAGTTTGATACCTGGCACACATACATATAGCAAACTGAAGATCAGGTCGACTAGCTGTGATATACAGAAGAGTACCAATCATTCCACGATAAAGTGTCGGATCACCGGCAATTCCATGTGGATCTACATCAAGCTTAGTTCGTTCCACCATTGGAGTATCCACGGGGTCACAAGATTCCATCTTATACTTCTTAAGCGATTCAAGGGCATACTTGGATTGATTGATAAAGATGCCTCTGGGACTCTGAGATATCTGAAGACCTAAGAAGAATGATACCTTGCCCATCATTGACATCTTAAACTTGGAATACATGAGTGTCCCAAACTCATCCGATAAGGTTTGGGTCAAGGCTGCAAATATAATATCATCAACATATATTTGTACCATAATCATATCTTTACCTCGTTTCTGAATGAACAGCGTTGGATCCACCTTGCCTTTAGCGAAGCCTTGCGTGATGAGGAATTGTGATAATAGATCATACCATGCGCGTGGAGCTTGCTTCAACCCATAGAGAGCCTTCTTAAGCTTATACACATGATTAGGATAATTATGATTCACAAAACCATCCGGTTGTTGAACATAGACCTCTTCCTTGAGTTCACCATTAAGAAATGCCGTCTTCACATCCATCTGATAGACAATCATATTCATATGGGCTGCATAAGCGAGGAATAGTCTAATAGCTTCCAAACGGGCAACAGGTGCAAAGGATTCCATAAAGTCGACGCCCAATAATTGCTTGTATCCACGAGCTACTAGTCGAGCTTTGTTCTTCAATATTCCGCCTAACTCATCGAGTTTCACCTTGTAAACCCATTTCAAAGTGAGTAACTGCACTTGATCCGGGCATGGGACAAGTTCCCATACGTCAAGACGTATAAATTCATTAAGTTCTTCTTGCATAGCTTCTATCCAACATGATTGAGTAAAAGCTTGTTGCCATGTCTTAGGTTCAACTTCAGTGAGAAAAGCATCAAAGTGACAAAACATTGCACTTTCTTGTAACTGAATTCGTGTGGATACCGGACGATTAGGGTCACCAATAATAGAATCTATAGGATGATCCTTTGTCCACTTACTGTCATGTTCACGAATCTGTGGATTGGAGTAAACTGTAGAAGGAGCTTCCTCTGAGGTGGACGACCCGGCTTGATTAGGGTCAGGAATTGGTACACCAAAGAATGGAAGTTCACGCATTTGAGCGAATTCCAAATCGTGATCATCATCATCCTCTTCATCATCAATAGGCATGACATGGGTAGTTGAAACAGGTGTTGGTTGAGAATTACTTGTTGTAGGTATATCTTGACCAATTGTAGGTGCAGATGTGTCTGATTGTGCAACGGTTGCTGGAGCGACAACTTCGGTTACCGGAGCTATTACCTCAGGTTCTAGAGCAACAATACTTGGAGGAGTAAAGAATTCATCAAAGAACGGTTGAAACAACGTATCCCATTCAGTCCTAGAAGGTGGTGTAAATGATGATGAAGTAGGGTTGTTTGGGACAAGACCAGAACTAATATTACTGGGTCCCATTTCATGAAGTGCGGGTTCAGAGCTGCTTTGCTCAGAAGCCATTGCTGTCAACTCATCAAAATCAACATTCATAGTTTCGAGGATCTTACGAGAGTTACGGTTGTAGATTCGGTATGCCTTCTTTGCGGGTGCATAACCAATGAAGATACCAATATCAGCCTTTGGTTGAAGTTTTCCCAAATTGTCACCATCATTATTTGGATAGCAAAGAGAACCAAATACATGAAGATATGTTAAATCTGGTACTTTTCCATGGAGAAGCTCATAAGGTGTTTTACCATGGCGTTTACGAATTAGTGACCGGTTTTGGGTGTACACTGCTGTAGATACTGCTTCTGCCCATAAAAACAATGGAGCCTTTGCGTAAATTAACATCTTTCGAGCAGCTTCCATAAGTGTGCGATTTCGCCTTTCAACGACACCGTTTTGTTGTGGAGTGCGAGCAACGGATGTTTCATGAGAAATGCTAACTTCTTCATAATAATCACGCAAAATTTGATTCACAAATTCGGTTCCATTATCTGTACGAATGCGTCGGACAGTTGTGTTGAGACGCACTTGAATCATCTTGAGAAATCCGATGATGAATTTAGGTGCCTCATTTTTTGCTTTAAGAAATTTCACCCATGTAAACCGAGAGTAATCATCGACAATGACGAGGATGTACTTTTTGCCACTAAGACTTTCAACACGCATTGGCCCACAAAGATCCATATGCAAAAGATAAAGTTTCTCTTGGTTGGTGTCTTCCGTCTTGGGTTTGTAAGATTTCTTAGTGCTTTTCCCCATTGTACACGCGGAACACAAATGATCCTTGTGAAATGATAGTTTAGGAAGACCACGAACAAGTTCGTTTTTCGCCAAATGATTAATAGCGTCAAAGTTAAGATGAGATAACCGTCGATGCCATAACCATGACTTAGTCTTTGATGCTTTGGAGAGAAGACATACGGGAGAAGCGACCATCATGTCTTGTAGAGACAAAGTATACAAATTATTCCCTCGAGTACCTTTCAATAAATCAACCCCTTCCAAATTACGAATGAAGCAGGTATGCTCTCGAAAAGCAACTTCTATGTTTGCATCACAAAATTGTCCCACAGAAAATAAGTTGTGACCAAGACCTTCCACGTAATACACTCTTGAAATTATAACATTCCCAATATGATATTCACCGTAACCCACTATCTTTGCAATATGATCATTTCCAAATCTAACCGTACCAAGAAACTTGCTGACGAAATTTCTGAGCTGAGAGCGATCTCCGGTCATATGCTTGGAGCAACCAGAGTCCAAATACCAGAGAACAATTTGGACCACCTGCTTTCAATAACAATAGTAGACAATGCATTGGAAACTATTGGTTCCGGAGTGTTAGCAGATACAGATATAGAATTATCAGAATTCCTAACATTTTTGAGACCCTTAGATTTCTTGCGTTTTCTAATGTGAGTTTTAGCACTCACAGGTTTTACTGTTCCAACTTTCTTAGGTTTTGGATTATTCGAGGGCACTACAGTGGGAGTAGACCTATTTAAAGGGCACTTGGTTCCTACAGTAGTGTTAGAGTTCCTAGTTAAAGGACACGCTTGTGTTTTGGTAGCCTTGGTACTCCTAGTTAAAGGGCACGCTTTCTTCGCTGTAGTGGGAGTGATCCTAGTTAAAGGGCACGTATTTCCTACTATAGTGAAAGTTCTACCAGTGGGGCGCCACATCCAACCAACTTGGGTTAACACTTTCCCAGTCGGTTTCCATTCTAATCCATTTTTCCGGGCATGCATCTCATTCACATGGTTAATAAGGCAAGAATCATGACGACTAGAAAACATACATTCATTGCAATTCCAACATTTCAAATTAGAATTCACATTAGGCTTAGAACGCTGCACAATCGCAGAGCCTTTAGGTTCAGCTACATGATTCTTTTTATTCAAAACAGAAATAACATTCCTAGGATGGGCTTCTACTTTCTTCTTCACTTGACTACTAGATGGGGGCAAGATCCTATCATTCTTCTTGTTTCTTTTAAGCTTAGATCTTTGAGCCTTAGTAGTGGTGCTTACTCCTGTAGAAGGCAACATGGGAATATTAGAAGCTGGTTTTGATTCCGCCTTATCTTTAGTGACTAAAGTTTGAGATGGTTTAGTCCTAGGGCCCTTGTTAAGTGGTGTGACGGCTATAAGGGTTCTTTTGATTGTACTAGAGGACGATGCTGAGATAGTGGCTGCGTTATCCACAACATTCTTACCTTTTAGAGTATGAAGTGTTTCCTTTAACTCAGCCAAGACCAGATTCTTATCACAAATTTTTTCCTTCAAATCAGATATTTCCATCGACTTTCGATTCAATTGTTCAATCAATGATTGATTCTATGCAGTGGTATGAGCACATGCTGGCTGTACTGAATCGAAACATCGTGTATTTTTCTGTTTTAAGTTATCAACTTTGGACAACATCTTGGAAACTCGATTATCTAGATCAAGTTTAAAATTCTCAGCGGCCTCAAGTACGTTCACACAGTTAAGCTCCTTAGATTTCTCTATTTCTATCGGCAAAGAGTTAGCAACATTGTCACTTGGCTGACGCTGTTTTGATTGTAAATTCAATCGAAAATTCTTTTCAAAATTTGCATCATCGATATTAACACCTTCGAATGACGTTTCAAAGATTTCTTGAATAAATTGTTGCTTGCATTCAAGCGAAATACAATGTGTTTGAATCTCATCAAAACGTTTTGAAAGCGAAGAATATGAATCTTGAAGCTTTAAAAATTCAACGTCAGATTCGTGACAAGTACTATCTACCACATTATCCACAGATTCAACATTATGCACAATAGAATCATAATCAACACATTTATTCACACAGACGGAAACAATATCATGAGACATCACTTGCTTCAGAAGCTGATCATTTTGGCGTGAAACTCGTTCTATTTCAAGTAAACTGTTTTCATAAGCATCATCCATTTCATTGAAAACACGTTTAACTTCTTCTATTTCCAAATACAAATCTTGATCAAGATTATTAAGACATGCTTTAACATTCTTTACAAACGGAATAATTTCATCTCGGAACGCAGCTCTAGTGTGCTCAAAGTTCCATTCACCTTACGTTATGGCCGAAGCCGTCGTACGTTCCAAAATGACCTTGTCAAAATCGGCTAAGTGTTGGTGTACCGCATTTAAGTTAACGGACGGCTTACTTACCGGTGGAATTAACTTCGTTAAATCCTTTTTGACAAGTGTAGGAGACGTACTAGGAGGGTTTTCATTTGACAAACTTTGGGGCACAAGAACTGTCAATTCAGCTAATTCCTTTTGTAAGCGAATGCGGGTCTTTTTAGAAAATTGATCTTTGTTATGTTGATCATAATCAATTGTATGGAATTTTGAAAGCATTTTAGAATGAGTTTCATCCGCAAGTGACTGTGTCGCGTCAGAACTACGAACAAAAGGTGCTTCTTTCGATTTGCCAATTATGGTCATATCATAAAGACCGGGAATATATTCCTGAGCTTGTTTTGCATAACCGGGATTAGGTAGTAAATCTTGAAGACGCTTAAGTTCGAAGTCTTTAAATGATTTAGTTAAAAGATGAACCTTTTCTGTGGAAGCGTATTGTTTTAAAAGATGTTGTTCTTTGAATTTAAGAAGTTTGGTAGCATTAATTTCCGATTCAAACTTTTTAGACTCGAGAGTTTCGAAATCCATTTTAAGTTTCTGAAAATCATTGACAACCGACTCTTTTGCTTTTAATTCATTGGAAAGATTAGCTTTTAATGATTCTATTTCTTTCAAGTGTTCAATCTTTTCAAAACGAAATTGGTCAAATTCAGAACATGTTATTTTCTCTGCTTGAGGGACAATTTCAAAAGCTTTGACCTTTTCTTTATGCAACACAAGCTCAGCAGTTAGGGTGGAATTCGTATCTACGGATTGTCTGAGGGCCATATGCATTTGATCAATAATATGTTTAGGCACCATGACCAAATCATGTTGAGCATAAGATTCCATACCCGTCGTAGCATTTGGTTGAGGTTCACCCAAATGTGTAGAATTAGGTACCACATCATTTGAGTTACTAGTTCCCGAATGCTGTTCGAGGTTGTCATTTTCATGCCCAACTTGATGTTGGTTATCATCAATATTATTAGATGTGGTTGGTACCTCACTGATGACATCAGAACCGTAGTGAGAGAGATTAGCAACGAGAGCAGCTTGGGCAGAGTGAATGTCATCACAATTCGAATCGTATGCATCAAGATCATCCGCTTGATAAGATGCATTAGAAGTGGAAACAACTGCAATGCCTTCAGTATCTGCTTCCCCTGGGTCTGCAAGAAATGCTAACTCCTCTGAATCCAAAATCTTCCCCTTAGACTGAGCATCAACCAAATACATCTTCTCACGAAACCATGCATCATCCCTTCTCCTTTTCGGTTGAGTGCATTCCCTAGCCATATGACCTTGTCCTCGGCAATTGTAGCAAGTCACAACCTTCTTAGGACCAATAGGACTCCCATTTCCACTAGCTTGAGAATTCACAGCTTGATTGTTCCCAGTCCTTGTAGGAGGTCCATATGAATCTTGCCTTCCCTGAATAGGTTGCACCGTCACTTGACCATCTTGAACAGTGGCTTGTTGTCGAGGATTGGATGAGGTGCGGAGCTGATTGTTTGTTGGTGGGAATCCTCTAGTTGCAACAAGTTTTGACAAGTAGGCGGTGAGATGGTTTAGAACATCAGCTGGCGTATCATTTGGAGTAAAGACCGGTGCTTGGATTGGTGGAACTTCATTAGAGTAGAAAGCTTGTGCTGGTTGTGCTTCTATTGGAAAATATCCTTGCTGAGGAGTATAGCCCAATGGAGAAGTGTTGGCTTGTGATGGTGATGTTTGATATGGTGGTTGCTGTTGAAAAGATTGTTGATGAACACTTTGTTGATATTCTTGCTGTGGCATCATTAGTGGTTGATAAGATGGTTGTTGTGGTTGCTGATAGATGTGTGGTGGTGGCTGCTGAAAGTATGATGGTTGTTGATAAGTATAAGCCATGTTTTGTTGAGAAGCATACATTGCAAGTGGATCATGAACTTGAGGTGTAGACAACCGAGCCTCGATCACATGGCATTCGTGTTGTTGAAGAAAAGCTTGAAGTTGATCCACATTGGTGTTATGCAAGTCCTTAGCCAATTTAACATCCGTCACGTATTTTTTCCATTCTGGAGGAAGAGTGTTCAAATACTTGGTCTTCAATTGAAAGGTAGGGATTGCCATGCCATAGATATTAAGCTCATTCAACAATAGGGTAAATCTCAGATAGTAATCATTAAGAGTCTCCCCTGGCACATAGGCAAACTTATCAAAAGTGTCATAAAGCTTACACTCTCGTTCTTGTTTAGTTAACGAGGTGCCTTGCATTAGAACACGAATTCTATCCCATAACTCTTTGGCAACTTTATGTTTGCTGACGAGTTTGTAGACATCTGGAGGAAGAGCTTGGAGAATGATGTTTGTAGCATACTTATCACATTTATCTTGAATCTTCATATCTCCAGTCAACTCACCCGTTGTGCGAGGACGAGTGGTCGTACCTTCCGTCACAGTACCATAATCTAATGGTCTATTGAGCAACGATGCCCAAATTAGATGTCCATTCTCCTTGTTCAACATATAAAGTTCCATTCGGGAAGCCCATTCCTCATACATAGTCTTCACCAACATTGGTGGACGATTATCCGTACCCGAGAGAATGGACTTATCCGTAAGAGATGTGTACTCCATTTCAATAAGTTAAGATTTACAAAGTTGATCGAACAATGAAATAAGGTTAAGTATTTTTGTGTTGTTGTGAGTTAAAATCAAGAAACAATGTTAAAATCCCCTAAAATATGTTCTCGATAAACCAAAAATTCCAAGTCAAAATTACACACGTCGAAATTTTTTAAGGAATAATTTTTGGATTGTCGGAATGTCAGATCGGAATGCCAGATCGGAATGTCACTATCGGAAGGTCCAGATCGGAATGTCACACTATCTTAATGTCCAGATCTGAATGACCTATCGGAAAGATTCAGATCGCAATGACCTATCGGAAAGATTCAGATCGCAATGACCTATCAAAATGATTCAGATCGCAATGGCCTATCGGAATGATTCAGATCGCAATGACCTATCAGAATGATTCAGATCGGAATATAGCTGACAAAATTTCTGCAGAGTAACGATTAAACAACTTCCTTATATCCGTCGGAATCCCATATCACAAAGAACGATCGGAATGTTCAGATCGGAATAAGTATCGAAATCCTCAGTATCGCAATGTAGAACCAAACCCTTTCCGATGGTGATGGTTATTGCGATGGAAGCCCACTTTTCACTTGTACTTTCCGATGGAGATTTCTGCTTGAATTTCGGAAAGATGAACACAATACCTTTTTGCACTTTTGATCCAAGAAAGATTGTGTTTTAACCAAAATCAAGACACCAAAAACACTACAATACTACTGAATATGTTATGCTTCTTGAAATCACGATCAAACACAAATTTTTTTTTATGATTCGGCAATATGAACTCAAAAAGCCACGAAATGCTTATAAGAACATACGAAACACTAAAACAAACCTATATTTCATCCCAAGCTCTTGATACCATTTGTAGAAATGTAAATCTATGCTTATGTTTTTAGAGAGAGAAAGAGATAGAAAGATGGTGGATTTCACACAAATCTAGAGAGAGAAAATAAGAAGAACTATGTGTAAATTATGAAACCACACCCCTCTCCATCAAAGGAGAGGGTTTATATACCCAAGCCCATGAGATGGGCTTGGGTTTACATTAGGCCGCCGGCCCATACACTTCATGGGATCGGTTTTGGGCTTTGTTTAATAAATGTAAATAACTAAACTACGAGCTATAACATGGACTATTGTTGGAGTGACCGATCCTTTCTAATACGTAAAACGTATTTCCAACATACATGTTGGTAAACATGTAATGTGATGATGAACATTTGCTTCTTTTTACCTTATTTTGGTTATGTACTAACTATTACTACTTGTTGGGATTATTTGTTATTTTTATCCTAATGATTGTCTATGCCATTCGGATTTATGATTTGCATAGCTTTGTGCATCCTATGTGTTAGTTAGCCTCCTAGATTTTGGTCAGTAGTTAACTTTGACTTGAAAATCCGTTGGTAAAAATTTGGGCTAACCAAAGTTTGAGGAAGTACAATTTTTGAACACCACTAGGCGGTTCCATATCGACCCGCGATACATTATTGATAAGGAACCGCCGCCCTAGATAAGGAACCGCCGGCTACTGTGTCTGACAGAATCTTTGCTTTACACTATTTTCTTTAATCTGTGTAAACCTTGCTTGATTCTTTACAAAAACCTACACATTTCCTAAACTAGGTTAGCTAAATTCATTGTTCTCATAAAATGTTTTTAACCCATTACTAGTTTGGATCATCCCCTCACCCTTTTAAACCCAACTTGTTAGCCATGTTCTTCACACATCAAACCATTCTTCCTTAAACCTTAAACCTCTCATTTCAACCATGGTTTCTACAAGAAGCTCAAACTCAACCTCCACCTCAAGGAAAAATCTTAAGATTAAGATTAAAATGCCTAAACCTAACTCTTCACCCTTTCACACACCCAAGAATGAGATTGTCCCAATTCTCATTTCTTCATCAACCTCACCACCTCTTGCTCCATGCAAGACTACCTCTACCCATGGAACCAACCATTATCATGGTTCTACCTCCTCTTCATTCCAATCTAGGATGAATGAGCTTTCCTCAACCTTCACTCCAAGTAATCTCTTGGATGTGACTACTCAACCACAACCCATCCAAAGCATTCCAATTGTGAATGACTTTGTTGATACCATGGTGACTTCACCATTTACCCCTCCAAACTCACCCTTTTCACCCTTGGAGAGCATACCTCCACACTCACCATCATCACCTTTGGAGAACATACCTCCTCCACATCCACTTCCCTCAAACACTCCAAACTTGGGTGATCCTAGCTTTTATGAGTTTTTCATGCACAATGGCACTAATTGCCCTTGTTTCGTCAACAACTTCTATCTCCTTGATATCCTTATAATGGAGATGATTGGGGCTCACATAGAGTTGCAAAGCTTTTTGTTGAGTCTCTTTGCCAATCATCCTCCTAGGAGATAAATGATGATTTTCCCTAATAAGTCTTGTTAAAACCAAGCCAAGGAAGACTCCTAATCAAGACCTAGTTTTAATTTATCTTTAGTTTAGTTAATTGTTTATTTCCTTTATGTATCTCTTTCATGATTGTTTTATGAGAATGAATTATGGACTTAGCTTTATGTGTTTCTATCTAACTTTAATTCTAAATTAAAATTAAACCTAAATCTATCACAACCTCTAAAACTTGACTAAAATTGGTTTAAAATGTTATCCAAATATTTTGTCACCCTTTGTCAAGACATTCTTTGTGAATGTGTTGCTTTATGCAACCCTAGCATAATTTAGTGCTAATAGAGGTAAAATTCCAAGATTTGCAATTTTTTGAAAAAGTCTTAGTTTTTCTCAAAAACCTGGAAAATCAAGGTTTCAAGTCCACTGCACGCGGCTCACTAAATCGCGCGGTTCCTTAAGTGATAAGGAACCGCCGGTCCCTATAAGGTACCGCGGACAGAAAAGCCAATTTTTGGCTCGTTTTTTGGTCTTTCTTCATAACCCTATCTCCTGTCAAGATTCCATGTTTAGTCAATTTGGCTAAACATTCCTTGACACTTTACATTTGATTTTCAAACCTTTGTCTTGTCTACTTTCTTCTTATACCCCCACCTTGAGATTTCATTCTCACACCTCAACAATGCCTAACTCTTCCTTTCATAACCTTGACATTTCATTGTCACAAACCTCCTCACCCAAAGCTTCCTCATCCAAGCTTTCCAAGAAACCAAAGATCTCGGTTCGACCTATTTGATCAAGAAAAATGAACCCTCTTCATCCAAACCACCCAAAAACCCCACATTCTCTCCAATCAAGTATTGGAATGAGACATACTCCATTAACCCCATCACCGGAGAAAAGGAAAATCTCCCACCACCACCAAAACCTTTTGACACAACCCCAACTCAATGACCTTTCAACCTTCCCAAACCTCACAAGGCATTGTGAAAACATTTCCTACCCACTCTCCTCACCACCACCAAACCCTAGGTGTGATGGCCTTCCCCCATCAACCGAATTTGTGTTGCATCATGGATCCACGTGTGCTTGTTGTCGATTTCAACAAATTGAACTTGCTCATGTGTATGAGAAGTTAAATTTTCTTGAATTCCTCCTCACTCGACCTCCTCTCAAAGTTGTCGTTCCCGTGGACAAAACTTCGAATGTTGCCTCGTCGTCTTATTTTTCCAACTAAAGGGCTACACTCTCTTGGAGTCAATAAAACTTTAGTTGTTTTAGAGTCATTAGTGTTTTTAAGCAATCTTGGAAAATTATCACTATTAGACTAGCTTATGCTTTGTGGTTTATTTTCCATATCTTTTGTTTTAGATACTCATATTGTGTGTATGACTATCTACTTTGTTTGTCTTTTTCATATTTATGTAATATGAAATCTTTGTGTTGTGTTTGTTTTCTTTATTTGATCATTCTCTCTTTCTTTTGAGTTGATCGTGGTTAATCTTTACAATTGATTATGGGTGATTCCATCAATTCTAAATTTTAACCCATTGACAAATTTATCATCTTCATTGGTTGGATGTTTCCTTTCTACCTCCATTCCACCAATTGAACTTTGATTTTGTCATTTACCTCTTTGGACATACTTAGCAAATACTTGCTTCTAATTTGAGATTTCTTCTCCTTCTCCCTCTCAAGTTACTTAGTAGGTAGTGATCATATATACATTGGTGTTTCTTTTCTTTCTACTAACCTTTGTGTAGCATGTCACCATAGCTCATACACTTGGTGCCCCAAGCAAGGGGGAGCAACCACCAAGGGGGAGCTACTAGCAAAGTCCGGTTCTCTTCAAAGACTTGTGCATACCTTTTTGCTACGACAAAGGGGGAGAAATGATAGTGATAAACTCGTTAATAATTCGATATTTTGTGTTTCTACGTAAATGAGTTTATAGTTTGTCGTAATCAAAAAGGGGGAGATTGTTAATGCAAGTGATGCCTAAAAACATTATTAGTGTTAACTAATCTTTATTAGTTTTGATCACAACAAACTATACAACACATTTAGTGTAAAACATAAAACGAATTATTCAACTAACACTATCATCAAGGTAATAATCGTATCACTAACTTTTCTTAATCATACTTAGTGATCATCAAAGTGATTATCCTTAAAACTCACTTTTGTTAATATGACAAAAGACTTTTTAATAAACTTTCTTTTTAAGAAAATGTTTTATTAAAATGGAAAATGTAAATTTGAAAATGTAAATTTGAAAATGACATATTCCATATGCCATAAGAATATCCTTTGAAGGTTTAAAAAACCTCAGATATTCCTACCCCACTAAAAGACAAAAAAGGGAGCGAACTCTACTGGGCGGTACCTTAAATAGCTAGGCGGTTCCTTAGCGATATGGAACCGTAGGCTAGTTAAGGATCCGCGGCCAGCTAGCCATTGGACTTTGTCTTCTATAAATAGTGGATCAAATCTCATTTTCCAACAACCCTCTTGGACGTTTTTCTCATCCCCCTTTCTCTTTTCTATAGCATAATCATTAGTAAATGATCACTTAATGTGTTAAATATGTTTACATATGATTATCCTCTTGATCCCCTCCTTTACCTTGTCCAATGAGAAGATCACTCACTCACTAGTGTTGTGATAAAGATGAATCCATGAATTAGTCATGTTCATCATGTTAGCCTTTTTATTTTTGTTGATCCATTTGTATTTATGAAATACTTGGACTTGTTGTGTTCATCCAAGCTATTTGTGAATACTTGGATTTGTTGTGTACATCCATTGCATATGTGTGTAAAACCCGTATTTTAAATCGAGAATTTAAAAATACGCGGTTTATTATTCCTTTACGTGGGATAATTGCCAGCAGCATATGTTGCGCCGCAACAGATGCGTCTTGCGCCGCAACTCTTGATTCGCAGAACCATGATCTGCAGGCCCTTCAATTTGCGCCGCAACTCACGGGTCGTGCGCCGCAACTCATGATCCGCAGATCTGTTGCGCCGCAACAGATGTATCTTGCGCCGCAACTCGTGAACTGGGCCAGGCCCGTTTGAAGAAAATAAAACAGACGGGAGAGTATCCCTTTTTCTTTTTCTACAGACGAACAAAACACATTGAAACCCTAAAATCAAAACAAACAGCCGCCTACATTTTCTTTGTGTTCTCTCCTTCCCTGCCGCGACCCACATCAAGAAACACGAATAAGGGATCGAGGATTGATCCTAGAAGAACAATAGATTTGCTGTTTTGAAACCCTAAACGGTTAGTAAGCATATGTAAACCCTAATTCGTTTTATTCTTTTCTTTTAATCCGATTTATTGGGGTTTAAAACATGTTAAATAAATATTATGATCCGGGCTGTATGTCGGGATGTTGTTATGGTGATTGGCTGCACTACCAGCCGCAAAACATTAGGGTTTGGTTTGGGGTTTACACTAACGGGGTGTTTGGCAGTGGGTTTTAAACAGGGAATAGGGCTGTTTGGCTACAGGGGTAGCGGGCTGTTTGGCAACCGGTTTTAAAACAGTTAAGAGTGCGTTTGGGACTGTTAAATCTCATTTCTTTTTATGAGTTCACTTGAAATAAACGTTGTAAAATGCATTTAGTAAGTTAAATATAAACTGGTTTTATAAAAATATAAAAAGGGTATATTTTGGGAAAACGAATTAAACAAATTAAGAACGTACTTATATTAGCGAAATATTTTTATGAAATTAATTACCGACACATATACATTGTACGTAACCATTAGTATAACGTTAATACATTAAAATAAATATAAGAAACCAATAAGATCAGAAAATTTGATAACGGATACCAGTTAACTTACTCGCGTCTTATAATTATGTAGCACGCGTGAAGCCCGAGTAGTATTCGTTCAGTCTTCCTTTCAGTCGGTACTGGACTAGAGGTACGGATTTCCCGTCCTTTCAGTAAGGACTTTCCTTTCTATGCATGATTAGGATTCCCGTCTTCCGCCGAATGTTTTCCCAGTATATGTTTAAGTTTATCAGAAATCATGTTAATAACTAAATGAATTGCCTGAGCATTATATACAAGCACGACCAGTTTATGTACTAGTTACGGAGGTACCGTAACCACGACACTAGAGGCACCGGTGTCGTGACTCACATGCAGGAGAGTGATATCCTGCATCGTCCCACTCATGTTCAGTTGGCCATTCTTATATGTATGTTTTAGTGGGGCGTATGGATGCATCCTAGGCTATATGTGTTTCATGTTATCAGGGTGAATGTGGTGTGTGCTCTACATCCTTCACATTGGAGCTGATCCCTCCACCCAGCACAGTTATTTAGAGGTCACCCCTCTACAGCATGACGAGGTCACCCCTCCAGTTATTCATGCACGGTTGTTACAGCACGTGACCTATATAAGCTCTGGCAAATAAAATACAGTAAATGCATGTTTTCAGAATTTAAAAGTTATATTTCAGTATCAGTATATATGAACCAGGTTTCTCAGATTTTATGCAGAGTTCTACCACATGTTACATATCAGTCTTACAGCTCCAGTATTCTATCGTTTGTTTCGTTCAGTATATTCTTATCATGCTTTATATCCGTTCACTGAGCGTTATGCTCAGCCGTAGTTCCTTTCATGTTCTAACGGCAGGTACACCGGGACGCTTTTAGGATTCTAAGCGCATGTGCATTTGGATGGAAGCTATCCAGACTTCTTACTTTATGCATTTCTTACATTATTCTGCTTATTTGGACATTGTTTAGTCCTTTCCTTCAGTATTTTATTTTTCATGTTTTGGGCTTATGTTTGGAGTACCGATGTTTGATTCCGGTATTCCTTTATGGTCAGTTAATGTTTTAGGACATTTACCTTATGCCTTGATGACACGCCATAAATACCCGTAACGGTCCACTTATCCAAGTGGGGTGTTACAATTATGGTATCAGAGCCCAAGGTTCGACCTGTAGGCTCTAAAACTTGACCTGTGACTAGTGGGTAGTCACCAGGAACTTTCCAGATTTTGGCGTTGTTATCTTTCATGTTTTTCATGGATTTTTCAGTCAGTTTTTCTTCATTCGTCAGTCCAGTTTTCTTAAAGTTTTTGACTAAGTAAAAGGTTGGTACAGGACTGGCCATATTTAGTCGCATGTGCGTTTCATTCGAATTTTGTTTTGGTGAACCGACCCATAGGCGTTCACCCTTGCCCGTTCAGATTTTGTATTGGTAAACTGACCATAGGCGTTTACCCTTACTCATGTCAGATTCATGTTTTCAGTCAGATATTACTTAGTGAACCAGCCATAGTCGTTCCTTATTTCTCAAGTCAAATTTCATGCTTTTCAGTCAAATGATGTTTTATGAACCGATCCACAGTTGTTCACCTTTGTCATATCAGGACAGTTCATAAATTTTGACAAGTATGGATTGAACTACAGCCATCCATATTTAGTCCGAGATTATAAGTTTCTATACATGACAGTTCTCAGAAAAGTTTGACCAGTATGGATCGAACCAGAATAGCCCATACTTAGTCTCATGTTTCCTTCCTTGAAGTACGTGGATTGAACCTTAGCCGTCCACATCAGTTAATATTACACCTCAGTTGATTTAACTTGTTGTGTTCCTTATAACAGTCAAATTTGCATACCCTCACGTTGATGTCATCTACATGATGATTCAGTTTCATGTCTCCTTACGAGGATTATGTTTCCAGCAAAGTGATGATGCCTTCAGGCTAAAATACAGAAGGATTATAGTAAAATCCTATTTCATGATAAATCATGTTCTGGTCTTTATCAATCATGTCTTCTGTCTTCATACTGAACATTGATGAAACTCTGTTTAATCATACTTTCAGCCTCTATGCAACCAGCATTAAGTCCATGCAGAAATTTTCAGCCATCATAGTAACTGTTTCAGTTCAGTTGCTAACCAGTTAAATCAAATTATTTTCCGTTGAGAATGTCAGAAAATCGACACCAGTATCGATCATCCCATAAAATTTCCACCAGCTTCATGTACAGTATTCCATATGTACCCCATGTACAGTGTCTCAGTTATACTCCATGTACAGTATTTCACGTGTACTCCACGTATAGTGTCTCATATGTGTTCCATGTGCAGTATTCATTGTGTACTTCATGTACAGTAGTCCAGGTGTATTCCAGGTACCCTACTCCATAGATATTACTAATCGATCCTTAAACATCGCGGACGTTCCCACTTGTCGATATTCTACCAGGTGCCGATGCTGTTCGTGAGTTGAAGATTTTACCAGATGCTGATGCTGCTAACACTCTGAAGACCACACTGATGCTGATGCCGCTGAACCTTGGAGATTTCTCAAGATGCTGACGCCGCGGAACGAGAACGAAAACTATAAACTTGAAATTTCTGACAAGAATAAATTCAACCATCAGACGCTACCATTCGATTTTATGCTGTTACCTTCTCAGTTAGATGTCACACTTCACCCAGCCAACTTTCATTCCGAAGAGTGGGAACCGGAACCCCGCCGGCCACTCAGCAGAATAGTCATATGAATCACAGTCATGATAATGACCGTCATAAATTGACAGACAAAGCAGTGGTGACAATCATCGTGCTTATAATTAATCAGTCAGTAACCATCGGAACTCCGGAACGGACATGACCAACAATACAAGAGGTCAGTGGTCTAACCGGTCCGCCGACCCTAGCAGTTACCATAAATTCTTAATCTTATTCAGACTCACCCATTAAAACACGTGCCAAGACATCAGTCAAGACATAGTTCTCAGGTATCATTTCGGAAGACACATATCAGGGCACCGTCATGACACACGTCATACGAATTATCTTCTCAGAGTACGAGTCAGAGCTCCTAATTCCAGTATGTTCCAAGCAAGACCCTCAGTAATTCAGGGTATCTTTTAGAAAAGGGTATACTCATTCTGTTATGCCACGCATAAAATCAGACCATTAAAATTCAGTTACCACCACCAGATTATTACTCAGCTAAAAAAAAAAAAAAAAAAAAAAAAAAAAAAAAAAAAAAAAAAAAAAAAACGCAGTATTCACTCTGTAAAGTTACAGACGAACCCACTCAGTGGAAGTCGCCACGTTACTCACGTATCCCTATGTCAGCTTTATGTAAATCAGGTAGTTACCTACCTCACAGCCAGAAAAGAATCCACAGTACCACCATATTTATTAAAGTTTTCCCTTCAGTTAACGACGAGATCCGTCTTATTAAATCCCAAATATATTCATTATATATTTTGCCAGAAAAATCAGTACAAGCTGTTTCTTCCTTACAAGCGCGTGACTTACCAATGCATAGTTACGAAGACTTTTGGCTATCAGTTATAAATTCACTTCTGAAATTCCTCGAATCCATGACCAGCAGATTATCCTAAATTTCCCGATGTCATTCCAGAAGGTGTTCCAGAAATTCCTCCCTGAACACGAGACAGAAATTTTAACATCGAGCTAGTCTCAAGAACAGAACCTGTTTTCAAAACTCTTTATTACAAGGTTCTAGCTACGATTAAAAGAATTGCAGCAATTGCTGCAAGAGTTACCAAAACTAGACTTTATTCGCCCTAGCGCCCCATCGAGAAATGTATCAGATCACCTTTCCAAATCGATATTCATTCCACGAATAGAAAGTTCAATTGACCTACTACGAGGTGTCTTAAACATCCTTCCAGGAAAATTCAAGATCATGCTACCATCAGTGGTGAGGAAAGAACATGATGATCTTCAGACCGTTGTTGCACATATTATAGCCACTCTAAGAATTTTTGAATTTTTTTTACTTCTGAGCTCCCTAATGCTCCAACTATAGTATGAAAATGTATGAATAAATTTTTCCTTGAATTCTCAGACAAATTTGGCAGTACATTCGTTGACAAGATTTTGATCTCCTAAATTCTAGAGAAGGACATGGGAATCATCTTTTCACGACCCCGCAGATTCTCCGATAGGAGAAAATTATATACGCAAGCTTTCTAGATGTATGTTTCAGATGAACAAGGTGGCTTATCTGAACCACCCTATTTCAACAGAAAGAAATTCCAGACAATCCTGCGAAGGTGAAGGTCATCACCTGATGGTCCCGACCGACGACTGTGAACGCAGTATAAAATTTCTAGAACTCAATTGACTGCTACCGCAGAAATCGCCGACAGTCATCACTAGAAATTCTTTTATGACTATTCAACAAGATTTCCGCCAGAATGTTCCATAATCCCAGACAAAACACTGATAGAATCCGCATCACACGTTAATGCAGCTATGTTCATATCTAGATGCCTGACCTACTGCAGGTTCAAGATAGAACACCGTCATGTTAGTGAGTTACTGCAACCCTTGGAGTCTGAAACAGAAATGAGACGAAATTTCATGAAAAATTGTAATCAGTTTACCACAGACTCAGAGAAATTATGATGCTATCTAAGTTATCATCAACCATGTGATCAGCCTGCGCGTCTCTTTCATCTGGAAGGATCATGTAGTAGCAGATCTGCAGAAATTTTAAAAATTCAGCAGTAAATCGTACGAATTCAAGACCTTCCTTTGACCATCATATCAAACAGAATACATGTTCACGATCAAGTGTATGTTTACGTCCACTTTAATTTCATGTTTATTCTCACTTTCACGTTTAAGTCTCATTCGCAGTATGATGCTATTTCAGTTCATCTTTTATGCTATCTCCTGATTTAAGCTCACGTCAGCGTTCATAACGTTGTTCACGTTCAAGTTCGTGTGCCATTTCACGATGCACGTTTCTCAGTTATTACCGAATACGGTTACAGAAAGCTTGAGAGAACAGACTCGAGTTTAGCACCACTATTCCATGACCAGGCAGACGTTTCACATCTCAGGCCGTATCGTTTGGCATTCATTCCTCAGTCAGCCTATGTTCATGATATGTTTTAGTACCACTTCTACAGTATGATTCACGTATTACATTCATGATATATTCATTCCAAGCTCCTCATATAATTATGAACCACGTTCACAATTGCTCATTTAGCATGTTCACAATTGTTCACGTAGTTCGTCCCTATATATATATTCTCAGCAGCTTGCTCAAAGATATAAATATTACCTTTTCAGAATATTTTACACGTATCGTTTCATGTATCATACATGCTATAGTTATTCAGTCTATCAGATTTAGCAAATCCATCTTAAGTATGGAACCAGAAACCAGTCAGCATCATCAGGACAGGGTCAACAGGACCAAGACTTTATTTATTATGTTAGACATTTGAAGGGATCGTTTCGAGCGGGAGGCCACTCGAAACGGAGGAGTCCATCCGGACCTCTCATTGTTTTCTTCAATAAATTTAGTTACGTTCTCTTCAGCCATGTCACGTTATATGATAATTCCAGTCATGTCAGGTTTATACCTATAAGCAGCATTATGTCTTAATTAGAAGACAATTCATCCTTCAGCTTAATTGTCTTTTCAGTCTACGTGTTCTCTCAGTTCTTATAACTTCGTCAGCTTATCATCTTTAATTCGAGGACGAATTTCTCCTTTTAGAGGGGAAGAATTGTAAAACCCAGTACGCCGCATTTTAATTCGGGGACGAATTATTATTTTTAGAGGGGAAGAATTGTAAAACCCGTATTTTAAATCGAGAATTTAAAAATACGCGGTTTATTATTCCTTTACGTGGGATAATTGCCAGCAGCATATGTTGCGCCGCAACAGATGCGTCTTGCGCCGCAACTCTTGATTCGCAGAACCATGATCTGCAGGCCCTTCAATTTGCGCCGCAACTCACGGGTCGTGCGCCGCAACTCATGATCCGCAGATCTGTTGCGCCGCAACAGATGTATCTTGCGCCGCAACTCGTGAACTGGGCCAGGCCCGTTTGAAGAAAATAAAACAGACGGGAGAGTATCCCTTTTTCTTTTTCTACAGACGAACAAAACACATTGAAACCCTAAAATCAAAACAAACAGCCGCCTACATTTTCTTTGTGTTCTCTCCTTCCCTGCCGCGACCCACATCAAGAAACACGAATAAGGGATCGAGGATTGATCCTAGAAGAACAATAGATTTGCTGTTTTGAAACCCTAAACGGTTAGTAAGCATATGTAAACCCTAATTCGTTTTATTCTTTTCTTTTAATCCGATTTATTGGGGTTTAAAACATGTTAAATAAATATTATGATCCGGGCTGTATGTCGGGATGTTGTTATGGTGATTGGCTGCACTACCAGCCGCAAAACATTAGGGTTTGGTTTGGGGTTTACACTAACGGGGTGTTTGGCAGTGGGTTTTAAACAGGGAATAGGGCTGTTTGGCTACAGGGGTAGCGGGCTGTTTGGCAACCGGTTTTAAAACAGTTAAGAGTGCGTTTGGGACTGTTAAATCTCATTTCTTTTTATGAGTTCACTTGAAATAAACGTTGTAAAATGCATTTAGTAAGTTAAATATAAACTGGTTTTATAAAAATATAAAAAGGGTATATTTTGGGAAAACGAATTAAACAAATTAAGAACGTACTTATATTAGCGAAATATTTTTATGAAATTAATTACCGACACATATACATTGTACGTAACCATTAGTATAACGTTAATACATTAAAATAAATATAAGAAACCAATAAGATCAGAAAATTTGATAACGGATACCAGTTAACTTACTCGCGTCTTATAATTATGTAGCACGCGTGAAGCCCGAGTAGTATTCGTTCAGTCTTCCTTTCAGTCGGTACTGGACTAGAGGTACGGATTTCCCGTCCTTTCAGTAAGGACTTTCCTTTCTATGCATGATTAGGATTCCCGTCTTCCGCCGAATGTTTTCCCAGTATATGTTTAAGTTTATCAGAAATCATGTTAATAACTAAATGAATTGCCTGAGCATTATATACAAGCACGACCAGTTTATGTACTAGTTACGGAGGTACCGTAACCACGACACTAGAGGCACCGGTGTCGTGACTCACATGCAGGAGAGTGATATCCTGCATCGTCCCACTCATGTTCAGTTGGCCATTCTTATATGTATGTTTTAGTGGGGCGTATGGATGCATCCTAGGCTATATGTGTTTCATGTTATCAGGGTGAATGTGGTGTGTGCTCTACATCCTTCACATTGGAGCTGATCCCTCCACCCAGCACAGTTATTTAGAGGTCACCCCTCTACAGCATGACGAGGTCACCCCTCCAGTTATTCATGCACGGTTGTTACAGCACGTGACCTATATAAGCTCTGGCAAATAAAATACAGTAAATGCATGTTTTCAGAATTTAAAAGTTATATTTCAGTATCAGTATATATGAACCAGGTTTCTCAGATTTTATGCAGAGTTCTACCACATGTTACATATCAGTCTTACATCTCCAGTATTCTATCGTTTGTTTCGTTCAGTATATTCTTATCATGCTTTATATCCGTTCACTAAGCGTTATGCTCAGCCGTAGTTCCTTTCATGTTCTAACGGCAGGTACACCGGGACGCTTTTAGGATTCTAAGCGCATGTGCATTTGGATGGAAGCTATCCAGACTTCTTACTTTATGCATTTCTTACATTATTCTGCTTATTTGGACATTGTTTAGTCCTTTCCTTCAGTATTTTATTTTTCATGTTTTGGGCTTATGTTTGGAGTACCGATGTTTGATTCCGGTATTCCTTTATGGTCAGTTAATGTTTTAGGACATTTACCTTATGCCTTGATGACACGCCATAAATACCCGTAACGGTCCACTTATCCAAGTGGGGTGTTACAATGTGTTTGCTTGGATTTGTGTTGTGTAGATCCAAGCTACATGTGTGTACTTGGATATGTCTAGTTGATTTATAATATATTGTGTAGTAGTTCTCACTAAACTATAAAGTGATGTGGTTGTGTCTTTTGAGTTCTCACTAAACTTGAAAGTGATTAGTAGTTGTGTTGTGTGAAGTTCTCACTTAGCTTCAAAGTGAAGAGTCGTGAAGATTGGTTCTAGCTTTGGATTAGAACTCGACATCTAGCCTTGTGTCGTAAAATGGTGAAGTAGGCAACGTTGTGAAGATTGTTCTACCTTGAGATTAGAACTCGACATCTAGCCTTGTGTCGTTAAATTGTGAAGTAGGCAACGTTGTGTAGATTGGTCCTAGCTAATGATTAGGTCTCGACATTTAGCTTAGTGTCAGAAAATAATGTAAGCGACGATGTAAGGCTTTCTCCGCCAAGAAGGGAGCTTGTGGATATAGTGGAAATCTCGAGTAGGTGTACTCGAGGAGTGGAGTAGAAACGAGGATAGAGCCTCGTTGTCGAACCACTATAAATCTTGGTGTCTTGTCACTAGGTTGTCTCTTTCCTTACTCTTTACTTATTTCATTATCATTATACTTACCTATTACCATTGCTAATGCATTTGAATTGAACCTAATCATTATGCAACTTAGCTTCAAGTAAAAGATAGTTTTGAAACAAACCTAATTGAAAGTAATTTTAATTAGGTGACTAATCAAAGAGAAACTATTCAACCCCCCCTTCTAGTTTCTACAGACTTGATATACATTGTGTTGACAACATATAGGAATATGTTGTAATGGTAGTTGAGGTTGTGAGAAGCTATTTAAACTAAAATGAACACGAGTCGTGAATGATTATTTGGACACGAATGTTGCCTGAATTGTGTAAAGTACCTAGTTGCAAAAGACCCTAAATTCATAAACCGTTAACTATTGTCTAGCTCTTATGTGATTAGAAATAGTCGCTTAAACAATTGATAGTACTTTTGGGTTGACGATTCTATCCGAGACGAGAGTTAGTACGTTGAGTACCCTCTGCGGACGGATAATTTGTGTTAATAAATAAGGTATAATTTGCAACAAATACCTTAAGAGGGTCAATGATTTCACTTTAGCCACGCCGGCAATTGGCGCGGGTGGTAGTTTATGGGGTTGGTGTCATGAGCTTAAACACAATTATTTAGCTTTTGTTATAATATGAAATACCTGAATAATAGATTGTATGATCAACAGTTCTACTGAATAATCGTTGAATGATTTTGTCCTTGTGTTCAAAAATGTGATTTGATAAACCTATAGATTCGCTCAACATTATTTGTTGACCCTTTTAAGCATGTGTTTCAGATAATCGAGGTTGAATTGTGGCGGAGCAGGCATGAAATGTTGTGGTGTCTTTTGGTCGGTCTAAATTGGATTTTCTTCTTTTCTTTTCAAACAATTTATGTTAATGTTATGTCGTGATGAACAAAACTGGTTTTATTTGGTTATGATCTTTTGGGGGACCGTAAACGCTACTCTGACTTGAACTTATTGGGAGGGAAACATTTAGACATGTTGTTGTAAATATTCTTTTGGTAAATTTTAAACGTCTCTTTTGAGTTTGTTCAATGTAGCTTGTGTAATGATACTTGTGTTTTGCACCCAAACGTATGTTCCGCTGCATAGTAAATTGAGGGTGTTAAAGATATCGAGGTTTGCGATGAAATGTCTGTATGTGTGTTTTTTTAGATATCGATTTAGTGCATGTTTTTGTCTGTGAGAAATGAAGATGATGGTTAAGAAAAATATGTTTATGCGATGTAGGGTTTTGGCGAGGTAGTAAATGACGAAACTAACCTTCTGCATGTTTTTTGTTTTAAATATGATCATCGGATAAAATTAGACGGACGACCTAAATCAGTCCCCTTGTATGATAAAAGGTATCTAAAACAACCATTATCATATTCATATTGTACAACAATTTAAAACATATATATTTAAAAAAACTGAACGAAAATAGGTTCAACCAAAAATTTAAAAATGATGAATAGTTTGAGTAGCAAATAAAACTAAGTCGAACATGATCAAAACTATTTTTCTTTTATTATTTTTCGGTTAATCACGTATACCCGCCAACTCATCTAGCGGTAATATAAATTAAGAGGGTTTGGAGTCGTCGTGCTATGGCATGACTGGTAGCTATGGCGTCAGAAATTGGAACAGCACACCACTCTGTGGTTTAGCGTCGAACAGCTCGCGCCGTCGGCGTCAGCCACGCGATACGTTTTTTTATTTTATTTTTAATTTTTTTTAGAATCTAAAAGGTATATATATATATATATATATACTATATATGGCACCAAAAATATTTTTATAGACACTAAAAATCATCACATCCGAACTTCCGCGTATTTTTGCATGAAAAAAATAACCCATTTAATCACAAAATAAACCATCCGATCGATTTATACATCACCATAATCTTTTTCACTCCCGATCTTTGTTATTCGCATTACAAAAAACAATCAACGTCAAAATTAAATCACTTTCTGTTACAAACTAAAAACGTAAACCTAATCTTTGTGTAACGCTAATTCTGACTTAATCGTAATATATCTTAATGCCATGTGATTTAATTTTAGGTTTATGTAACGTAGGATTGAATTATGGACACAAGTAGTAATCTGATACCGAATCCAGCTGATTCGTCTTCCACAGAAGCTGATCTCGATTGGAGGACTAAGCTGCCACCCGATGCCCGCGGAAAGATCATTAATAAGATGTATTTACTTTTTTTATCCGCCTTCACAGTTTTATATCTGTATATATTTTTATTACTTAATGTTATTGCATTGTGCCATAATGTGTCATAATGTTAATAGGGTCGTGCTCTTATTTATCTAGTTTTTGGTAAACGCATTAGATTGTGTTAAGAAGCTAGGCGATTTAAGAAACAAGTTGATGGAAAAGCGTGCTTAAAGAAAAAAGAGTGGCCCGATACTTATTTGTACTCGTAACACATCCTGTCAATTGCAGTCTTTCGCTTCATATTGTTATTTGATTTCAGTTTTTTCTTCTTTGTTGCACTAGTAAATAATGTGTCTTTTTTATGAAGCCCATGCCATGAACCTGTTAAACGCAGTCTCCTATGTATACATGAGAGGGTTACTGTTGTAGTGTGTATAAATAACTAACACTATATATGTACATGTATCTAAGCAATATATGTTTGATGTAGAATTGTCACTATCGGGAAGCATCTTCAATCTCCTCCACATGAGTCGCTACATCAACTTAAAGGCGTTGCTATGCGATTTGAGGAGAAGTGCTATACTACTGCAACAAGCCAAGTCAGTATATCTATCTGCACCCTTGTTGTTAGTGTGGTCTTTTACCCTTTTTACTAAGCTTAATTTTATTCAGAAGTTTTTCTTTGGTGGAATTATGAGGAACATAATCTAAATTAATGTAATGCAAAAGAGAGTAATATATGAATGTATCCTTAATGACATACTTTCTCAGTCTGATTATATGAAGAAAATATCTATCAAGTTGATGAAAAGCATACCTGCAAATCATGTGCCCAATCCTCTGCCGTCCAATGCCGCTGTAAACCCCTCTGATCCAGGTACTCTAATTTAGTATAATATAAATCCTATGATATCAGCTTCATTTTGTGCTATTTAATTATAGTTGTAAGCTCAAACATTAAGTTTTTCTACATTGCTATTTTAAAAGTTGTGGTAGTTCATTCATTGTCGGCATTACACATCTAGTAACTCTGAAATTATTCTCGCTGTCATATTACAAGGGCATGATATAACTTTACTTTTCGTGAGGGTGGCTCATATTGGCAGACATATGTAAGGTAAAAGGAAGAGGCCATATTTTCTGAATCTTTTGGTATTATATAGTGATGAGCGCAAATATTTGTTGGATTTTCAACTATATGTATATGCGGAAGATTCGGAAATATAATTGGAACATTTAGCATTCAAGTATGCTAAGATAAAGTATGAAATAGATGATTTCTGTGAATATCTTAGTCGTTTAAGGCTTAGATCAGCAAGTAAAAGTCATCATTCCACACCATGTAAGGTCTCCAGCAGAAAATAGGTGTTGATGAATTTGGGAGAAAACAGTGACCTGTTAGTAGGTTGCATGTTGTGTTCCATCTTGTAGTTGTCACAATCTTGTAAGGGATACTAGTTAAGTCCAGGTATACACGAGGGGAGAACGTCTGAGTTAAGATTCCGAGTGAGATACTATTTTAGCAGACCAACTTCACCGGTGGTAAAGTGTTGTTCAAGAGAACTCTTAATGAGAGGAGTGTTGAGTGATTGTAACATAAACACAAGAACTATCAGGTTGCATCTCTAAGGTTAATCATTAGTGTTATGTATAGTCGGAATATAAGTCCAGTGAATAATGAAAGTTACCAACATCATGTAGAAGGTTTCCAAGAAAAGAAATTATATGGTACATGTGGGTTCTGGAGCCAATGGCTCAGCATCAGACAAAGCTCCTGGACAAATTTCTGCAGCCAAGACATTGGAAACTCTCAAAAAGATGCTCAAGTAAGTAAGTAACATACAGATGCTCTAGAGATGTTTAAGGAAGACGAAATTAAGTTTTCGGCCGCTGCAAACAACTCGCTGAGACCATCTCAAACCTAGAATCCTCAAACTTCATTACTTATAAATCCTTTTACATAGGGTTTGAGTGTTTAACAATAATGGTTAAGCATTTTTTTTGAAGTTTGTTTGAAAGGCATCTCTTCGGTTGATATACCTTTGAGGCTTCGTCAATAATAGTCTACTTTATCTTCTTTAATCTTTGTCATGAAAATAATGACATTTTAGAGAAGTTTCTATTAGTTAGCCTATAAGAATTCACTTCAGCAACTTACCATTTTGATTTCTCAAATGATTCCCCAGTTTGAGTCTTACATTTATGTTTTCTCAGTCCTTTGATATGTACTATATTAGTATTCCTGTATTTATCTAGTTTAAGATAAGTATTAGTATTATTAGGATTATGATTGGGTAAGTCTTTAGCTTATCTTATTAGGTTATCTTTTATTATAAATAGGGTATTAGGGCTGTAAACTTTATTATGTTGAATATGAATTAAAGTATTGATTTGGTTATCAATCACGGGGTCGGTTTATCTCATTAATATAAGCCATCGGGGGGTCGGGTTATCCCATTAATATAATCTATCTATCCTTTAATCTCTTTTATCTACTCGGTTCATATTAAATTGGTATCAGATTCTAGGGTTTCAAAAAAAAAAAAAAACGGAAAGTACTGTTCATCCGGTCCTTTTCACCGACTCATCTTTTGTTCATCCGATCTACTGTTCACCAGATTCCTGTTCGTCGACGAAGAAATAGGTAAAGAACGCGTTTAAAAAAAAAGATGTTGAACTCAGCACAAATCCAAGCAATAATCGAGAAACTTGAGCGTGTGGAGGAACATATTGCACGAGCACGTCAAGAGATCTCTTGGTTTACTGATAGGCTAGTAAAATCAGTAGAGGAAGTAGTACCCGAGAAGAACAACAAATTGATACAGGTGGCGGTGATAGAAGAAAAGAAGAATCAAGAGCGACAAGTGCCTTCATACGAGCTACAACAAAACCGATGTTATAGAAGACAGATCGAGGCAAAGTCGTTTTGGAAGAAGTTTGTGGTTGCATCGCAACGAACTAAAAAACTGTTGATCTCTCCTGGTAAGAGGTTTGATAGATTGAGTTCTCAAGAGCAGCTGGACAACAAAAGAGTTCCGCGTGGGCCTTATAAGACTGCATATCTATATGAAAAGCTCGTGAGAAATTTTCTAGACTACTACTTCTACTTGATGCCTACGAAAGGGCTTCAACTAAGAACATGGGATCCGGGAATCAAGGTCGCTCAAAGCAACACCTTGAGGACAAGGTGTTTTGGGGGGCGGGAGTATTGATATGTACTATATTAGTATTCCTGTATTTATCTAGTTTAAGATAAGTATTAGTATTATTAGGATTATGATTGGGTAAGTCTTTAGCTTATCCTATTGGGTTATCTTTTATTATAAATAGGGCATTAGGGCTGTAAACTTTATTATGTTGAATATGAATTTAAGTATTGATTTGGTTATCAATCAGGGGGTCGGTTTATCTCATTAATATAAGCCATCGGGGGTCGGGTTATCCCATTAATATAATCTATCTATCCTTTAATCTCTTTTAGCGACTCGGTTCATATCATCCTCCTAGCAATATTACTATGAGCTTGTGATATGTACTATATTAGTATTCCTGTATTTATCTAGTTTAAGATTAAGTATTAGTATTATTAGGATTATGATTGGGTAAGTCTTTAGCTTATCCTATTAGGTTATCTTTTATTATAAATAGGGCGTTAGGGCTGTAAACTTTATTATGTTGAATATGAATTAAAGTATTGATTTGGTTATCAATCGGGGGGTCGGTTTATCTCATTAATATAAGCCATCGGGGGTCGGGTTATCCCATTAATATAATCTATCTATCCTTTAATCTCTTTTATCGGCTCAGTTCATATCAAATTGGTATCAGAGCTGTTTCGATTCTAGGGTTTCAAAAAAAAAAAAAAAAAACCGGAAAGTAATGTTCATCCGGTACTGTTCACCGATTCATCTACTGTTCATCCGATCTACTGTTCACCAGATTCTTGTTCGTCGACGAAGAAATAGGTAAAGAACGCGTTTAAAAAAGAAAGATGTTGAACTCAGCACATATCCAAGCAATAATCGAGAAACTTGAGCGTGTGGAGGAACATATTGCACGAGCACGTCAATAGATCTCTTGGTTTACTGATAGGCTAGTAAAATCAGTAGAGGCAGTAGTACCCGAGAAGAACAGCAAATTGATACAGGTGGCGGTGATAGAAGAAAAGAAGAATCAAGAGCGACAAGTGCCTTCATACGAGCTACAACAAAACCGATGTTATAGAAGAAGACAGATCGAGGCAAAGTCGTTTTGGAAGAAGTTTGTGGTTGCATCGCAACGAACTAAAAAACTGTTGATCTCTCCTGGTAAGAGGTTTGAAAGATTGAGTTCTCAAAAGCTGGACAGCAAAAGAGTTCCGCGTGGGCCTTATAAGACTGCATATCTATATGAAGAGCTCGTGAGAAATTTTCTAGACTACTACTTCTACTTGATCCCTACGAAAGGGCTTCAACTAAGAACATGGGATCCGGGAATCAAGGTCGTTCAAAGCAACACCTTGAGGACAAGGTGTTTTTGGGGGCGGGAGTATTGATATGTACTAAATTAGTATTCCTGTATTTATCTAGTTTAAGATAAGTATTAGTATTATTAGGATTATGATTGGGTAAGTCTTTAGCTTATCCTATTAGGTTATCATTTATTATTAATAGGGCATTAGGGCTGTAAACTTTATTTTGTTGAATATGAATTAAAGTATTGATTTGGTATCAATCAGGGGGTCGGTTTATCTCATTAATATAAGCCATCGGGGGGTCGGGTTATCCCATTAATATAAGCTATCTATCCTTTAATCTCTTTTATCGACTCGGTTCATATCAGCTTGTTGGTAATATTTGTGCTCCTCATGTTCAGTATAACAGTATCGAAATTTTCCTGTTTGGAAGCAAACTTTCAGGAAGCCTACACTTAACTTTAAATTTTGTTTTTCCTTTGTTTTTTCTTTTTTAAGGACAACCACCTCCTATTCTTGGGCCGTCTAACAACCCTCAAGCTACTAAGCAGAGCATTTACAGTGATGTTGCTTCACCTGGAGTACAAGATTCTGCTGGTGTATCTGCATTACCACCTGGCAGTGGCATATCGCAGTCTACCATGCCAAACATTGCCAGCCAAAGTTCAAGCTTGGAGAACATTCAAAACATTTCTGGGATTCCACAGAATGGTGTAGGAAATAGCATGGGGCATGGGGTATCTCCCAACAAGTTTGTAAGTCAAAGGCAGATACCAGGAAGGGAGCAACCTGCTCCCCAACAGCAACAGCAGTCTCAGAACTTACAGCATTTTCAACCACAATTGCAGCAAATTGTGAAGCAGCAACCCCAGCAGAACAATAGTACAACCTCAATGCAATCACACATTCAGCAACAACATCAGAACATGTTGCAGTCGGGTCATTTTCAACCATCTCAGCAGTCTGTTCTGCAGCCGTCAATGTTGCAACCATCTTCTCTCTCTACAGTTAGACAAAATCAGTCAGCTCAACCTGTGATTCAAAACCATCAACAATCAGCCCTAAGACAACAAAGACAGCAACAACAAGTGCAGTCAAGTCCAATGGGCCATCAAACTAGTTCTACAAGTATGCACATCAACAAGCTCATAGGACAATCAGGTAGCTTTACTGAAATACAGCAGCAACAGCACCCAAGGTTGATGGGCCAGCAGAAGAATATTTCCAGCTCACAGCAGCACTCAATTGGTCAACATAACAACTTTTCTATTCATCAGCTGCATTCTCAAAGTAGTTATGTGGGTCAGCAACGGAAGCAGAACCAGTTACGTGGTAATCCCACCATGCTGAATAATCAACAGTCATCTCTCCTGCTGCAGTCTAAGGTTGCAGTTACACAGCAGAATCAGACATCGCAAGGCCAAAGGCCACAACTGGAATTACAGCAGCAGGCAGTACCACAAACACATTCAGGTCAGTTGCCGCACCAACCGAAGCCAAATATGTTGCAACGGGACATGCAATCAGTTGTCTTTCAGCAAAAAAATGTAACAGATCAGCAGAAGCTATCGCAACAACAGAGAGCTATGCCAGAAGCTTCATCGAGTAAGTTTTACACACATTTAGCGACATGTGTGTGTGTGTGTTGGGGGTGGGGGGGGGGGGGGGGGGGGGGGGGTTCATATGCAGTATTGCTAATCCCAGGTTAGGGTCACCTAATCTGCTATCTACATGTGAAATGTACCCCACAACTTTAATTACTGAAAGCATCCTATTTTTCCACCTCGAGCATTATATTGTTTCTCAACTTGACTAGCCACTATTTATAGTTAGATGTTCTGGAAAAATGGGTTTAATAAAATTTTGTCAACTCTGTCAGTATATTGTTTTCAACTTGGATTTGTTGTCTTACTCAAAAGTTTTTTACGGACTTGTATTAGTGGAACACGAGAGCAATATAAGCCTTCAGATAATTTTTAGATTTCTATGTAAGAGATTCTAAATATTACTCATGTCTGAACTTTCTGCTCATGCATGCTTCTATATAAGCCTTCACATAATTCTTAGCTGTGCAAATAGTCACTAGAAGGTGACTCAACTTAGCTTGCCTCCAGTTAATTGTTTTCAGAACACAATAGTAATATTTTTCTCTGTGTGAGAGGACTTTATAAAAAAATAACAAGATGTATTCTGCTCTAGCATCGTCAGATTCCACAGCTCAGACAGGAAATCCAAATGCGGGAGATTGGCAAGAGGAGGTGTATCAAAAGGTAACGTACATGAACTTATATGCTTATTTGCAAAAGTATAAAAAAAGAATGTCCTGAACTTAAACAAGTATTGAAGTGTATAAGCTTGTTTCTTTTATATTTGTGTTCAAACCCCAAAAGGGATATGTTATTATACCGGAGAAGTCACATATTAATCGATTTTTGTAAAGTCACAAATAAATTCCTTGTGAAACTGACTAACTGAGGTTATACTTGCATGATTTCTTGGACACCTCTGGCTTCTTGCTTTGTGGTGTTGTCCGTGATGTCTTTTTTAGTTTTATAACTGGGTTGCATCATTTAAATTTTCTTGCAATAACTTTTTAAAAGATTCTAGGTGTCACAAGTAGGCCTGTAAATTGTACCTCATTTCTCCTCTTGTTTGATTTGTCCTACACCCGATATTAGTTTTACATAAATGTTTATACAATTATTTTTTGGTTCAATTATATATTCTATTAGTGTATATTGAAAATTAGTGCTTATACGTAATATACTTTTTATAGTTTAGATTTTCTACAATATATTTATATATGTATCGAATTGATTTGGGACTTGGATGCCGCGGTTTTTTCATATCTTTTATACAGTAAAGCAAGATGTCATGGGGACTTTCATATTTAAAAGAAAAATGTTTCTTTAATAAAACATTTTTAATTTATGCTTTTTCATTTTAAATACTTTTAAAAGCAACCTAAAAATTTTCTTATTTGGCAAAATTTTTATCAATTATGTTTTGATATTAGAAAAATTGGTAAAGAAATTTGATGGAGAAAAAAAAGCGTAAAAATATGTGTCAAATTTGTGAAAATAAAAACTAAAAAAAAGAGGTAATTAATAAACCTTAATGGTTAAATTTTTAATAAATTAGATGGACTTAAGTGAAACTTATAATTTTCCATATTTTTTCAATAACTTTATAAATAAACATATATCCCTTACACTTTATACCCTCTAAACTTTATACTTTTATATTTGAAACGTAAAAAATATATAAAATCTATTTAAACAATGAGATTAATACATAACCCCGTGTCTATATATATATATTTCTAACACTTGATATATTTCTAGTGGAAATGTGTGCTGCTTCCATAGAATATCTGTTTCGGTTCATATTTCTTGAACATGTTCTATTTTCAGATCCAGATTATGAAGCACAAGTATATGCCACTTATGAAAGAGTTGCACCAAAAATTTAAAGGCCGATTGCAGCATGTAAGTTACTCTACAAACTATTCTGATGTTTGAATATAGGTCTCTCAATTGGTTAATTTGAATCATTTGGACTAACAAATATAGTCTTCTATTAGTTAGTATTTCAGAAAGAATAAGATAATCGTGTATAATACAATCATACTTCTGCAAACATGTCATGTTGAAATTCAGTACAAAGTGATGGTAACATTTATCTTATAAAATTTAACATTTGACTTTTGTTTACCAGTATGATTCTCTTTCTCCGAAACCAACGGGTGACCATGTCGAGAAAATGAAACAGTTTTTAAAACAGTTGGAGCATTGCATGGGTTCCATGTTAGTCTCCAAGAACAAAATATCTCCAGACTTTATAGAAAAGGTTAATGCATTTGAAAAGCGGATTCTTCAGCTCATAAACACACCAAAGCAGAAACCCAGTGTCACACTGCAGCAACCACATATGAATTCTCTGTACCAATCACACCAAATGAAAGGTCATTTGACACAAATGCAGCCACGTCAAAACCAGATAAATTCTCAGATGCAACCGGTTAACTTACAGCATACTAATATGGTTATTTTGCAGCATAATGCTGTTTCGTCTTTACCACTGGTTTCAAGCGCGCAACAGAATATGATGGGTATGTTGCAACCAAACACCAACATGATTCCACATCAGCAATCAAAGCAACTTCAAAGTCGGCAAATGCCACAACAACTGTTTTATAAACAACCACCACTCCACCACCAGCAAAAATTTCACCAACAAAATGGGAGGTTGCAAGTGAACCAATTACCTCACTTGAATCATATTAATGATAGTGATGACTTGAAAACTAGACATCAGACTAGAGTGATGTCTGAAACTTTGCAGCAGCATATTCGAGCTCCTTTTCCTCCTCAAATTGACCAGCAAAACATGTTGACTGCTGTTACTAAATCTGGTACACCTTCGCAATCTGTGAACTCGCCATTTATTGTGTCATCACCATCCACTCCATCTACATCCCATATGCTAGGAGACTCTGACAAAGCTGATTCTGGGGCTCCACCACGTTCTATTGCTGGGAATATTGGAAATCAACCGTCTCTTGCTATTGCTACACCCAGCATATCAGCCTCACCTTTACTTTCAGAGCTCACAAGTGCAGATGGAAATCATGGCAATGGTGCATTAGCTGTTGCCGAGAAGTCAACTACTGTAGAAGATCCTATGGTGCGCTTACTCAAAGTGGTCAGTATACAGCTCTAAAATGCCTATGTGTGCAATAAAATGCTGATATTTTGTTTGCATTAGACGTCTCGTATGATAAATATGAAAGAACCAAGGTGCAGAATAAAGTTAACCAGACATGGTCAAGTTTTTTGTTAATCAACTTGTTTTAGGATTGAAACATTATCATAGTTACAAAAAATGTTGTTGAAGCTAACCAACTTCTAGATATATCCCTTTAGGTAATTTATCCCGGCTACAGAATCAAAATGATGATCTATTATAGTAATCTTGACTTTTTTTCTAACATGGCTTCAAGAAACCGGTTAGCAAAGAAAGTCACCTTAATTTGAAGTTAACTTTGACAATTGTTTCTATGCTTATTACGTCAAATAGAAATATGACCAAAGTCACTCATCTCTTTTATGAAATATTCCTATTTAAATATGTTTGCTAACACCTTTTCTTTGCTTCGTAGGTAAAGTCAATTTCACCAAAATCCTTGAGTGCCTCGATTAGCGAAATTGATACAGCTATCAATATGATGGATAGCATTGCAGGGGCGGCACCAAGTAATGTATCTAGAGTTGAAGTTGAAGAGGACTTGCTTTCCATGGCAATAAATCATCTTCAAGAAAGTGTTGTCGTAACCCAAGAAGGTTCAGCTATTAATATGATGGATAGCAGTACAGTTGGTGAGGACTTGGTTGCCATAATAAAAGATTATCTTCAAGAAAGTACTTATCCAGCCCAAAATGGAACAACTGGAACAAGGAAAATGAAACGCAGCAGTGCTAATGAGAGCTTTATGAATGTAAACTGTTTGGAGGCTTCAGAGTTGGAATGCACTGCAACTCATACCATAAAAAGGTCTCGGATTGAGGTATTATGTTTGTAGCTTTACATATGTGTTTTTCTTGTATGCGTGGTAGGTTTTAAAGAGAGAACTGTTCACTATCAAAAAAGGTTAGATAAAAGATTGAGCTTGGAACAAGTAAGAGGGTTGAAATCGTCCCAAAGTTTACTCATAAGCATTTTCTCAACAACCCATCGCCTTTTAGCCATAAAAACATTGCTGAATAGTTGATCATTGTCAATGTCGACTACAGAAAGAACTTGCTGTATACACATCCAATTGAATTTGATTATTTACCATTCCCGTGTCATGTATCGCAGAGAAACCCTGCCCTCTTGGAAGAAATCAAGATTATAAATCAAGGACTTATAGATACTGTGGTAGATATCAGCGAGAGAGATGTTGATCCTCCTGCAGTTTCGGAACTTGGTGAAGGGACCATTATCAAGTGCTCATACTGCCCGGTAGCTCTTGGTCCGCACCTCAAATTGAAGTATGCTTCACAGATGGTGTGTTTCTCTATTATGTCTGATATTATTTAATGGGTATTTAGATTTTCATTTTGGAACAAAGTAACTGATTATTGTAACTTCAAATTGCAATAATCAGTTTCAAATATTTGCATGTATAAATATGCTTCTGATTTTAATCTTTATTGTTTGAGGTGCAACAAAATTAAATCTAAGATTAAATTAAAAGTTCCCTATTTTTATGCGGCCATTTAACCTAAATTAAAATACTATTCATCTGTTAACTTTTTTTTAAACAGAAATAAGTTTCCTAACATATCACTAATACAAATTCTACCAGTAGAAGCATATAAAACAGCATGTCAAACTGCCTACTTACTTGTTAGAGCAAAGTTGTTGACATGAATTTCTTTCCAACTAATATGCAGTCACCTATACAACCATTGCAATTGCTTGTTCCTGCAAATTATCCAAATTGCTCCCCAGTACTCTTGGATAAGGTTCCTCTTGAAGTCGGGTGAGATCTCTTTTATTTTTGCAAGAAAATATTTTCATGCAGTGGTGTTCATGTGTCTAAAACGAGACTTTCAGATTGCGCAATTGGTCAAATTGGGTGCTTTATTATGCGGATCTGGTCGACCTGAATATTTTTTGTCCCAGTTAATACTAGCAACTGGTGTTTCGATATGTTTCAAAAATTTGAAATGATTTTAAAAACCATTTAGATTTCTTTTTTTGTAATTTAAGTGCCTTTGCATTGAAAGTCGTTATTTGCAGCTTTTGACCCATTGACCCATTTCTTGCATAGCTAACTTTTCTAAAGTTGTACCATTTGACTTGCTAAAGATAAATGTAACCTGAATCCGCTTGTTCATAAGTAAATGCTTAAAAATTGTGAACTTTAGTCTCGTGTTGTGATCAAGTCCAGGTCTTGAATGGTTAAAACAAAGTATGGATTCACTGTAAAGATCTGACTGAAAATTGGTTTCATGGAACAGCAAGGAATACAAAGATCTTTCAATTAAAGCAAAATGGCGGTTTAGCGTCTCTTTGAGAAGGCTTCCTGAGCCTATGTCACTCAAGGACATGGCGGAGACTTGGGATGCATGCGCTCGAGCAGTTATTGCAGAGTACGCGCAGCAAACTTCTGGTGGTGGTACCTTCACCTCAAAATATGGAGCCTGGGAGGACTGCCTTACTGCTTGATGACTTTATACAAATGACATAGCATTAAAAAAGAATGGAATTCGTTAAGGAAGTGTAAGTGACCGCCACATGTTCCATTTTGAATTTACACTCTTAACAACCTTTCCGAATTTATAGTTCCAGAATCTTATGAAAACCTTGGACTTTTCTTTTTAAGAGAGACCACCAAGTGTACAAATATGGCGTTGGTAGTTTGTACTGTAGACCTTCACTTGTGCCATTTTTTTTTTGTATTATGAATGCTGTCACCATTCAAGATCTCTAAACGAGTTCTGAGAGAACACAATTCTAAGGTATTTTTTGGTTCGAGATTTTAAACTTCAGGAATTTTAAATTCTAGTAAATTTTAATGTTTTAGAAATTAAAAATATGGAATTTAAATTGATTACGCATGTTTTGGTTGGCAAAGATTTATAATATTTTGAAATTCTGGTTTTGGGTCGACCCGATTAAATGACTAAATATTATATAAATTTTATAAATTTTACATTTAAGCGAATAAAAGTTGAATTTTCACTTTTGATATAAATTTTATAAAGAATTATAAATTTTTATATAAATTTTATTTTTCTTGTTTATACGAGTAAAACCGAATAAATATATTTTTTTAAAGTTTTCTTAAATTTTTCTTAATTTTTTTTTAAAATTTCTATTTAATCGATTTATTTTTATAAAAATTTTATTAAAAAAATTATATAAAATTTATAGAATTTTATATAAATTTTATTTTTTCTATTTAAACAAGTAAAACGCAATAAATATTTTTTTATAAACTTTTTTGAAATTCAAATATTTTTTAATAAGCTTTTAAAATATATATATATATATATATATATATATATATATATATATATATATATATATATATATATATATATATATATATATATATATATATATATATATATATATATATATAAATCAAATTAACCCTAGTTTTCTCTCCCCTATGGGGCGATTTCCGGCCGCCTATTCCATATCTTTCCAGCCAAAAATCTCTATCAAACGTCTCTCTACTTCTACCTTTCTTTTGTTTTGAGTCTGCTTTTAGGCTTGTCTCTTGGTTTCTCTATGGATTCCATTGATAACCTAGATCATTTATTTCAAAGTATTTGATTCGTGGGGTATGCAATCGTTTACAGGGATTTGATTATCTTGGAATAGGTGTGCTATGTTTTGGTTATGCTAATTTTGGTGGAATCGCTGCTACACATTCGTAACCCCAACCCTATTTATTTAGGGTTTTGTATTATGATCAGATCTTGTTAGGGTCCGTGTTCGAATCTACTAGGATTTGACACGAACGGTTAAAAGCTTTGTTAGTGTAACACCCCCAAATATTCACATTTTGAATCAGCAGAAGAGTCGTTGGTGTTACGGGATAGCACATTACTTAAATCATAGACAACGCTTAAAAATCGCGTCGTGTAAAACCCGTATTTAAAATCAGAATATTTAAATACGCGGTTTAATTTTAATGAACTATATAAGTATAAATTATTAGACAGAGATATAAATGCAGAAATTTAATACGCTATCCCAGTTTATTTAAATACTATAAACATTACAGTATATTCAGATAATGAATATTTAGTCTCGGAAAATATTACAGATGAACTATTTATTTTTCAGAAATAATTAAACGTTAATATTAAATACGTAGTCTCGATTTATTATAAACTATACTTAATTATTCAGAAAAATAATTAATTAGTTGCAGGAAATATGACGTAAATATAAGTTATTACACAGAAAAGACTTACGTTTTCAGAAAGTTAGAACGCGGAAATTAAATACGCTTATACGCGAAAATGATTTATATGTCAAAAAAAAAAGGGGGAAAAGAATATTTGTGCTTTTGGGCCGGTTTGTGAAAGAAATGAAAAAGAAAAAGAAATTGGGCTAAGCCCATTTGGGGTAAGAAAGAAAAAAACGGGGGTTCCCCTTATTCACTCTACGAACAAAAAAAAAGGGGAAAGGAAAACAAAAAAATTAGGGTTGCTGCTGCCTCCTCTTTTTCCTGCCGACAGATGAGACAAAAAAAAAAAAACCCGCCATTCTTTTTCCCTTCCTTCTTCCAGCCGACGAACAACAAAGGGTAATCAAATCTTATATTTTTTCTTTCTTGGTTTATTGAATCACGAATCCAAATCTTGGGAGGGCTGTGTGGTGCTCGGACTTCAGGCAAACCGAGAGTCTTAGACTCTCGGTGTTGATCATTAGTTGTCAACCGAGACCTAAAAGGTCTCGGTGTGCCTTCTGATTTGGCCAGTCGCGACCCGTGGTGGTTGTGGTGGTGTCCTTCTTTGGCCAACCGAGGGTCAACAAAACCCCACGCAGGGGGGGGGTAAGTTGATGACAGGGGGATGTCGGGTTTTGGTGAAGTCAGGGGAAAACCGAGACCAGTTGGTCTCGGTGTGGTGAATGCTGGCCAACCGTGACCCATACAGGGGCGGCTTGGTGTCGGGTCTTTCAGCCGTAGCCAAAAACGACCAGGGGTGTTTGTTTAACATGATGTGAAAACCAGCAGGGGTGTTTGGGGTTTAGTTTTACCACAGCAAGGGTGCGTTTGGGACTGCAGTTCCAGCAAGGGTGCGTTTGGGACTGCAGTTTCCTGCAGGGGTGTTTGGGTGTGTATTAACAGTGGGAACTTAAACAGAACAGTGGGAATAATATAACTAGCAGTGGGAACTTAAACAGAACAGTGGGAATAATATAACTAGCAGTGGGAACTTAACAAGCGGTGGGAACCACAAATTAATAGAATGGATAAATTATTTTATAAATGAGTTTATAAGTAAATAAATTATATTGTCCAATTTTATTAATCTAATTAATAAAATTTAATTAGTTCTAGCTTTATCATTTTTTTTATTATTCTATATAAAACCTTTGATTTATAAATAATTTAATTTTAAAGATATTAAATTGGAAATATTTTAAGATAAGAAACTTTTAGTAATAACGAGTACTATGTATAGTAATACCGGGGTATACGTTACGATAATCAGAAATACCGAATACATTAAATCAGTAATATTTACGAACAGTCAGAATCTATCAGATTATATACGATCATTATTTCAAGAATAACTTTAATCCAACGAAAACAGTAAGAGCAGTAAATAAAAAAAAACGTCAGTCAACTTATTTTCCGTCCATTATTTATGTAGTATCTGTGAAGTCAGAGTCGATCCTTCAGCCTTCATTCTGATTTCATGACTGGACACGAGGTACGGATTTTCCGTCCTTTCAGTAAGGACTTCCTTTCCTATGCATGTTTAGGATTCCCCGTCTGCAGCCAAATGTTTTCCCCAGTATATGTTTAGGCTTATCAGTAATCACGTTAATAACTAAATAAATTGCCTGAGCATTATATACAAGCATGATCAGTTTATGTACTAGTTACGGAGGTACCGTAACCACGGCACTAGAGGCACCGGTGCCGTGACTCACATGCAGGAGAGTGATATCCTGCATCGTCCCACTCAGCTCAGCTTGGCCATTTTTATCAGTATTATTAGTGGGGCGTATGGATGCATCCTAGGCTACAGTTTACAGTTTAGCATGTGAATGTGGTGTGTGCTCTACATCCTTCACATTGGAGCTGATCCCTCCACCCAGCACAGTTATTTAGAGGTCACCCCTCTATAGCATGACGAGGTCACCCCTCCAGTTATTCATGCACGGTTGTTACAGTACGTGACCTATATAAGCTCTGGCAAATTAAAATACAGTAAATGCATGTTTTCAGATTTATCAGATAACAGTTCAGCTTTATTATTTACAAATCAGACTTTACAGATTATGCACAGATGTCCGCTGCAACTTTACTTATCAGCCTTACAACTCCAGTATTTTACCATCTGTTTCATTTTAGTAGTTCCTTATCATGCTTTATATCCGTTCACTGAGCGTTATGCTCAGCCGTAGTTCCTTTCATGTTCTAACGGCAGGTACACCAGGACGCTTTTAGGATTCTAAGAGCATGTGCATTTTGGATGGAAGCTATCCAGACTTCTTACTTTATGCATTCTTACATTATTCTGTGTATTTGGACATTGTTTAGTCCTTTCCTTCAGTATTTTATTTTTCATGTTTTGGGCTTATGTTTGGATTACCGATGTTTGATTCCGGTATTTCCTTTATGGTCAGTTAATGTTTTAGGACATTTACCTTATGCTTTGATGACATGCCATAAATACACGTAACGGTCCACTTATCCAAGTGGGGTGTTACAATTATGGTATCAGAGCGCAAGGTTCGACCTGTAGGCTCTAAAACTTGACCTGTGACTAGTGGGTAGTCACCAGGAACTTCCCAGAGTTTGGCGTTGTTATCTTTCATGTTTCTCATGAATTATTCAGTCAGTTTTCTTCATTTATCAGTTAGTTTTCTTTAAGTTTTGACTAAGTAAAAGGTTGGTACAGAACTGGCCGTACTTAGTCGCATGTGCTTTTAGCGAATTTTCGTTTTGGTGAGCTGACCATAGGCGTTCACCCTTGCCCGTTCAGATTTTGTATTGGTAAACCGACCATAGGCGTTTACCCTTACTCATGACAGATTCATGTTTTCAGTCAAATATTACTTGGTGAACCAGCCATAAACGTTCACCATTTCTCAAGTCAAATTTCATGCTTTTCAGTCGAATGATGTTTTGTGAACCGATCCACAATTGTTCACCTTTGTCATATCAGGACATTTCATAAATTTTGACAAGTATGGATTGAACTACAGCCATCCATATTTAGTCCGAGATTATAAATTTCTATACATGACAGTTCTCAGAAAATTTTGACCAGTATGGATCGAACCAGAATAGCCCATACTTAGTCTCATGTTTTCTTCTTTGAATTCTGTGGATTGAACCATAGCCGTCCACATCAGTTGATATTACACCTCAGTTGATTTGATTTTTTTATGTTCCTTGTAACAGTCAAATTTTCATACCCTCACGTTGATGTCATCTACATGATGATTCAGTTTCATGTCTCCTTACGAGGATTATGTTTTCAACAAGGTAATGATGTTTTCATGTTAAGATACACAAGAACTTCAGTAAAACCCGTTTTCATGATAAATCATGATTGACCTTCATTAATCATGCTTCATGCTTACCACCGTTGGGACTTTGATTATATCATACTTTTCAGCCTCGATACAACCAGCATTAAGTCTACGCAGAAATTATTAGCCTATCATGTTAACCGCAGTTCAGCTTACTACCGTTTGAATCAATTTATTTCTTTGATAATGTCAGACAAGCGACACCAGGATCGATCATCCCATAAAATTTCCACCAGCCCCATGTACAGTATCTCAGTTATACTCCATGTACAGTATCTCAGTTATACCCCATGTACAGTATTTCACGTGTACTCCACGTATAGTATATATCAGATTTGCTCCATGTGCAAGATTCATTTTGTACTTCATGTACAGTAGTCCAGGTGTACTCCAGGTACCCTACTCCATGGATATTGCTAATCGATCCTTAATCGTCTCAGGCGTTTCCACATGTCGATACTCTACCAGGTGCTGATGCGGCTCGTGAGTTGAAGATTTTACTAGATGCTGATGCTGCTAACACTCCGAAGACCTCACAATTGCTGATGCTGCTAATACTTTCGAGATTACTCAAGATGCTGATGCCGTTTATACTTCGAAGACTTTGCAGAATAAGGACGTAAACTATAATTCAAAATTTCGGGCAAGAATAAATCTCAATCATCAGACACTACCATCCTATTCCATGTTTTTACTTCCTCAGTTAAACGTCACACTTCACTCAGCTAATCTTTCTGTCAGAAGAGTGGGAACTGGCAACCAGCCGGCCACTCAGCAAAAATAATTACATGAATCACGGTCATGATAATGACCGTCATAAATTGACAGACAAAGCAGTAGTGACAACCATCGTACTTATAATTAATCAGTCAGTAACCATCGGAACTCCGACACGGACGTGACTAGAAATACAGAGGTCAGCAATCTAACCGGTCCGCCAATCCTAGCAGTTACCAAAATTTTTCAGCCTTGTTCATATTCATCTATTAAAACACGTGCCAAGACATCAGTCAAGACATAGTTCTCAGGTATCATTTTGGAAGACACATATCAGGGCACCAGTCATGGTACAAGTCATACGAAAATCTTTCCTCAAAATACGAGTCAGAACTCATAACTCCAGTACCCTTCAGAAAGGGGTATACCCATTCTAATATGCCACACATGAATCAGACCATTAAAATTCAGTCACCACCACTAGATTATTATTCAGATTAAACACACGGTAATCATTATGTGAGGTTACAGATGAACCCCCTCAGTGGAAGTCGCCACGTTACTTCACGTATTCCTATGTCAGCTTTATCTTAAATCAGGTAGTCCCCTACCTCTCCGCCAGAAAGGACTCAACAGTATCACCATATTTATTAAAGCCTCATTTTCAGTTAATAACGAGATCCGTGTTTACTAAATTCCGAATATATTCATTATACTTTCTGTCAGGAAAATCAATATAAATTATTCTACCTTACAAGCGTGGGACTTATCAGTCCATAGCTACGAAGACTGTCTAGCCACCAGTTATAATCCACTTCTGAAGTTCTCTAGATTCATGATTGAAATGTAGTATAATGCAAGTTCGTTTTCTCAGTTCTTAACCAATAGAAAGTCCAATCAATATCAGATTTATTATTGTTCTTGGTTGTTCAAGCTTGCTTGGTAATCTATTGCTAATTCAAACAATACTATTTAAAAATGAAAAATATAAACCTACTTATACGTAAAACAAGTTGCAAATACCAGATTTTTATTCAAACAAAATTAAAATTGCAAAATATAAAACTAAGAGGACTGAAAATGTAAATTCTAGGAAAATTAAATGCTTGAAATGTAAGTTCTATCAACTATAGGGACTAAAAATGTAAAACAGTTAAATATAGGGACCAATCTTGTAAAACTGATAACAAACTAACCAAATAGTAACAAACTAACAAACTTGATAACTGAAATTTAACAAACTTCAAATGTAAAGGACTGAATTTTGCAAATACCACAAAATTAGGAAGTTTAGCTAGGTTTTAAAACTGATTAAACTTCTAGGGACTAAAGTGCAATTTTTACAAACTTTTAACTAAAAACGGGACACAAACAAGATTAAGCTCGTTTGAGCTTATTACTCAACCAATTAAGCTGAAACAACTTGCAAAACTCTTAAAATCCAATTTTAACTACGTGTGTCTAAGGAATTTTGCTAAAAGTCCAAAATAAGCAAAAGAGTGCTTATTAATAAGCTCAAAATAAGCTCCAGCTCAAACCAAACAGTCACAATTTGATTTTTGTGATTAAACTGATTAAGCACTTGATTACAAGAACGGGAAATCAAACTAGAACCATTTTCATCTAGTAATGAATGAAAAATCTGAAATAAGCTCTTTTGAGCTTATGTTGACCAGGTTTGACCAATTTTTATGAAAAAGCTCAAAACTTCAAATCTTGATATTCAACACTTTCTAAATGGATTGGTGAAAGAAAACAACAACTTTTGTGAAGTGGATTAAGAGAACCAGTAAATCAGTAGGCACTTAACATCAGAGAATTACAAATGCTCATTCATTGACTAAAAAGCTTATTTCTAGCTTAATTCCTAAAACTGTATATTTTCCTCTTAGAGTCTAAAAGTTTATGATGTAAGCTATAACTAGAAACAAGTTTGAGCAATTTTAACCAAGTAATGAAAGAGAATTCAGCAATTGAAAGTAACAAGTTTTTAAACCAAAGCTGATAAAAAAAATGACCCAAACTATTTTAGTACCAATTGCCTTTTTGACTATTTTTATTACTTGTAAAAGACTCAAAACCAATTGTTAACACCTAATGACTAGAAATGAACTCTTAAACACCAATTATCAACACTTGAAAACCACTTAAAAGCTACTACCAAACACTCCTTTATCTGTTTTGAACAAGATTTTATAAAATCTTTTTAAGTTCTGGATTAAGCTGATACAAAAGCTATAGCAGACTAGTTTTAGTAGACAATATGAAAGCTATTGAAACTGAAAATAAACAATAACCAAGGCTAGAACTGAAAGTAAGCTGTTATGCTAAAAAGTAACTGAATTATGCAGAAACTACAACTAGAACACAATTATGCAAGATCAAGCTACAAAACACTAGAATCAATCAAACATCAACTACTCATCAAGTAGAACAGGCAGCCATCAAGATTAACTAGGAAAATTAAGCATGCAATTGACTGATTTAGAGGAATAAAAATCAAGAGCTATAGAACCTATTGTAGAAGTCCTTTGGGAAGAAGAGGAGCGCTGAGCTCTCTTGCACTAGTAATACCACCACCTATCACTAGTAATCAACTCAAATCATTCAACAATCAACTGCCAATCATCAAACTGCCATGAAATCTTCAAGAACAATGGAAATACTTGAATTCTGATCAAACAGCTACAAAACTTCACCAATGTCAGTTATGATCATTGGATGATCATAACAAACATCAAACAGCAACTAGTATATCCAATAGCAACAAGAATCAACAGGAATTTGAAGAACAGAATTTGGCGGGAAAATGAAGTTTGAATTTTATTGCATGAATTCAGTTACAAATGTTTGTTACAAGCTAACAACTAACTAACTGACTCAAGAGTTTGTCAGACTCTTGAGTAGTTAGGGGAAAAGTGAGGGAAAAAGGGAAAGGGAAAATTTAACTATGTGTTTTACAAAATTAAGCTACTATTAGAAATGAGGTACAAGCTATCTATTTATAGGCAAGATATGAGAGTTTGTTGGAGTTGTGACGTGTCAGAACCAGTAGTAAATTGCCACGTGGAAAAATTCTGCATTTGCTCTTTGAAGGTGATGAACACTGAATTGGGGGTTTTTGATTGAATGGATAATTTGTTAATTGGATTGCACCATTGTATTCCTCTCTTCAAAACGAGCAAATTTGGTGTTTTGATCTTCTCATGAAACGACTTCTATCAAAATCCCGATCCTGGAAATATTTTTGTTAAAGAAGATGACACGTGTCATCTTCTTATTGGTTGAGGAGAAGTGTTGCGGATTACACTGTTGAGATATGGTAATAAATGAAAGGCGGCAGTAGTGGGCTTATGTGGTGATCCGTGTGAAGTGAATTCTCCTTTCCCATTGGTTTAACTCTTGACACATGGATTCAACTTGCATTTCTTTCCAAAGTTGGCAGATTTGGTCCCTATACTTGGCAGATTCCCATTTCAAGCTAGGATCTTCATTCCTTTGTCATTTTTGGTCCTTTAACTTTGATAACTTGTACAAAATGGCCCTTTGACTGAGTTGACTTGATAGTTGACCAGGTTTGACTTGGATCTTGACTTTTCATAATTTGCACTTCTAGTCCTTCAACTTTCATAACTTGTCAAGATAGGTCCTTGAACTTCAAAGTCTTGTCACTTTTGATCCTCTTTTGTCTTTTTCATCCATTTGAGCTTGGTTTTTCCTTGTTTGCTTGAAATTGTATCTCCTTACCTACAAAAGTGTACACAAACACAAACATACCACATAATACTGTTTTTGCCAAATAATTGGGTATTTTGCTTCATGTTTTAGGGTTATTTGTTGATAAAAGGATATGAGTTTAAGCTCATATCAAATTCCCCTACACTTGAGCATTGCCATGTCCTCATGCAATATTATATTTCAAGGCTTAAAAATTTACATTTCCCTCATAATTAATCCACCTTGGCCATATGAGATGCATCTACACTACTCTAAACTAAATGATGCATGATTTTGACTTTTAATAATGCAATGAATCAAAATTCCATTCTATCTATATCTTTTTGATTTTTCTTGAAATGGTTTTGATGGAAATAACTCATAAAGAATTCAATGACTTGGATTAGGGCTTGGGTACCATGAACATTTATCACCCTCAAGTTTCACTTTCCCCATACCAAGCTAGTAAATGGGATCATTGCATTCACAAGTAAAAAGTGCATCAACTTATTCATGACAGTTAAATGTGGAACCGGTTATTATTTGAGCAAATTGCTTGTGGGCAAATTTGTCATTATTCAAGCGTGAAATATAAGAAGTGTAAAATCCAAAAATAAGGAAGCACGGTTTTAATCCTAAGTAATCTTCTCATCCATTACTTGAAAAACCGCTCACAATTAATACAAGTCCGTATTAAGAGTAATAAGTCATTCGCCTTATGTGTAAAATCCTCATGTCATGCTTTCATAAGTAACTACACACTCGCTAAGGAAAGAAAAATAAAACTCACGCAATAATTTACATCCGCATCTTTTTGAGATTTTGGATCTTCAACCCCGCAACCCGTCAAGGTAATATTGGATTGGAGCAATCTATTGAATCCCCGCAGCCCGTCAAGGTAATATTGGAACTCAATAGTCACTATAATTAACACCACACTGCCCCTCTTGGGAGTCTTGCATCATATTTTTTTTTTTTTTTCTTTTTCTTTTTTTTTTCTAGCCACTCATTTTTTTCATAAGCCGCTCTTATTTTTCTTTATTCCTCACCAAGAAATTTGCAAAGAAGAAAAGGAAAAACACCCGCTAAATATGGAGCATGACACAAGTCTAATACACATAAAACGTGCTAACTTAGAATCTTAAGACGTACTCATATCAACCATAAATGATTAGCCAAAAATGCATAAGAGATTACAAACCAATTAAAACCGTACTTGATTATTTATTAACAATTATATACAAGCGAAGAAAATAGAGGTAGAGAAGAGAAGGGTTTAGCCACAAGTAATTGCCATGAAGTCTATCTAGCCCTTTTACACTTGCTTCAACTCTATCATTTCCCATTCTCCACAAATTTAAAATTTCAAAGAATGAAATTGGTGGAAGCTTAGCCTAATAGACCAATGAAGGACTACATGGTTAAGGATACTAGCTAGAGAATGCTAAAATAAGCAAACTCGGGTTGAGTCAAAATATCCATGGCGGGCCTAATATGTCAAAGAAGTCTAAACTTGTTAAAACCATGTTTTATTTTATTTTTTCCTTTTTATATATTTTTGATGAAAAATAAAAGAAGAAATATATACAATGCAAATGTGTTATGCAAATGAAAAATTATTGATGCAAAAATTATGAATGCATATTTTTGTTGGCCAAAGTAGATCAAAAATTTGAAAAATGTTGAAAATTCAATTTTCATGTTATCATGCAAGACAATGACAAGTTCTAGGTAAGGTCACTTCGATAGAAGACCCCCCTACACTTAAGCTAAACATTGTCCTCAATGTTTAAGAGCATGGAAGTATAAAAACTTCCCCTACACTTATGACAATGAATAGACTTTGCTTAACCCAAGTTAAGGAAAGGACTACTATTAGTGAAATCATGTTTAAGCACAAGGTGTCAATGAAAAATCACTAAAGTAACGAAGTGAACCGGATACAAGGGCCTCCTCCATAAGCTCCAAAACATGAGATGAGTGAGCAACCCTACAAACAAGCATGAAGACAAAAGAAGGTCTCCCCTACACTTATCTCCAAATCTATGCCTTTATTGCTAACCTACAACACTCTAAACCTAGTTATACGATGCTTGAGTTAATGAGTCTCTAGCTCGACTCGTCCCTCAATGAATTAATTCATGGGGAAAATGGGGACCTCTTGGACCATTTCAAAGGAAATGTCCTCCCCAAAGTAATGCTTAACACGGTGACCATTCACTTTAAAATTTGGACCATCGGGTTGGGACAACTCAAGAGTTCCATATGGAAACACTTGAGCAATAGTGAATGGACCGGACCATCTCGACTTAAGCTTGCCCGCAAAAAGCTTCAATCTTGAGTTAAAGAGGAGAACCGGCTCTCCAACTTTGAACTCACGATTCTTAATCTTAGCATCATGCAATTTCTTAGTCTTTTCCTTGTATAGCAAAGAATTCTCATAGGCATTGCCTCTCAACTCATCCATCTCATTGATTTGATCTTTCCTATGTGAACCGGCTTGGTTTAAATCAAAGTTAGCCCACTTGAGAGCCCAAGATGCCTTATGTTCTAACTCAAATGGGAGGTGGCACGCTTTTCCATAGACAAGCCTATAAGGAGTACAACCAATTGATGTCTTAAAGGCCGTCCTAAACGCCCACAAAGCATCATCAAGCTTATCCGACCAAGAAGCTCTATGCTCTCCCACCGTTCTCTCTAAAATCCTCTTTAAACCACGATTTGTGACCTCGGTTTGACCATTTGTTTGAGGGTGATACGCGGTAGAAAGTCTATGATTCACTCCATATTTCTTCATAACTCTTGTGAATTGATCATTACAAAAGTGCGTACCACGATCACTTATGATGGCCCGAGGTACACCAAATCTAGCAAACAATTGTTTCAAAAACTTTACAACCACTCTAGCATCATTAGTAGGTAAGGCTTTAGCTTCCACCCACTTGGACACATAATCCACCGCCACAAGTATATACTTGTTTCCTTTAGAGGATGGAAAAGGTCCCATGAAATCTATTCCCCATACATCAAATATCTCACACTCTTGGATAAAATTTTGTGGCATCTCATCACGTTGTGTAATTTTTCCTTGTCTTTGACAAACATCACAAAATTTCACCATCTCTTGAGCATCCTTGTAAATGGAAGGCCAATAATAACCCGAATCAAAGACTTTCTTGGCGGTGTAGTTAGGCCCAAAATGTCCACCCGTAGGTCCTTTATGACATGCCTCTAAGATTTTAAATGCCTCAGGCCCATCTACACACCGTCTAATGATTTGGTCCGCACATTGCCTAAAAAGATATGGATCATCCCAAAAGTAATACTTAACCTCCTTAAGAAACTTTTTCTTTTGTTGGTAAGTAAGACCTTCAATAAGCACATTGCCCACAAGATAGTTTGCAATATCCGCAAACCAAGGTGTGGCATCCTCTTGGGAAGAGATAGACATGAGATCCTCTAATGGAAAGGATTCATTGATTTCTTGATGTGGGAAATCTCCTTGAAAAGGATGCTCAAGTCTACTCAAATGATCCGCCGCTAAATTCTCGGCCCCTTTTTTATCACGAATCTCTATCTTAAACTCTTGAAGCAACAAAACCCATCTCAAAAGCCTAGGCTTAGCATCTTGTTTTGTCATAAGATACTTGAGAGCGGAATGATCCGTATACACTATGGTCTTGGAAAGCACAAGGTATGGTCTAAACTTCTCAAAAGCATATACTATAGCAAGCAACTCTTTTTCCGTGGTAGTGTAATGAAGTTGTGCACCGGTCATGGTTTTACTCGCATAGTGTATAGGTTGGAAATGCTTATTAACTCTTTGTCCTAAGACGGCCCCCACCGCATAATCACTAGCGTCGCACATAAGCTCAAAAGGTAATTCCCAATTTGGAGAAACCAAAACGGGAGCCTTCGTCAATTTTTCCTAAAGTGTCTCAAAAGATTCTAAACAAGCTTGGTCAAAAATGAAAGGAGCCTCTTTCTCCAAGAGATGAGTCATCGGTCTAGCTATCTTAGAGAAATCTTGTATAAAGCGCCTATAAAAACCCGCATGACCTAAGAAACTCCCCACACCTTTAACCGAGGTGGGTGGGGGAAGCTTAGCAATCACATCAATTTTAGCTCGATCAACTTCTAATCCCTTATTGGATATCTTGTGTCCTAAAACAATCCCCTCTTTCACCATAAAGTGACATTTCTCCCAATTAAGCACCAAACGTGTTTCCTCACAACGCTTAAGCATTCTCTCAAGATTGGTGAGACAAGAGCTAAAGGAGTTCCCAAATACGGAAAAGTCATCCATAAAAACCTCCATGGTTTGCTCTATCATGTCATGGAAAATCGCCATCATGCACCTTTGAAACGTCCCTGGTGCATTACATAGGCCAAAAGGCATCCTCTTGTAAGCAAAGGTACCGTATGGACAAGTGAATGTGGTCTTTTCTTGATCCTTAGGGTCAATGGGTATTTGGAAATAACCCGAAAAGCCATCAAGAAAACAATAGTACTCATTTCCCGCTAAGCGTTCAAGCATTTGATCCATAAAGGGAAGCGGGAAATGGTCTTTCCTAGTTGCCTCATTGAGTTTTCTATAATCAATGCAAACTCTCCAACCGGTTACAAGTCTCGTGGGAATAAGCTCATTGTTCTCATTAGGCACCACGGTGATTCCACCCTTCTTTGGAACACAATGAACCGGGCTAACCCATGGAGAGTCGGAAATGGGGTAAATCATACCCGCATCTAAGAGTTTAATCACTTCCTTCTTAATAACCTCATGAATTTTTGGATTAACTCTCCTTTGGTTTTGAATGGCGGGTTTATAGTCATCCTCCATAAGGATTTTGTGAGTACAAAAATGTGGATCAATACCCCTTATGTCGGATATTTTCCATGCTAAAGCTTTCTTATGTTTCTTAAGGACTTCAATAAGTTGTTCCTTCTCATCCTCTTTCAATTCCTTAGCAATAATCACCGGTAATTGGTCTTTTCCTTCTAAGAAAGCATATTCTAAGTGGGATGGAAGTTCCTTAAGTTCAATGGGAGGTGGACTCTCTATGGAAGGTTTTACTATGGAAGGTTCCTCAATGGTAATCTCTTGTGGAATAGGAGAAGGAATAGGGTCCTCATTGAGCAACTTTTGGATTGTAAGAATATCTTCTTCCCAATTAATGGGAGAATCATCATCACCAAGAAAGTTGGACTCAAATTCCTCCAAGAGGAAATCACTCTCTCCAAAAGGTGTTAAAGAGGGAGCAATTGAGGCCACGGTTTCAACATGTGGAATCTCATCACTAGCATTCTTACAAGCATCATGAAAGTGTTCATTACACACTTCATCTAGTACATCCACAATGTTAATAGTCTCACAAGGTCTAGACTCCTTAACCTCTTTTCTATCACAAACTTTCCCTAACTTAAACACCACTTTCTCATCCTCTACTCTCATAATTAATTCTCCTTCCGCCACATCTATCAAGGTACGACCCGTTCTCAAAAACGGTCTACCAACAATCAAAGGCACTCTAGGATCCATGTCATAATCGACCACTACAAAGTCGGCCGGAAAGGTAAACTTATCCACACCTACAAACACATCTTCCGCTATACCTACGGGGTGAGCTATGGTTCGGTTGGCTAGTTCAAGAGTCATCCGAGTGGGAGTGAGCTCGGGAAGAGATAGTTGTTTCCAAACCGATAAAGGCATGAGATTTATGCTTGCCCCTAAATCCGCCAAAGCCATGCAATTTTCAACACCGGGAAAATTACAAGGTATCAAGAAGCGCCCCGGATCTCCAAGTTTTGTTGGTAAGGTTTTAAGTAACACCGCGGAACAATTTTCATTAAGTGATGTGTTGGGCAAATTAACCAATTTTTCTTTGTTTGAGAGCAAATCCTTGAACATCTTAGCAAACTTTGGCATATAAGCAAGAGCTTCCGCAAAGGATATGTTGATATTGAGTTGCTTGAACATCCTTAAGAAATTGGAGACTTGTATGTCATCTTTGTTCTTTAACTTGTCCTTTTTCAACCTTGAAGGGTATGGAAGAGTAGGTTTTGGTGTAGGTGGAATAGGTGTTGTGGTGGAAGATTTGTCTTTGTTAGCCTCTTCATTGGGAAGTGTGGAAAGTAAAGGAAAAGTATGAGGTGGTTGAGAAGGTGTGTTTGAGTGAATAGGAGCACTTTGAGGAGGTGGAGTAGAAGTAGAAGGCTTATCACAAGTAGGAGCACAAGTGGGTTGAACAATAGTAGGTTTAGGAGGTGAAGGATCCTTTGTTGTTGTACCACTTCTTGTTGTAATGGCATTGACATTGGCCCTTGGATTTGTTTGTGTGTTGGAAGGTAAAGCCCCTTGTGGTCTTTGATTTAATGCCATCAAAAGCTTATTGAATTGGTCATTCATTTTCTTGTCTATAGCTTGGAATTTCTTTTCATTCTCTTGATTCATCTTTTGCAAAAGATCCATTGTGTTTAACTCTTGTGGCACATAACCTTGAAAACCTTGAGGTTGGAAAGGTAAAGGTTGGGAGTTAAATCCTTGATTTGGTGGATAAAAGGTACTTGCTTGAGGTTGAAATTGATTTGGTGCCTTGTAGTTATTTCCTTGGTATGGTTGTCTTTGCCCTTGATTCCTTGCTAAAATTTGAGGAGGATTTTGTGGAATTTGGGTGGGTGGTTGGGGTGGAAAGCCGGGTGGAGTAAGGTAATTTTGGGATTTGTAAGAAAGGTTGTTTGGATTGATGTTAGGCTTGAAGTGTTCACGGTGTTCCTCTTGATAAGCATAACATTCCCCTTGATACCCTTGCACCTTGTCACATTGTTCATAAGAATGGGGACCTCCACAAGTAACACAAGAAATGGTGATGGCATTCACATTGTTTGAGGAATTGTTCAATGTCATGCTCTTAAAGGCTTGAACTATCTCTTGAGTCATTTCTTGTTGTCCTTGTTTGACTTGTTGAAGGATCTCTTGGTGATATTTAAGGAATTGGTTATCACAAGGTGTTTGAGAAGTGTTTTGGATAACATGAACTCTTTCTTCAAATGGATCGTTTGTTTGAACCATTGCCTTAGTCTCAATAATGTTCAAAGCCTCATGGTATGTCTTGAAATGAATACTCCCTCCCGCGGAAGCATTTAGTGAATCTTGGTGGTGAGGTTTAAGGCCATTGTAGAAGGTATTGATTTGGCCTAGATCATCCATTCCATGGTTAGGGCATCGCCTCAACAACTCACTATACTCTTCCGAAGCATCACCAAAGGATTGACTAGGTTTTTGTGTAAAGCCCATAATCAAATTCCTCAAAGCCATAGTCTTTTGTGGAGGAAAGAATTTGTTCAAAAACTTAGTGGTAAAATCATCCCATGTGGTGATACTATCGGGTGGTTGGGTGTCTAACCAATGCTTAGCACTCCCATCTAAGGAAAATGACACTAACATCAATCTAATGACCTCATGTGGAACCCCATTATGCTTAATGGTGTTGCAAAGTGAAAGGAATCTCTTAAGGTGAGCATGAGGATCCTCATTTTGTTTTCCAAAGAAAGGTGATGCAGCAACCATATTGATCATAGATGTATGTAGCTCAAATGTGTTAGCGGGATAGTCGGGAATCTTAATGGCACTAGCATATCCATGAATGTTGGATTGCATACGTTCATACAAAGTACGATTATCAATAGCCATGGCTTCTTGTGGTGGTGACAAAGCACGATTCTCGTGATCGGTTTGGTGGACGGTGGTGGTCTTACTCTTTCTCTTTTTCTTCCTTTTCGGAGGAAGAGGTTGTACACCAATCGGTATTTGTGCACGCCCGCGAGTGAGCATGCAACTCAATACGAGGAATGAGAGAGAAGCTCTCGTGTGACTTTGAAGAGAAATGGATTATCCTCTTCGAGTTTCGATATTAAATATCCACAAGAAAATAACAATATATGTATTACTACTTTGGGTGCAAGACCCTCAATGAAGCTTTCCTTCTTAGAATACTCCCAAGTGAACGGGGGGTTAGGTGGCGCGAAGCACTTAAGTACCTATTGACCCTTAGATGGCATTTTATAGCACATCGCCTTTCTATTCACTTAAATGTTCGTATTCTTCGAATTGTTGCTTATTGAGAGTATTTATCTATTCTTGCTTTATTTTGTTTGATCGATACGCGTGTCAAGGACCGGAACGCCCCTCAACACGGTGTATTGCCTCGGCAATACTTATGGAAGATATGTAGATTGATTGTTCTTATACGTATACGTATTTACTTATAATAATATATGGAAAATATTTTTGTATTTATGAGTTTTTATTGGAAAATACTATATGTACATAAAAACCGAGAGAATCCAATAATATATATTTTTGGGTGCAATCTCTTAGGAAAAAGATTGCTTTTTGTATTTTTTAATTTTTTTGGTCAATTCTTTAGGAAAAGAATTGTTTTGTTAATTTTTTAGTTTTTATATATTTTTATATTTTTGATTTTTTTATTTGTTTTTGATTTATGATACGTAAAAATAACGTTCACCAAATGAACGGATCCCAAAAGCCAATGAAAACCGTCAATCGATAGTCTCTCGTGTAGTCAAAGAACCGGCAGCGGCGCCATTTGAAATGTAGTATAATGCAAGTTCGTTTTCTCAGTTCTTAACCAATAGAAAGTCCAATCAATATCAGATTTATTATTGTTCTTGGTTGTTCAAGCTTGCTTGGTAATCTATTGCTAATTCAAACAATACTATTTAAAAATGAAAAATATAAACCTACTTATACGTAAAACAAGTTGCAAATACCAGATTTTTATTCAAACAAAATTAAAATTGCAAAATATAAAACTAAGAGGACTGAAAATGTAAATTCTAGGAAAATTAAATGCTTGAAATGTAAGTTCTATCAACTATAGGGACTAAAAATGTAAAACAGTTAAATATAGGGACCAATCTTGTAAAACTGATAACAAACTAACCAAATAGTAACAAACTAACAAACTTGATAACTGAAATTTAACAAACTTCAAATGTAAAGGACTGAATTTTGCAAATACCACAAAATTAGGAAGTTTAGCTAGGTTTTAAAACTGATTAAACTTCTAGGGACTAAAGTGTAATTTTTACAAACTTTTAACTAAAAACGGGACACAAACAAGATTAAGCTCGTTTGAGCTTATTACTCAACCAATTAAGCTGAAACAACTTGCAAAACTCTTAAAATCCAATTTTAACTACGTGTGTCTAAGGAATTTTGCTAAAAGTCCAAAATAAGCAAAAGAGTGCTTATTAATAAGCTCAAAATAAGCTCCAGCTCAAACCAAACAGTCACAATTTGATTTTTGTGATTAAACTGATTAAGCACTTGATTACAAGAACGGGAAATCAAACTAGAACCATTTTCATCTAGTAATGAATGAAAAATCTGAAATAAGCTCTTTTGAGCTTATGTTGACCAGGTTTGACCAATTTTTATGAAAAAGCTCAAAACTTCAAATCTTGATATTCAACACTTTCTAAATGGATTGGTGAAAGAAAACAGCAACTTTTGTGAAGTGGATTAAGAGAACCAGTAAATCAGTAGGCACTTAACATCAGAGAATTACAAATGCTCATTCATTGACTAAAAAGCTTATTTCTAGCTTAATTCCTAAAACTGTATATTTTCCTCTTAGAGTCTAAAAGTTTATGATGTAAGCTATAACTAGAAACAAGTTTGAGCAATTTTAACCAAGTAATGAAAGAGAATTCAGCAATTGAAAGTAACAAGTTTTTAAACCAAAGCTGATAAAAAAAATGACCCAAACTATTTTAGTACCAATTGCCTTTTTGACTATTTTTATTACTTGTAAAAGACTCAAAACCAATTGTTAACACCTAATGACTAGAAATGAACTCTTAAACACCAATTATCAACACTTGAAAACCACTTAAAAGCTACTACCAAACACTCCTTTATCTGTTTTGAACAAGATTTTATAAAAGCTTTTTAAGTTCTGGATTAAGCTGATACAAAAGCTATAGCAGACTAGTTTTAGTAGACAATATGAAAGCTATTGAAACTGAAAACAAACAATAACCAAGGCTAGAACTGAAAGTAAGCTGTTATGCTAAAAAGTAACTGAATTATGCAGAAACTACAACTAGAACACAATTATGCAAGATCAAGCTACAAAACACTAGAATCAATCAAACATCAACTACTCATCAAGTAGAACAGGCAGCCATCAAGATTAACTAGGAAAATTAAGCATGCAATTGACTGATTTAGAGGAACAAAAATCAAGAGCTATAGAACCTATTGTAGAAGTCCTTTGGGAAGAAGAGGAGCGCTGAGCTCTCTTGCACTAGTAATACCACCACCTATCACTAGTAATCAACTCAAATCATTCAACAATCAACTGCCAATCATCAAACTGCCATGAAATCTTCAAGAACAATGGAAATACTTGAATTCTGATCAAACAGCTACAAAACTTCACCAATGTCAGTTATGATCATTGGATGATCATAACAAACATCAAACAGCAACTAGTATATCCAATAGCAACAAGAATCAACAGGAATTTGAAGAACAGAATTTGGCGGGAAAATGAAGTTTGAATTTTATTGCATGAATTCAGTTACAAATGTTTGTTACAAGCTAACAACTAACTAACTGACTCAAGAGTTTGTCAGACTCTTGAGTAGTTAGGGGAAAAGTGAGGGAAAAAGGGAAAGGGAAAATTTAACTATGTGTTTTACAAAATTAAGCTACTATTAGAAATGAGGTACAAGCTATCTATTTATAGGCAAGATATGAGAGTTTGTTGGAGTTGTGACGTGTCAGAACCAGTAGTAAATTGCCACGTGGAAAAATTCTGCATTTGCTCTTTGAAGGTGATGAACACTGAATTGGGGGTTTTTGATTGAATGGATAATTTGTTAATTGGATTGCACCATTGTATTCCTCTCTTCAAAACGAGCAAATTTGGTGTTTTGATCTTCTCATGAAACGCCTTCTATCAAAATCCCGATCCTGGAAATATTTTTTGTTAAAGAAGATGACACGTGTCATCTTCTTATTGGTTGAGGAGAAGTGTTGCGGATTACACTGTTGAGATATGGTAATAAATGAAAGGCGGCAGTAGTGGGCTTATGTGGTGATCCGTGTGAAGTGAATTCTCCTTTCCCATTGGTTTAACTCTTGACACATGGATTCAACTTGCATTTCTTTCCAAAGTTGGCAGATTTGGTCCCTATACTTGGCAGATTCCCATTTCAAGCTAGGATCTTCATTCCTTTGTCATTTTTGGTCCTTTAACTTTGATAACTTGTACAAAATGGCCCTTTGACTGAGTTGACTTGATAGTTGACCAGGTTTGACTTGGATCTTGACTTTTCATAATTTGCACTTCTAGTCCTTCAACTTTCATAACTTGTCAAGATAGGTCCTTGAACTTCAAAGTCTTGTCACTTTTGATCCTCTTTTGTCTTTTTCATCCATTTGAGCTTGGTTTTTCCTTGTTTGCTTGAAAATGTATCTCCTTACCTACAAAAGTGTACACAAACACAAACATACCACATAATACTATTTTTGCCAAATAATTGGGTATTTTGCTTCATGTTTTAGGGTTATTTGTTGATAAAAGGATATGAGTTTAAGCTCATATCAATGATCAACAGATTATTCCAGAGTTCCCAGATGTAATTTCAGGAAGTTTTCAAGAAATTCCTTCCTAACCACGAGACAGAATTTTACATCGAGTTAGTCTAAAAAAAATGGAACCTATTTTCAAAACTCTTTATTGCCAGGCTTAAGCTAAAATAAAGAGTTACAGCATTTGCTGCAATGGTTACCGGAACAAGGACTTATTCACCCTAGCGTACCACCAGGAAGTACACCGTTTATGTCTATCAGGAAGAGGACCGGTATCATGAGATCATGTATCGACCACTAAATTTTTACCAGAGCACCATTCTTAATCAATGTTCATTCCATAAATAGCTGGTTTATCTGATCTGCTACGATATCTTAATAATTTCCAGAACAATTCGCGACCATGCCACCAGAAGTGGTGAGAGAAGAATATGATGTTTTTCAGATTTCTGTTGAACACGTCACAGTCTCTATAAAATTTTGACTTACGTCTAGGCTCCCTAAATGCTCCAGCTATATTATGGAATTTATGAATAAACTTTCTTTTACAACTTCATAGACGAAATCGTCAGTATATTCATTGATCACATTCTGATCTGCTAATTTTTAAAGAAGAACACGAGAATCATCTTCTCACAGTTGTACAAAATCTTCGATAGGAGAAAATTTTATATACAGCTTTCCAGATATGAATTCAAACTGAACAAGGTGGAATTTCTGAGCATTCTACCTTAACAGAAAGAAGTTTCAAACAATGCTGCGAAGGTGAAGGCCATCACCTGATGGTCCCGACTGACGCCTGTGAACGAACTACAATTTTCTAGAACTCAATTGACTACTACCGCAGAAATTACTGATAGATCTCACTAAAAAATGTTCTATGACTATTCAACCAGATTTCCACCAGAATGTTCCATAATCCCAGACAAAACTTTAATAGAATCCGCATCACACATTAATGCAGCTATGTTCATATCTAGATGCCTGACCTACTGCAGGTTCAAGATAGAACGCCGTCAAGTTAGTGAGTTACTACAACCCTTAGAAATTTCTGAACAGATATGAGACGAAATTCCATGAAATTGTTATCAGCTACCACATGCCCAGAGAAAGTATGATGCTATATAAGTTATTGTCAACCATGAAATCAGCCTGCGCGTTTCTTTCATCCGAAAGGATCACGCAGTACGAATCTGCAGAAAATTTTGAAATTCAGCTGTGAATCGTACAAATTTAAGGCATTCCATTGACCATCATATCAAACAGAATTCATGTTTACGATCACGTGTATGTTTACGTTCACTTTAAGTTCATGTTTATTTTCACTTTCACGTTTACGTCTCATTCGCAGCATGATGCTGTTTCAGTTCATCTTTTATGCTATCTCGTGATTTAAGCTCACGTTAGCGTTCATAACATTGTTCACGTTCAAGCTCGTGTGCCATTTCACGATACACGTTTCTCAGTTTATTACCGTATACGGTTACAGAAAGCTTGAGAAATTAGACTCATGTTAGCGCAACCATTCCATAACCAGGAAGACGTTTCACATCTCAGGCCGTAACGGTTGGCATTCATTCCTTAATCAGCATACGTTCATGATATATCCTAGCATCACGTTCACGGTATGTTTCATGTATCATCGTGCACAATAGATTCTATCCCCAGCATTCCTAATATAATCGTGAACCACGTTCACAATCGCTCACGTAGCACGTTCACAATTGTTCACGTAGTTCATCCCTATATATTGTCAGCAGTGTGCTCCGAATTATGAATATTATCTTTTCAGGATATTTACACGTATCATCTCATGTATCATACATGCTATAGTTATTCAGCCTATCAGATTCAGAAAATCCATCTTAAATATGGAACCAGAAGCTATTCAGCATCATCAGGACCAAGATTTTATTTATTATGTTAGACCTTTGAAGAAATCGTTTCGAGCGGGAGGCCACTCGAAACAGAGGAGTCCATCCGGACCTCTCATCCTTTTCTTTAATAAATCCAGTTAAGTTCTTTCAGTCAGGTTACGTTCCATGTCCTTTTCAGCCATTTCACGTTACATGATCATTTCAGTCATGTCAGGTTTATACCTATCAGCAGCATTATGTCTTAATTAGAAGACAATTCATCCTTCAGCTTAATTGTCTTTTCAGTCTACGTGTTCTTTCAGTTCTTATAACTTCATCAGCTTATTACCTTTAATTCGAGGACGAATTTCTCCTTTTTAGAGGGGAAGAATTGTAAAACCCAGTATAGTCGTATCTTTAATTCGGGGACGAATTATTGTTTTTAGAGGGGAAGAATTGTAAAACCCGTATTTAAAATCAGAATATTTAAATACGCGGTTTAATTTTAATGAACTATATAAGTATAAATTATTAGACAGAGATATAAATGCAGAAATTTAATACGCTATCCCAGTTTATTTAAATACTATAAACATTACAGTATATTCAGATAATGAATATTTAGTCTCGGAAAATATTACAGATGAACTATTTATTTTTCAGAAATAATTAAACGTTAATATTAAATACGTAGTCTCGATTTATTATAAACTATACTTAATTATTCAGAAAAATAATTAATTAGTTGCAGGAAATATGACGTAAATATAAGTTATTACACAGAAAAGACTTACGTTTTCAGAAAGTTAGAACGCGGAAATTAAATACGCTTATACGCGAAAATGATTTATATGTCAAAAAAAAAGGGGAAAAGAATATTTGTGCTTTTGGGCCGGTTTATGAAAGAAATGAAAAAGAAAAAGAAATTGGGCTAAGCCCATTTGGGGTAAGAAAGAAAAAAACGGGGGTTCCCCTTATTCACTCTACGAACAAAAAAAAAGGGAAAGGAAAACAAAAAAATTAGGGTTGCTGCTGCCTCCTCTTTTTCCTGCCGACATATGAGACAAAAAAAAACCGCCATTCTTTTTCCCTTCCTTCTTCCAGCCGACGAACAACAAAGGGTAATCAAATCTTATATTTTTTCTTTCTTGGTTTATTGAATCACGAATCCAAATCTTGGGAGGGCTGTGTGGTGCTCGGACTTCAGGCAAACCGAGAGTCTTAGACTCTCGGTGTTGATCATTAGTTGTCAACCGAGACCTAAAAGGTCTCGGTGTGCCTTCTGATTTGGCCAGCCGCGACCCGTGGTGGTTGTGGTGGTGTCCTTCTTTGGCCAACCGAGGGTCAACAAAACCCCACGCAGGGGGGGGGGGGGGGGGGGTAAGTTGATGACAGGGGGATGTCGGGTTTTGGTGAAGTCAGGGGAAAACCAAGACCAGTTGGTCTCGGTGTGGTGAATGCTGGCCAGCCGTGACCCATACAGGGGCGGCTTGGTGTCGGGTCTTTCAGCAGTAGCCAAAAACGACCAGGGGTGTTTGTTTAACATGACGTGAAAACCAGCAGGGGTGTTTGGGGTTTAGTTTTACCACAGCAAGGGTGCGTTTGGGACTGCAGTTCCAGCAAGGGTGCGTTTGGGACTGCAGTTTCCTGCAGGGGTGTTTGGGTGTGTATTAACAGTGGGAACTTAAACAGAACAGTGGGAATAATATAACTAGCAGTGGGAACTTAAACAGAACAGTGGGAATAATATAACTAGCAGTGGGAACTTAACAAGCGGTGGGAACCACAAATTAATAGAATGGATAAATTATTTTATAAATGAGTTTATAAGTAAATAAATTATATTGTCCAATTTTATTAATCTAATTAATAAAATTTAATTAGTTCTAGCTTTATCATTTTTTTTATTATTCTATATAAAACCTTTGATTTATAAATAATTTAATTTTAAAGATATTAAATTGGAAATATTTTAAGATAGGAAACTTTTAGTAATAACGAGTACTATGTATAGTAATACCGGGGTATACATTACGATAATCAGAAATACCGAATACATTAAATCAGTAATATTTACGAACAGTCAGAATCTATCAGATTATATACGATCAGTATTTCAAGAATAACTTTAATCCAACGAAAACAGTAAGAACAGTAAATAAAAAAAACGTCAGTCAACTTATTTTCCGTCCATTATTTATGTAGTATCTGTGAAGTCAGAGTCGATCCTTCAGCCTTCATTCTGATTTCATGACTGGACACGAGGTACGAATTTTCCGTCCTTTCAGTAAGGACTTCTTTTCCTATGCATGTTTAGGATTCCCCGTCTGCAGCCAAATGTTTTCCCCAGTATATGTTTAGGCTTATCAGTAATCACGTTAATAACTAAATAAATTGCCTGAGCATTATATACAAGCATGATCAGTTTATGTACTAGTTACGGAGGTACCGTAACCACGGTACTAGAGGCACCGGTGCCGTGACTCACATGCAGGAGAGTGATATCCTGCATCGTCCCACTCAGCTCAGCTTGGCCATTTTTATCAGTATTATTAGTGGGGCGTATGGATGCATCCTAGGCTACAGTTTACAGTTTAGCAGGTGAATGTGGTGTGTGCTCTACATCCTTCACATTGGAGCTGATCCCTCCACCCAGCACAGTTATTTAGAGGTCACCCCTCTACAGCATGACGAGGTCACCCCTCTAGTTATTCATGCACGGTTGTTATAGTACGTGACCTATATAAGCTCTAGCAAATTAAAATACAGTAAATGCATGTTTTCAGATTTATCAGATAACAGTTCAGCTTTATTATTTACAAATCAGACTTTACAGATTATGCACAGATGTCCGCTGCAACTTTAGTTATCAGCCTTACAACTCCAGTATTTTACCATCTGTTTCATTTTAGTAGTTCCTTATCATGCTTTATATCCGTTCACTGAGCGTTATGCTCAGCCGTAGTTCCTTTCATGTTCTAACGACAGGTACACCAGGACGCTTTTAGGATTCTAAGAGCATGTGCATTTTGGATGGAAGCTATCCAGACTTCTTACTTTATGCATTCTTACATTATTCTGCGTATTTGGACATTGTTTAGTCCTTTCCTTTAGTATTTTATTTTTCATGTTTTGGGCTTATGTTTGGATTGCCAATGTTTGATTCCGGTATTTCCTTTATGGTCAGTTAATGTTTTAGGACATTTACCTTATGCTTTGATGACACGCCATAAATACACGTAACGGTCCACTTATCCAAGTGTGGTGTTACACGTCGTTTAATAACAAAGCATTTTTCCATTCATAAATATCAAATTACATAGGTCCTTAGGTCAAAGTATGTCTTACAAATTTACAAAACATTTGAATGAAATTTTTTACTTAAATGCGGGCCATAAATGTAAAATAACACAATACTGTTTATTGATTGAATGAACATTACAAGACATGCACATGTATTTATACTAAATACATAGCTTAGATAATAAGCCATCATAAAACCCTAAACCTAATGACCTCAAGCCCACAAGCTTGGGCTAATAACTTGTCTAATATTCCCCCGCAGTTTGAACGGGAGCCTTCCGGACGAACAAACTGGATATAATGTTGAAATTACCATTCTCTTCTTTTTCTTTGTTTTGAGCGAATCAAAATTGTTTTTGGCGGCGTAGTTGCTTATTGCTTGCGGCATCCTCCTTTGCGTGGCTTGCTTTGCCTTTAGAAGGGAGCGGCATTTTTATTATCAACTTTTGTTGTCAATAACAATGATCTTCGACAGCGAACACAATAGATGATGAAGAGAAAAAAATGACTCAACATAATTATTTTTTAACGGCTAGGGTTTAGGGTTATGAATTAGAAGCAAGAAACAAAATCCCAAAAACCAAGAAAGTAAAAAAATAACGAGGATTCCTCCGGATCATCGGCATGTCGACCGATGACCGGAGGATAACAAAGTTCGTTTGTGGATCTAACCTGCTCTTGCTACCATGTAAAATAACACAATACTGTTTATTGATTGAATGAACATTACAAGACATGCATATGTATTTATACTAAATACATAGCTTAGATAATAAGCCTTCATAAAACCCTAAACCTAATGACCTCAAGCCCCCAAACAGGCTTGGGCTAATAACTCGTCTAATAATAAACTCTTGTCGCCTTCTCAAGAATTACCTTCCAGTACCTGAGATAAAACATGTTAAAAGTCAGCGAAACGCTGAGCGAGTCCATAGAGTTTAATAATAACCATTAACATAAAACCGGTACATAATCATTACCGAGAAGCATTTTTGTGCAATTCTTGGTCGTAGACCATAATATAGGAAAAAATATTTTATACGAATCATTGTCGTAAATCATAACATAGGCCTAAAATATTTTTATACGAATCATTGTCGTAAATCATACAATACATTTTATAAAGTTGTTTAAAGTATAATAAAAAACGTTATACAAAACAGTTATGTAAAACCAGAACACATGTATAATAATAAATAAGACCCCATATTGCTAGTCAGACAATATATTATAATTCAAATCATATATCGTACACTATTCCTGAGACCGCAGCCTCAGTGTTACCATTATCATTATTATTATCGGAGTATTATAAGACGCATGACATTGTTACCTTTCTATAATACATACTGGGTAGCTAGCCCGGAATTCATTTGCCCATTTAAAACAGCGTGTCGTCACAAAAATCACGCTAAATATATCCTTCTCATACATAAATTCGCTTGCCAATCAATGTGACACAACGGGGATCAGCCGTCAAGACGCGAACTGCGGTGATCTTCCCCATATAGTACTATTATATGCATAAGTGTCTACCCACTCCCGGTATTTCACAATTCATGCTAATGGGACTTATAGTGACATAATCTAACTAATAATAATCCATTTCAATCATTCATTGGGTCATCCAATCAATCGGGTCCATATCAATAAACATACAATCAGGACCACTTGTGTTCTATTTTTATTAAAACTAGCATGTTATATCCCTCGCGGGTTTATAAAACATTTCATAAAACATTTAAAAGAGTGCGAGGCTATGAACTCACGTTGCTTTGGAATGCGGGTTATCGGCAACTAAGGTGTACAGCGCGCGTCGCGATCACGGGTTACCTAAACAAATAATACTCGATCTTAGACTATGTCGAGTAATATTTATAAAAAGTTATTATGTATATGTGATGAGACTGCTTTTATACATAGTCTCATCGTCCAAATCGGGCTTAAAATGCATAAAATATCATTAAAACTGCCAAATATATGCTCGTGTTTGTTGCTTGTGTATTTTAGGTACGGATATTGAGGAAAAGACAAAAAGATCACAAAAATCATTCAAAAACGAACACGGGAAACGAAGCCGCACAATGAACCGGGCCCAAATCTGGAATTTCCAAATATGACCTTGAAGAATTGAAGATTGGCAACATTGGTCCCTCATTTTTGAAGACTTAGCAATTTATACCCTTGCAAGACTCATAAATTGCATTGAGGTCCCTTAAATGTCAAGAAATTATATTATGAACCCTTGAAGATTGCCAAATGTGCATTAATGGTCCTTGTATAAAGTTTGAGAAAAGGCTGTGCCAAATTTGACAATTGATGCAAAGTTGTTACAAGTATAATGGGGCGTTGATAGCTATTTATCACAACATGAACAAAACAAGAAACCTGAGGGGGCCAAACTGGGAGACAGCCAAACATACACCCTCCAATCACCCATCTCCACGTCACCCCACTTCCACCTTTCAACCAATCACCAACACTCCCTTCTCCACGTCAACATTCCACCCATATCTAAATAATCAGTTTAACTGATTAATTACCCTTCCCTCCAAACACATTTTTTAAACTAATTTTTCCCCAAAATGGATTAAAACCAACTCTTAATCCCCCACGAACCCTAATCCAACCCAGCTTCAATCCAACTAAAAACAAAGGGGTTTTGATCCAGATTGCTAATTACCCTTACCCTTAACCCATCCCACACCCCAAAACAAAACCCACAACACCCACGTGACACCCCCAAGATTCCCTGCTCATGTCATTTTCACCCAAACCCCCAAAAACCGACCAGATAGACAGCATCAATGGTCCTCATTCAAACTTGTTCCCAAAGACTTATTAAACGTCCAGGATCACTCCAAGCCAGCTTGCACATCACTCTCATCACATGGGCAACATTTTGACTGATTTTGAAGACTGAAGACCAAGGGCATTTTAGGGTTTTTCTACATTAGGGTTTAAGCATACTAGAATCTACATTTCACTTGTATAAATAGAGGTCGCATGTGACCTCTATCACTTGTTCCAATTTTTCTATGATTTTTGTAAGATAGAAATTCTAATAGAAGATTGAGTTCCATTTTTCTTTCTCGTAATTTAAATACCTGTACACTTTAAATAATCTGTCCACTTTACATTTTCTTGCAACATTTAATTTTCCAAAGTTCGTTGATCACTCAAACACGTTTTGGTTTTGAGAAGTTACCGTAGCGCAGCTTATTTGTGGCTCATTTGACACATAAGCCCCAAGTTAAGCTTTTTAGTTGGTTCATCCTGCTGGTTACGAGGAGGCAGTTGGGTTTTTCCTTGGTGTTTCATTCGGTTTCAAGAAAGATTGGTTTCGGTTGAAAAGTTTCTGAGATAAGCTGATAAGAAGGGGTATAAGCTGATAACTGAGTGTTGATAAGCTTGAAAAGGGGTGTTAGAAGCTCATAGTAAGCTTGGTCAGCAGTGATAGTCTATTGACCCTATTGACCCAATGTGAGTCTCCATTTTATCATATTTTCGAGCTTAGTTTACAATATTCTACGATTTGTTTGTAAACTCGCTTATTGAGCTTATTTGTTTATCTTTCTTATTTGTTTTTCTGCCCATTTAAATTTTGTATCATTTATTTTGGTGCTTGTTCTCAAATTCTGCTTTACGTTTCTCTTTAATTTCAGTAATATGTCTGGAAATAGTGTTTGGCACAAGGTTTAAATTTTTTTCATAGCCTAGATTAAGAAGTAAGTTTGAATTGCATCATCATTTGAGAGGTTAGAAGTAACTGATTCAAGCTTTGTTTCATTCCAAAGTAGTTAAAATAAAAAAAAGTCGGTTTCTTAAGTTACTGTAGTTATAGAAAAAAGGGACCTTAGATTTCTGAGTTGAAGTGTTTGGTTGATTGTTCATGCTTGTTTTTACTTGAATTATGGTCATTTAAGGTTAGGTGGTGATAATTCTTAGTGTGGTAGTATTCTAGCTCAGAATAGTGTCTATAAGTAGTCACTCTTAGGTTACATTTGTTCATTATCTGAGGTACTTAGACGCTAGCAGCTTTATTTCACTCGGTATATTGAATTAGGTTTTGAAATCTAGTAATCTATTAGTTGAGATATAGGCTGTAATCTGTTTTGGTTTAAATCAGATTATAGAGCTTAATAAGTACCTTGTTCTTATGCCATAAGTTCATTTTTTTTACACTTAGTTGCTGCCTGGTACCTACTGTTCTTGTGCATTGTGTTGAATTCCTTGTTTTTGCTATTGTGGTTTAAAGTCTGCTTGTAAACTGAATCTATATTGCTTATTATCGCTCCTGAGCCAACAGCTAGGAATGATTGTTGCTTACCTCCAAAAAAGCTGAAAAGCTTATATATAAAAAATATAATCACAGAAAAAGAGCACAACTGTCTGGTATGCTGGTGTAAACGGGGGTGTTTGGGTCTGTGTGCTGTTATAAAATTTCATGTGTTGTGGTACTGTTAAAAAAAACGTGATATACAAAATTGCCAACAGTGGGTTTTGAACCCAAGACCACTCAGCCCAAACAAGCACAACATATTGCCATTTAACCATCAGGCAACTTAGTGCTCTTGTTTTAAGTTCCTTCTCGTTTTTCTTTTATCCCCTTTTCCCATCAGTAGTCCAATAATAAACAGCAAAAAGGGAGAGCAGAGGGCTCGAACCCCTGACCACAAACTACAAACAGACACAGAAACCCTCTTCTCAACCAACTGGTCTATTGTTTCTTTTGCTTACTACTTCCTATTATTTTTGTTTTATTATCTTTTTCATTTTGTATATTTTCAATAATAAGCCGTAGCATACTTGCTTATTTTTAGCTGATTTCGTTTGTTTTTTCAGTTTCTTCTTATTTTTCCTTTGTTCTAGTATAAATTTAGGATTTTTCAAAAGTGGTTTTGTATTTTTATCTTTTCTCAGTTATTTTTAAAACATTATTTTAAGTTTTAATTTTATTTCATCAATAAAAAATAGTTAAAAGTATTTTAAATTTTTAGAAAAATATTTTTTATGTCATTTTTTAATATACTTTAGGATTGCAAAACCTTAAATTTTTAATTTTCACTTTTTATTAATTTTATTTATTTTTAAGTTTTTTTATTAAATTTTAAAAATTAATATAAATTAATTAAAAAACTTTTGGAAATTTTGGTTTGCATTTTTGTTTTAATTATATTTTTCTTAGCTTAGGATTAAAATTTGGCCATTTTTAGCGTACTTTGGTTTTTCGTCGAGTTTTACGATCTCGCGTTTTAACCGTCGTAGCATAGTTTTTAGCATAACTCATCTTTATTTTTTTATTTTTCTCATTCAAAAACGACACTAATCCAAACTTTGATTTTTATTTTGGCCCCTAATACACACACCTCCTTCGAGAACGAACCCGCATTTATTCGACTTGTCGGTTTTCCTAAATCGTCGAGTTTAATACTTGCCACATTTATACGTTGTTTTCCTAAACGCGTATTTACTACATCAATTAATGGCGCCGCTGCCGGGGAGGCGTGTTGTGTTTTGATTGAACAATTGTTGTTTTTATTCTAACCATAATTAGTATTTGTATTAGTAGCACTCTACTAATACGTATTATTGGTTTTCGGTTTTTGTGTGAATACTATTACTATATTGTATACGTAGAACAAAAAATTCACAAGTACTCCAAATACGTGAGAAATCACAACCTTGACTTGGGAGGTCATTACCCAATAATTGTATTTGAATCTCAAACCAAAGAAAAAGGCAAAAATAGATAAATACTTTCGTGAAGCTCGATTTTGAAAAATACAAACTATAAGGTGGGTATAAGGCGGTTGTATTTCACGACCTAAAGGAAAAAGGCTCTTAAGTGCTTCGCGCCGCCTCGTTTCCTCCGCTTGCTTGTGAGTATTTTATTTTGAGAGCTAATCGAGGGTTTTGCCGCCCAAAGTATTATTACATATCATATATATTTTCTTGGTTTCTATTGATTAAACCCTCTTGAACGATTTGGTGTTCCACCATCGTTCTAAAGTCATCGAAGGCGTTCACTTCACGTGATCGTTTTCATTCCTTGAGGCTTCTTTAATCGAGAGATTTGATTAAGGAGGAGATTTGTAGATTTTTGTCTACTTAATACATTTCACCAAATTCCAAAAAATTTAATACCATCAAAAACCACAAAAGAATTGAAAAATACAAAACACCAAAAAGAATCTTCTTTGCTCGTCTCCACGTTGTACGTGACGTTTATGCTAACTCGTAATCAAGCAAAACGTGCACGTAGACGAAAGAACAAAACTCCCCCTCCAACTCATTCTAGTGAGGAGTCTCCTATTGACGAACCCATTGTACGAGAAGCACCAACCATGGGGAATCGAACTATGATGGAGTTACTTCAAGCACCCACCGAGGGTTATGGAGAAGCTATTGTGATTCCCGCTATCCTTGCGGAGAATTTTGAGGTGAAAACGGGTTTGTTGTCGATGATCCAAAACAACAAATTCCGTGGTGATGAGAAGGACAATCCCCACAACCATATCCGCCAATTAAATCGTCTTACCGCCACTTGCAAATTCAAGGATGTCTCGAATGACTCGATTAAGATGATGCTTTTTCCGTATTCCTTAGCGGGGCCCGCAAAAATTTGGTTAGAGAAAGAGCCACCCAATTCTATATTGACGTGGAAGGATCTCGTTTCAAAATTCGTGAACCAATTTTTTCCGCCCTCTAAGACTACGCATTTGAAAAACGAGATTTCAAAGTTTTCACAAGAATCAAATGAAAGTTTTTCAACGGCTTGGAATAGGTTTAAGGCGATGTTACATGAATGTCATCATCACGGTTTTTCCGACTTGCACCAAATTGACACGTTTTACAATGGGCTTAATGATCATGAAAGAGATTATTTAAATGCCGCCGCGGGTGGTAATTTTTTGTGTAAAACGGTTGAGGAAGCTTTGGTCATAATTGAGAATAGGTCTAAGGTTTATAGCCCTCGTAACACACCGAGTGTTGCCAAAATGGGCTCGTCATCGTCTCGTAACATTAATGCTTTACATGATGAAGCAAATGAAGAAAATCGGTTTTTTGATAGATTTGCTAGCCTTATGTCCCATTGGAAAGCTCAAGAAGCTTCGAATTCCGCTTCGGTTAAAGCGGTTTCTAAGAGTTGTTTGTCGTGTGGTGGAGCTCATGATCTTTCCGAGTGCATTACCGCGGATGGTAACACTTCGAGTGCTTATGTAGCCACGGGAACTTATAACCAAAACGGCCAAGGTTCCCGCCAAAATTAAGCTCCACCAAATCAAAATGCTAGTAACTATCGAAACAACAATCAATGTGGTAATTATCAAGGCAATCAAAGGAATTACAACAAGGGTAGTTATCAAAGTGGAAATGGGCAAATTTCAAACCAAAACCAAAACCGTGATTTTCAAACTACCACTCAAGGTTTTCAAAATGATCACACCAAAAATCTTCAAGGAGAATTTTTGAATTATGCAAAAGCAAACGATGCTAAGTTTGACAATATGCAACGTGAAATGGTTAGCTTAAGATCCGAATTAAAAAACGAGCTTAAAAACGAACTTGCTAATGAACTTAAAACTCATGCTAATAAAATGGAAGGAAATGTTCAACGACTCCAACAAAATCAACAAAAAATGGAGCAAGGTCAACATGAGATTAAGCAAGAATTGTTAAAAGCGGATGCTAGGCAATCTAAGTTTGAAGACCGAATGGGAAAAATGTTTGAAGCTATCATGTGTAAACCCTCTTCTTCGGGTGGTCTTCCTAGTGATACCATCGTGAACCCGAAAGGAGAATTGAAGGTTATTACTACTCGTAGTGGTAAAACTTTCAAAGAACCCATTTCTCGTCCAAGTACTTCTATGGAGAAGGAAAAAGAGAAAGAACCCGAGGTGGTGGTCGAAAAGGAGCAAATTCCAAGCCCACGAAGTACCGCTCAAACCACACCTACGGTTGAACCAATACCAATCATGGAACCCGAGATTCCAAGGCCGATGCCTATCCCTATGCCCCAACCCACACCACCTTTACCCTACCCTTCAAGACGAGACAAGGAAAAGGCACAAGAACGAAATAATTATCAATTTGAACTTTTTATGAAAATGTTTTGTGACTTGCATTTTAATATAAGTTTTGCCGACGCCTTGGTCATGATGCCTCGATTTGCCGCGAACTTCAAAAGTATGTTGAATAACAAAGAGAAATTGCAAAAATCGTCTAGTTGTTCATCGGTTTTTCTAAGTCGCATACCTCAAAAAGTTGGTGATCCCGACAAGTTTTTAATCCCATGTGCCATACAAGAGATGGAAGAATGCTACGCCTTGGCCAATCTTGGTGCTAGTATTAATTTGATGCCTCTTGAGATTTTTAAGTCGCTCAATCTTCCCAATCTCACTCCTTCAAGAATGTCAATCGAGATGGCCGATCATTCTACGATTCTAGCTTGTGGAGTTGCCGAGGACGTCTTCATGAAAGTTGGAAAGTTCTACTATCCCGTAGACTTTATTGTTGTTGACATTCCCATCGATCCTAAAGTTCCTCTAATTTTAGGTCGATCATTTTTGGATACCTCGAGAGCACTTATCGATGTGCATGCAAGAAAAATCACTCTTCGTTTCAATGAGGAAGAACTCGTCATTAATGCAACCCAAAACTCCACACTTTCTCATGTGTATTCGATCACGTCTTTGTACAATGTCAATCCCATCAAAAACATTTGCAAAAAGATTTCAAAAAGAGTTTTAGAAGTTGTTGAGAAAAATGAAGTTCCGTCCCCTCCGCCGGTGGAGGTTAAGAGTGTTAAGCCTACGGTTCCAATTGTGAACGATTCTTTGGATGATGAATATGTTGACCCCGATGGGGGAGTTTTCTTTGTTGACAAACGTTTTGAGAACTTGCCACCACCTTTACCAAAACGGTTTTCAAATGTGAGAATTTTTAGTGTGACTAACATTGCTTTAGAAACACCAGATATTTTTGACATAATTAAATCGGGTTTTCATAAGGAGAGATTAAAAGATGAAAAAGGAAAAGATTTTAAATTGGATTTAAAAGATTTCTCTACAATTCTAACTCCGTCATCACACGTGTTTTGAGTACTACAAGCTCGTCTTCTCCTTTTGACGATGCCTTGTGTGGACTTAGTGTGGGGGAAACCCCTTATGTTCCCTTCCCTTTCTCCACCGAGGACGAGATATTTGATCCCGGAATTGCTTATAAAGGGAAATCTCGGTCTTCCACCGATGCAATAAATGGAAAATCTTTTCATTTGATTGGTGCGTGTCTACCTCGAGTAGCTCAATGTTTTTATGACTTACCCATTGTCCCACCCTTCTATTTCTTCTCACCTATTTTCTTGAAACCCTTTGGGTTTTTGTTGGCACACGATGAAGTGGCGTTGATTTGTTTTTCAAATGAAAACGAGAACGCCATCTTCGATCCCGGTATTTTGCACCATCAAAGGACTTAGTCCTTAATACCGGTTGTTTTTTGGCCTTGTTTATCATGTAAGTCCCACCAAAAATTGACCATACCATGATAATCCCTAAATGATCACATTTGTAGGGATTCGAGTCGAGCTTTTGACTCGGTTATCAAAAACAAGGTGCCTCGTGGGGGAGACCCATGCTTATCCATGTACATATTATTGCTTTCTAATTAGTTTAATGTGAGGGGATTTGTGCCCTTCCAACCTTTGTTCCGTGGTTGTTTGTGCATTGTGGTTTTTAGATCATGATCTTCACGATTGGGTCCTCTCGTGTTCGTTTTATGGGAGCACTCGATCGTTTGCTTTGAAGACTTTCTCAATATCCAAATGATATATCCTTTGATGTTCTAACCTTAGGTTTTTAGCACACTTCATAAACGGCTTTAAACTTATTGGTTACACCCTTTCCATGCTAGATTAGGCATTCGACTACGTCTCTAGTATGGGGGTGTTTGCACCCCTAGACTCGAAACATTGAGGACAATGTTTAACTTTAGTATGGGGGGTGAATAGATACTTGCCTTGCCAAACCTTCACGCTTTCCAAAGTTTATCTTTTTGTTTAACGTTTTGTTGCAAAATAAGGCTAAAATGGCCGAATTTTAAAATTTTTCTCATGTTTTATAAGTGTTTGAAGACACGAATGTAGGTTTTCCGATGGCGAGAATAAGAGTAATTTTTGACTCGATCGTGCGTGTTGAGCACTTAGCTTTGATCCCTTAACTACACATTAGGCTAAGTCTCTTAAATGAGGACGAGAAATGATAGGGTTAATTATAAGTTACTATGCTAAACGTAGAGTACTCGTATTCTTTCAAAAACTCATGTGTTCTCGTTGTTTGCTTATTCTCCCTTCGCATGTAAATATTTTTTGCTTAATAAATATTGACTTAGCGGTTTAGTTAGGATTGTTGGGTTTCTAGTCTTTTCTAGTAGCTTCCGTGTAATTAAATTGGGAAGACATTAAGGTATCGCCAGCATCACGGTTTTGAAGTATTGGCACCCGAATAATCGAAAGCTTCACCCAATAATAAGATTTCAAGTGCTCACCTAAATCTAGCAAACAATTTGAAGCCCTACAAGGCCGAAAAATCTATGCAAAATTGAAAGTGAATCAAGCCTTAATCTTCGAAGCTTTAAAGATCCAAAATTCGCTTTAGCGTGAGGATATACGTCTTTGGCTAATAAAACCACCGATGAGGAGGATAATAAAAGGCAAGGCAAGACCGAAGTCATAATAAAAGCTTCATGGCGAAGTTGAATAAAAGATGGAGGTAAACCAAAGATAATAAGGCCCTTCCGTTAGGGGGCGTATAAAAGTCTTGGTAATAAGTCTCATGTTCAAAACCGTTATAAAACCGTGTTTATCGATTCTTCTTGTCAACTTAATTTTTTGACATCGTTGTCTATTAGGAGGGGTTATTGATTTGACGGTCTTAGTTACACCGTTAGGACTCTATTTTTAGACCTAAATCTCTATTATCGCATAAGTCAACAATGTATCCTCGTGAAACATTCAAGACAAAATAAAATATAAGAGATACAACTTAGGAATAATGGGAGAATAAGTACGTGATTAGGGCATATGAGTAGTGTTAGCATTACTAACTTATAATGACAATGATCTCCTTGCACGCTTGGCATGGAATTAAGGTGAAAATCGAGGACGATGAAATTATTTCTAACGAAGCATTCACGTGTTCTTATTCTATGAACCTAAACGTCCCATTTTGCGATGAAAATCATACATTATGTCTAAAACGCAAGTAGTAGTAATAGTAGTAGTGTAGCTAGTGTATCATTCCAATAAAGTGAATAAAATTAAATTTTGGAGATGCTACGATACTTTATTCTAGCATTGCGTGAGGGCACGACAATGGTTTAGTATGGGGGAGTGATGAGACTGCTTTTATACATAGTCTCATCGTCCAAATCGGGCTTAAAATGCATAAAATATCATTAAAACTGCCAAATATATGCTCGTGTTTGTTGCTTGTGTATTTTAGGTACGGATATTGAGGAAAAGACAAAAAGATCACAAGAATCATTCAAAAATGAACACGGGAAACGAAGCCGCACAATGAACCGGGCCTAAATCTAGAATTTCCAAATATGACCTTGAAGAATTGAAGATTGGCAACATTGGTCCCTCATTTTTGAAGACTTAGCAATTTATACCCTTGCAAGACTCATAAATTGCATTGAGGTCCCTTAAATGTCAAGAAATTATATTATGAACCCTTGAAGATTGCCAAATGTGCATTAATGGTCCTTGTATAAAGTTTGAGAAAAGGCTGTGCCAAATTTGACAATTGATGCAAAGTTGTTACAAGCATAATGGGGCGTTGATAGCTATTTATCACAACATGAACAAAACAAGAAACCTGAGGGGGCCAAACTGGGAGACAGCCAAACATACACCCTCCAATCACCCATCTCCACGTCACCCCACTTCCACCTTTCAACCAATCACCAACACTCCCTTCTCCACGTCAACATTCCACCCATATCTAAATAATCAGTTTAACTGATTAATTACCCTTCCCTCCAAACACATTTTTTAAACTAATTTTTCCCCAAAATGGATTAAAACCAACTCTTAATCCCCCACGAACCCTAATCCAACCCAGCTTCAATCCAACTAAAAACAAAGGGGTTTTGATCCAGATTGCTAATTACCCTTACCCTTAACCCATCCCACACCCCAAAACAAAACCCACAACACCCATGTGACACCCCCAAGATTCCCTGCTCATGTCATTTTCACCCAAACCCCCAAAAACCGACCAGATAGACAGCATCAATGGTCCTCATTCAAACTTGTTCCCAAAGACTTATTAAACGTCCAGGATCACTCCAAGCCAGCTTGCACATCACTCTCATCACATGGGCAACATTTTGACTGATTTTGAAGACTGAAGACCAAGGGCATTTTAGGGTTTTTCTACATTAGGGTTTAAGCATACTAGAATCTTCCTTTCACTTGTATAAATAGAGGTCGCATGTGACCTCTATCACTTGTTCCAATTTTTCTATGATTTTTGTAAGATACAAATTCTAATAGAAGATTGAGTTCCATTTTTCTTTCTTGCAACATTTAATTTTCCAAAGTTCGTTGATCACTAAAACACGTTTTGGTTTTGAGAAGTTACTGTAGCGCAGCTTATTTGTGGCTCATTTGACACATAAGCCACAAGTTAAGCTTTTTAGTTGGTTCATCCTGCTGGTTACGAGGAGGCAGTTGGGTTTTTCCTTGGTGTTTCATTCGGTTTCAAGAAAGATTGGTTTCGGTTGAAAAGTTTCTGAGATAAGCTGATAAGAAGGGGTATAAGCTGATAACTGAGTGTTGATAAGCTTGAAAAGGGGTGTTAGAAGCTCATAGTAAGCTTGTTCAGCAGTGATAGTCTATTGACCCTATTGACCCAATGTGAGTCTCCATTTTATCATATTTTCAAGCTTAGTTTACAATATTCTACGATTTGCTTGTCAACTCGTTTATTGAGCTTATTTGTTTATCTTTCTTATTTGTTTTTCTGCCCATTTAAATTTTATATCATTTATTTTGGTACTTTTTCTCAAATTCTGCTTTACGTTTCTCTTTAATTTCAGTAATATGTCTGGAAATAGTGTTTGGCACAAGGTTTAAATTTTTTCATAGCTTAGATTAAGAAGTAAGTTTGAATTTCATCATCATTTGAGAGGTTAGAAATAACTGATTCAAGCTTTGTTTCATTCCAAAGTAGTTAAAATAAAAAATAAGTCGGTTTCTTAAGTTACTGTAGTTATAGAAAAAAGGGACCTTAGATTTCTGAGTTGAAGTGTTTGGTTGATTGTTCATGCTTGTTTTTACTTGAATTATGGTCATTTAAGGTTAGGTGGTGATAATTCTTAGTGTGGTAGTATTCTAGCTCAGAATAGTGTCTATAAGTAGTCACTCTTAGGTTACATTTGTTCATTATCTTAGGTACTTAGACGCTAGCAGCTTTATTTCACTCAGTATATTGAATTAGGTTTTGAAATCTAGTAATCTATTAGTTGAGATATAGGCTGAAATCTGTTTTGGTTTAAATCAGATTATAGAGCTTAATAAGTACCTTGTTCTTATGCCATAAGTTCATTTTTTTACACTTAGTTGCTGCCTGGTACCTACTGTTCTTGTGCATTGTGTTGAATTCCTTGTTTTTGCTATTGTGGTTTAAAGTCTGCTTGTAAACTGAATCTATATTTCTTAATATCGCTCCTGAGCCAACAGCTAGGAATGATTGTTGGTTACCTCCAAAAAAGCTGAAAAGCTTATATATAAAAAATATAATCATAGAAAAAGAGCACAACTGTCTGGTATGCTGGTGTAAACGGGGGTGTTTGGGTCTGTGTGCTGTTATAAAATTTCATGTGTTGTGGTACTGTTAAAAAAAACGTGATATACAAAATTGCCAACAGTGGGTTTCGAACCCAAGACCACTCAGCCCAAACAAGCACAACATATTGCCATTTAACCATCAGGAAACTTAGTGCTCTTGTTTTAAGTTCCTTCTCGTTTTTCTTTTATCCCCTTTTCCCATCAGTAGTCCAATAATAAACAGCAAAAAGGGGGAGCAGAGGGCTCGAACCCCTGACCACAAACTACAAACAGACACAGAAACCCTCTTCTCAACCAACTGGTCTATTGATTCTTTTGCTTACTACTTCCTATTATTTTTGTTTTATTATCTTTTTCATTTCGTATATTTTCAATAATAAGTCATAGCATACTTGCTTATTTTTAGCTGATTTCGTTTGTTTTTTCAGTTTCTTCTTATTTTTCCTTTGTTCTAGTATAAATTTAGGATTTTTCAAAAGTGGTTTTGTATTTTTATCTTTTCTCAGTTATTTTTAAAACATTATTTTAAGTTTTAATTTTATTTCATCAATAAAAAATAGTTAAAAGTATTTTAAATTTTTAGAAAAATATTTTTATGTCATTTTTTAATATACTTTAGGATTGCAAAACCTTAAATTTTTAATTTTCACTTTTTATTAATTTTATTTATTTTTAAGTTTTTTTATTAAACTTTAAAATATAATATAAATTAATTAAAAAACTTTTGGAAATTTTGGTTTGCATTTTTGTTTTAGTTATATTTTTCTTAGCTTAGGATTAAAATTTGGCCATTTTTAGCGTACTTTGGTTTTTCGTCGAGTTTTACAATCTCGCGTTTTAACCGTCGTAGCATAGTTTTTAGCATAACTCGTCTTTATTTTTTCATTTTTCTCATTCAAAAACGACACTAATCCAAACTTTGATTTTTATTTTGGCACCTAATACACACACCTCCTTCGAGAACGAACCCGCATTTATTCGACTTGTCGGTTTTCCTAAATCGTCGAGTTTAATACTTGCCACATTTATACGTTGTTTTCCTAAACGCGTATTTACTACATCAATATGTAATCAAGTCATAAACATGATGATCAAGTGGGATTTTATCACTTTATACAACATTATTAGTTGTTAAGTATTCAGTTAACTGAGTCCATTTATACAAATTTTAGCCCATGTATATGTTAAGGCCTAATAGGCCCATTAAGAGTCTAATATGATTTATTAGTCCATTTATCTATTTAGGACCAGGCTTATACTCATGTGTTGGGCCCAAGTGGGTTGAGCACATGAGCAAGTCCAATAGTGCTAAACTAACTAGTTGGGCCTAGTGGTCCAACAAGACTAATTTGGTCCATAAGTTACAAAGCTCGGTTCTGTCGATTTTTACTTGTTAAATGTGTTTCTTTATCAGTAGATGTGCTATAAAAACATTACATTAGATGGGTCCGACCATCTAAGTTTTATTTGGCGAAAACGCCATCCTTCCGGTTTTAGCCGAAAAGACGTAAAAGTTATCTATATATAGTTTGTAGTTTAGAAAACTAGTTGAGTTTTATTTTTATAAAATGTGATACTTATTTATTATGGTATATAAACATATTGTTAATATAGTTATTATCAGTTACTTACTTTTACATACTTATTTATATAAAATTTTACCCGAAGTGGTCTTTTAATATTAAATATTCTATTGTGAAATCTCATGTTCATCATTTTTAGCATATCTTGAGTTCTATAATGAGTTAGAACCCCAAATTTTTACTGTAGAAACTAGATGATATGCTCTACAATTAACTCTTATATGACTCCTTCTCAAATAGCTTCTAAATATCAGGTTTAATTCGTCCAGAACAGATCAGTCAGATTAGTACCTCAAAAGTATTTTGGCCATATCTTGCTCATTTTTAACATTTCATTGTGTGGCCAATTAACCACTTGTGTAAAAATCATTTATCTATCATTATATCGAATAATCCAATCCATTTGATCTAGTAAAAATGTTGAAACTTACTGTTTTTAACAGCCTACTTATCTAGTGATGATTTTAACATCTTTTACTTGTAGATTTAGCCTCATCAACTTAATCTAATGACATAAAATTCCCATGCAATCACTTGATCATCATTCGTAGATCTCTTACATATACATATGGAAATAAATAGACAAGTACATTTACAAAATGATAGGATGATAGAAAGAAAACAATCTTTATACCAACCAAAGTGATAGAAATAATGAGATTTTGGATGAACAAGCTTGATCTTTGTACCTAAATCTTTAGCCTTTCAAGATAACTTTTAATGATCTTAAAATATATGAACTTCTTCTTGAAAAATCATCCCAAGACTCCATGAAAACGTCCTTTTACAAGTGGAAATCACCTCACATCATCCTCCCTTTAAGTAGTTTTCATCATAGATTGAATATTGATTAAGTTCTAAGTTGAAAAGTTTGTGAAAATGGTGTTATGGTGGTGGTTATGGACGGCAACAATAGGGAGAGGGAGAGAGTTTGAGAAACTTTCTAGTTACACATGCAAGAAATGAAAGTGTGTGTTGGAAGTTTGAGGTTATGTATTCTAGCTAACTCATGAGACAAGTGTCTTATGGGTTAGTAGATTTTTGACACCAAAGAGTGTCTTACCCTTGTGAAATCCGCCCCTATTAGGGTTGAGACAAGTGTTAAACTTGTCTCATCCCTAATATTTTACGGGTACTCCTCGATTCTAGTTTCCTCGATTTACGTTCTCTCGGGTCGATTTACGAAAAAGTTTTTGCAAAATATGAAACTACGACACAAAACGATTCTAATAAAAGTTGTCTCATCAAAAACGGAGCACAAAAGCGTAAATACGTAAACCTAGGGTTTCCGGTTTAAACGTAAAAGACGTTAAATTATGCACGTAAGCCCTAATTTCTCCCCGTAATTATGTGAGTTCAGGAACCAACATAAAAATAAAATTTCAAAATAATATACGAGAATAAATTTACTACCTGAAAATGTCAGACTGTCACAAAACGGAGTATGTAAACGTAAACACGTAACGTAGAGCTCTCCGGTTTAGACGTAGACGATGCTAATTTAATACGTAAACCCTAATTTCTTCCCAAAAGTGAGTGAGTTCATAAACTAACAATAAAATAATGATTATAAATAATACTTGAGAATAAAATAACGACCTCAAATTGACGGATTGTCACAGCATTTTCCCCTAACGAGGATCTTTGTCCTCAAAGATCAATTCATCTTACTACTCGCTTCTTATAAAGTCAAAGACATGTGGGCATTTCCTCCACATTCGGTATTTTCTCTCAAGCGTGATTCATTATAATACACGAGTTTCATCAAACATAACTATGGGAATACGATCATGCTTAAGTTGACTTACTTTCTCTTCCCATGATGTCCACGTGTTTACGATGAATGCAACTTTTCGCCGACCCAAACTTCGTTAAGAAATAATCAGATTTTCACTTAATAGACATTTTATCAAGTTCGATATACGGAACATATTTCATGCAGCCCTTGAAGTCCTAGGGTAGTCTAGCTTATATGCCTCTCGGACTAAATCTTTACATTGTCTCAATGGTCCCATACAACGGGGACTTGGATTCCCACGATCTTTCAGATCATCAATTCACCTTTTTCACGATGAAAATTCTCGGCATAACTTTGCTACCCATCCTGCACTTCAAGATCTACATCTCACATTCACATAACCTCCTGCCTACTACCGGCAGTCAATAATCAAATCTTAATTTCCACAATCATTTCAGGTCTCGTGGGTCGGGTATCTGCATCCCAACTCCCACCTACAGGTGCTCTTAACTTTTCTTTATATAGATCCTCACAAGGTTCGGTCTCAATCCTAATGCGATAATTATCAATGATAACCTATCCAAAGGTAAATGCTCATCCTCGACACTATCAAATGTCAATCATACAAGCACAAATTAAGACTTCTAGTGTCTGTATCGTTCCTTCACCTTGTCCCTTCGATTGTGAGTGGTAAGCAGTACTCCCATCAAGATTCGTTCCAATGACTTCTGAGGGGATCTCTAGAAATTTGATGAGAAGCGAGGATCTTGATAGAGATGATCGATACAGGCACACTATGCTTACACAACTCCAGTCGAGACAACTTCTCCATCGAGAACCTATCATTAATTGGAATGATATGAGCAGATTTGGACAGTCTGTAGACGATGACCCAAATCGAATCAAATCCAGATGATGACCTTGGAAGATTTTTGATAAAATCCATGGTGATTCTATCCCACTTCCAAACAGGAATAATAAGATGTAAAAAAAATCCTGATGGATTTTGGTGTTCAGCCTTGACCTTCGCAAAAGTTAGATATTTACTAACATATGTGGCTATGTCGGCTTTTATGTTCGGCCTACAGTACAACTCTTCCAGATCAAAATACATTGTATTAGAAACGGAATGATTAGAATACTTAGACTTATGAGATTCCATCATGACTAAATCTCGAAATCCTTCATATTTAGGCAACCATAAACGACCTTTTAAACACTTAATGCCATCGGCTCCCATATCTAATGGTTCTCATTAGCTGCGAAACCCTTCATCATCTATATTATCCTTCTTACAAGCATCGGCTATTTCTAAATTGCTCGGGCAAATTATTCTGCACGGTCATTACTAAGGAACATATCCTAATTGGTTCTTTATCCTTTCTACATAACGCGTCAGCCACTAGATTCACCTTCCCCGATGAAATAAATATCACGACCATAATCACTCAGAAACTCAAACTATTTACACGGCTTCATGTTTAGCTCTTCCAGATCCAAAATATTTTGTAGGCATTTGTGTTTGGTGAATACCGTACACTTAATGCCACACAAATAATGTTTCCATAGTTGAAGAGCAAAAATTGCCGCTACAAATTCCAAGTCATGGGTTACATGGTTTCCTCAATTCCTCATAGGTTGTCTAGAGGTATACACAAACACCTACTCCTAAGGGAGTTTAGTTAAATGATCTGGGTATGAGGGAATAATTCCTTAATAATCCTTCGATAAATATCTGTCAAACTCAAGCATCTTCGCACTTCCTTTATGGTATAACCCAAAGCCTTAATGGCTCCGATCTTTGAAGAGTCAACATAGATTACACTACCATTAATCACACGGTCAAAGAATGTAAAGGATCAAGCCTTAAATCCCATGATAAATACTCAGGGTACAGGTTTTCGCTGCTTGGCTAAATCAGGGCAGTCTACAAATGATTACTAAGCTCCTTCTTATTCTTAAAAACAAACAGATGATCCTTAATGATCACAAGCATGAATTTATCAAAATGCAGCTTACATACGTGATTCATCAAATTCATGAATGCGACCGGTGCGTTGGTCAATCCAAATGACATCACATGAAACTCACAATGTTCATTACGAGTTCTGGATGCAGTGATTGGAATAGATAATCTTCTTTGCGGGCGCGAATTTGATGATAACCATGCCGTAGATCAAATTTTTGAATATATGCTAGAGGCTGGTAAATGATCGAACAAATATTTCATCTAGGGTAATGGATATAAACGTTGATCGTCAGTTTATTCAGTTCACGGTAATCAATGAATATATGGAATGATAACACCATAGCTCTTCATGATGACGAGCTTGGTAGAATAAAATCTTTCTCCGACAACTCTCTTAGTTGCACGGTAACTCTTTTGATTCAGATGGTGCTGACGTATGGTGCACATGCCACAAGTGCAGCACCGGGAATATAATCAATACGAAATTCAACTTGCCTTAATGGCGGAAGTCTATGTAATTCATCAGCAAATACCTCAGAAAGTCTCAGATAACAGGAACATTTTCTTCATTAATTCACCTTAGGTTCTTTCTAGATCGCTAGATCTATGACTAGTTCACAACCATTCATGGTAAAATTTCAAGCCTGAATGTAGGATATGATTACCCATCGGGAATTATTTAGATCACCTCTGATAAGCAACATCTATTCTTTTAGGGGAATTTTACTCGTGTTCCATCAATTAAGACAATGACATCATGGCATAATCAACCAATTCATCCTAATGGCACTACTAACTTTCCAGTTTTATTACCGTTGTTAAGACAAGAACTACTTAGAAGGCCAAGTATACATCCTTTTTAAATTCTATTGATAATCACTACTTCTCCATGAGCCAATTCGATCTCCTAGATAGAGCTAACTCATAATCTTCTTGAATCAGGGAATCTATAGACATAGCTATTAATAAAAGAGTAAGGTCGACGCATGATTTACGCGAGATAATTTCAAATCAGATAAAGACGAAAACATTAACGAATATGGATATATCCCATGTTTTTATGATTTGTGTATGCATCCGAAATCACCTCGGATCGTTACCCATGTCATTCAGATGGAATCTAATCAAAAGAAATGATAGGAACGTCGATACACCCAGTCGGGTATCAACACTCGATAATTAGAAAAGTTCCCAAAGAATCTTACCATGAGAGAATTGAACGAGAAGGGGATGTCAATTGTCAAATAAGACAATATCCACAGATGAGTAAATTCAATTCGGAAAAATAGTACGGGCACATATGTAGGTGTCCCTAACAATATGTCCCTATTTTTCACTTCTTGCAGATCTCATAAAAATTTAATCTTTCATATTTACAAAGAAAAATGTAGTGTTTATTAACAATTTCATGGTGACTACTAATCAGCCTTGCATGGTCCCTTCCAAATTGTACGTAGGCGTGCTTCTATGTACAACCTAGGATTAACGATGCAGTACTCAGTTCGTCAAAATTTTGTCATCATGTTTAAAATATATATTCATGTTTAATTATGAAATAAAAATAAAAATGATTTTACCGAAATGTTCATCATTATGAAAGCATTTCCATTTACAAGATGTTTAATAAAAAATTTATTTCGATAGTAATTACTTAATAGTACCGATTTAAATAACTCATATGAAAATAATAATTTCATATGTTCCCTAGATGGTATTACATTACTTATAAAAACAATGAGTGATCTGCAAAAGAGTGATGAAGAGTTGCTCACTAAGAACTAATTATGATAAGATAGGAAATGAGCTGAGCCAAATAATCATGAGGTTCATGACATCGATGGCACTCAAGAATGCGAACGAATAATTCACAACGCAACTCAAATCGAGATGAGTACTCGTTCAATGGTTGCATCACTCATGCGAACATTAGGAAGAAGCAAGAAAAGATAGATAACAACGATACATGTAGAGTTTAGCAATCGAAGATAGTCTTATCATTAATCACAAACAAGTCAAAAGTTGTATCGTCACACATTACATGTCATCATGTAATGTTTTATAATTCCAAGGACTCGTCCTATCAACTGATATATCAGTTAAGTTAGTGATTTTAAAAGATAATACAATGAATACTAATCTACAAGAGTCATTAGGTGTTCCACGTGTCCTGGAAGATCCACCGGTCCCAATTTAGAAGAAGATTTCTTCAATTTATTTCTTGGACACTGGGCATCCTCGTCATTGAACAATGGCCTAGGAACAACCCTTAACACGAACCAACAATCATTTAAAACCTTATAATTCAACCACAGGACTCAACGACTTGTTCTTAACAATCTCTAATTCCACACGAGTTAATTCTAACTTTATCCAAGCTTTAACTAAATTATACTCAACGCGACATTCTACCTCGTTCTCCAATACTTTCAACCTTATTCTTAGACCTTGAAACGGTAATAAAAGCTTGACATGGACAACACTTAATTTCTAATTCTATAGCTCTTATAACAATAATTATCAAATGAGTCACGAGTAGGAAATGACTCACACATTTAATTAGACTTCTCGGAAAGGTACAAGTGGCATGAGGCTTTTGGGTAAGGGTTCCAATGACAACCTCAAGTGGAACATTTACCTTTTCGATTTCACATTTAAGAATTGGGTGACACCGAATCAGATGACACCTTTCTAGGTGGTGAGGTTTTGTCAAACTCTACTCTATAAGGAAAGATCGCCATGACATCGATATTAGATTTAATCTCGACAATTCGTCTTCAATATCACAATCAACTAATATCAGCATTTCTTAGAATATCAACCATTTCGTTGGGATCATAAACAACCGCAACTTGGTTTAGATCTAGAATAGCTAGAATTCCTACAGAAATAGCTTCGATTGATTTGCTAGAAGAGTTAGGGTTCCTTGTGACAATCTACGTCGTATAAGTATTAGAATAATAATTAAACAAACATGTAATCAAATTACAACATATATATAATCCAAGTTTTATATATATATATATATATATATATATATATATATATATATATTAAACTAACACTTCTCAGTCTGGCCTTGTAAAAGTACATAAATATTATACCTTGAAAAGATGTTAAGTAAAGTTAATGGACTAATCAAGCCCATGCAACCATAGCCTAAAACTTAAATAGGCCCAATAGGCCCATACAGTATAGCCGTATATATTCAAAAGCCCATTTAACTAATCTTAGTATATTAGTGGACTTAAAAATATGTTTAGGCCCATTTAATGTTTTGAAAGACCATTTAACTAATCTTAGTTTATTAGTGGACTTAAAATATGTTTAAGCCCATTTAATGTTTTGGAAAGCCCATTTAACTAATGTTATTATATTAGTGGACTTAAAGTATGTTTAGGCCCATTAGATAGTAATAACTGAATTTTTGTATCATTTAAAGTTCGTTTTCTCGGTATCTCTTCGAATTGATCTCTGGTTAATTGTGCAACTCAGTTGTTCTTGGTGAATCAAATAAAAGAGGTGTCGTTGTCTAAAACTAATGAAAAGCAAAAACTTGAAACAAAATAAAAATAAAGTAAAGACGATAAGAAGAAACAATGAAAGATTAAAACTTAACGGGAAATAAATGACGAGAAATTAAAGGTAATAAAAGTAAATGACTCAAATTAAAACTTACATAGAAAGGAAAGCAAGTAAAAGTGCAAGTAAAGAAAATGGCGGGAAAAATAGAGTTTAAAAAAACTAAAACTGAAAACCTATTCGGAATAAGTATTCCGAATAAGGATGACTATGCGGAATAAATAAACTATGCTGAAAATTTAAGACCATGCGGAATAAAATGGAAAAACGCCCTATGCGGAATAAAGGTTATGCGGAATAATAAAAAGCTACTCTATGCGGAATAAAATAAAAGAAGGCTATTCGGAAAAAGTAACACTATGCGGAAAAAATGATCCTATGCGGAAAAAGACTCTATTCGGAATATCTAAAAATGGCTATGCGGAAAAAGTAGAAAATGACCTATGCGGAATATTTAAAAGGATCCTTTATGCGGAATAATTGGAACATTCCGAATGGGGGTTTCCTATGCGGAATAATCTGAACATTCCGAATAGGGTTCCCTATGCGGAATGTTCAGATATTCCGAATAGGGTTCCTATGCGGAATATTAAAATTTTCCGAATAGGGAAACAAGAAATCAGACCATTCGGAATAACCGATATTCCGAATAAGGGACGAAATTTAGCAGCTATTCGGAAAGTCAGGGAAAGATACAGTAACAGAGACGAGACTCAGAAAATGAAGAACAAAGTACGAATTTGATTAAATCTATCCAAATCGAACCAAAAGATTAAACCAAAACAACCAATAAACATCAACTAACAATAATCAATCAACACAAATCATCAAAACTAACAAACAAAGCCAAATCAATCAAAACCCACTTGATTGAAAATAAGAAAACCAAAGAACATGAACATAAAGATTAAGGACAAATCAAGCAAGAAAGGAAGAAGGAGATTAACAATAAAGTAAAGATTAACATCAATTAAATGGAAACTTACTTGGAATTAAAAGGTGCGTTACATGAAATTAAGGTGCATAAAATTAAAGAACATGAAAATGAAAATGGTGGAAGGATGGGTTGTCAAGCCACCAACCCCCTCAACAAATGAGGTTGGTTGGTATTTATAGGGAGATTAGGGAGGAGCTTAGGAAGCTTCCTCCCTCTTTCTTCTTTTCCTTAATTGCACACTTAAGTCCTTGGTCTTCTTAATCTTTAGTTAATCTTCTTAATACTTGGACTTTGTCTTGGGATTTCTTCAAACTCGTCTTGTAATCTTCAATAAATTAGACTTGAGTTTTTCGGCTTTTTGTAAACTTCCGTCTTTTGACTTTTTCCTTCGATAAATCTTCAGAATTGGTCTTGGACTTCCGTTCTTTTTCCACTCTTGATCTTTCGACTTCATCTTTCGTCTTTTTCTTCGATAAAAGCCCGTGAATGCCGTGTTTTCTCCACTTTTCACCTTTTCGTCCTAAATCACAACAAAAACACAAACCACGCATAATTCCGACATAAATGACATAAAATACACGTTTTGGCTCGGTTATTATTGTAATTAAGTGGTAAAAAGGATGGGTGTTTACACACCTATCAAATCCCCTACACTTGACCATTGCAATGTCCTCATGCAATGCATTAGTTACAAAGCATGTTTACATTTTTTCATCATAATCAATCCACGTTGGCCTTTATTAAAGAGATAGAAAATTATAAAAATGCAAAGCAAAGAAATTAAAAGCATACCTTGGGTTTTGAAAATGCCATGAATAATCATCATCCTCAACTTTTCACTTTCTCCATACCAAGCTTAAAAGCGAGATCATTGTTATTATAAGTTAGTAAACTAACACGAACTCATGTGGGCCAATTATTCACTTAGACTCCCTTATTCCTATGGGTATCTCTTATATTTTATTATTTGTCTTGAATGATCACGAAGATGCATTGTTTGACTTATTTTGATAATTATTAAGTCTGAAAATAAAGTGCACGATTTAATCAATAGTTAGCTAAAGGACCAAATCTTTTAAAACTGCTTCTCGGGATATCAAAGAGTTCATATCTTGGCATAACTTGGTTCGCGATTTGAGACCTTTCTCGGGCCGATATTTGGCAGCGACTTCATACTTCAAATCTTGAGAGACGTTCATGAAATAATGGTCTTCTCTTCATAATTGGAATTTCTTCTCTTGGAATTGTTGAGAGATTCTTCATATATGGACCACGACTTCTTCATTTTTTCTCCAATCTTTATTTTGGATTTTGATATACAACGATCCGCCTCCTTTATTGACTTGGATCTATTTATCCTCATACCTTGTTAGGGTCTTTTCGGATACACTTCTCCATGACTTTTTGGGAGTTTTTGCTTTTCGTCGTGTGTCTCGATCCTTCATATTGATTTTCGATAAATGATTCTTCACATCACTTTTGGATCTTTAGCAACAAAACATAGCCCTCATGCCTTGTTAGGGCCTTTTCGGACTCGCCAATCTTCGCGCCCCGCTTCATAAGTTATGCCTTGGCTATGAACTCTCGTCATTACCGAGCAACTTTTAAACGATCTGGGGCTAGAAGCTAAGTAACTTTTCAAATCGTACAACCTTATTTATTAGCAGATAAATTTATTAGCAAGCAATGGGAGAATAGGCTTACAATTAACTCACATAAATTCACGAAAGAATACCGACTTATAATTGGCTCTATCATCTCTCGTTCTCCACAGTTTAAAATCTCAAGTAATGAGACTCGTGGATACTTAGCCTATTAAATCAAAGTTTTGGGTTTTCGAGTCGCCTATAGGATCTTGCAAATTCTTAGACTCTTTCAAGTTTAGAAATCGCATCTTAAAGTTCCCTTGATAAACGACTCTCTAGGATCAATTGTAGGAACTTGCGAAAAGTTCTTGTTCTTAACCCGTGAGAGTTAAGACTTTCGCGTTTTATAGCTCCCTATATAAAAGCCTAGCAAAACTTGACTTAAACACGTTAAGGATACTAGCTAGAGTAAACTCGGATTGAGTCAAAAGATTCACAACGTTTGAAAATTAAACCACTTATTAAACATTTATTCAAGCAAAGAAAGAAAATAGCTATACAAAGGTAAAAACTAATAGGCCAAAATAGATTAAAAATTTTGAAAAATGTCGAAAAGTCGATTTTCTGGTAAAAATGAGGACAAATACAAGGAAAAGACCACTTAACTTCGATAGAAGTCCCCCCTACACTTAAGATAAACATTGTCCTCAATGTTTAAGCATGTGGGAGTAAACTCCCCTACACTTAGGACATTGTGCACTTTGTTTAAATCTCGCTAAGGAAGAGACAACTAAAGAGATTCCTATTTTAATATTGAGAAATATAAAATAGTGAATCGAAAAGAGTTTAGGATAGAACCGGGAAGAAGGGAACACAGAATCACGGTTCGTCAAGAGTCATCAAGAATGTGTCTTTGAAGCTCTAATCCCTGCAATGATAAGAAAGAAAACAAGAAACTCCAACGGGGGCTCCCCCCTACACTTATGGTGAAAATAGATAGATAATTGGGTTGCCTCCCAAAAAGCGCTTGTTTTTGTTGACCGAGTCACGAGCCTGACTCGTCCCCGAATTAAATGGTCCATGGGGAAGCCTCGAATGTGATACCGGGATCAAAGACCTTGTCCTCGTTCCCGGTGGACATCAACAAAGGAGAGGCGGGGGAGTAAGTCTTAAAAGGGAGAAAGGTCCTTTCAACATACGAGAAGTATGTGAAATCAAAGTCCACGGGAGGTGGGGTGGGTAAAGTAAGCACATTGTCATCCCCCAAAGACAATGGAGGCTGAGCATTCGGCAAAGCCGTGATGTCATTAATGATAGCATAATCAATATCACCTCCCGGGTCAAAGCACTCATCCTCCGTGATGGTTTCTAACGGAGTGGATGAAAGGTGCTCGGGAGGGGGACTTGGGTCAATACTTTCCTGCAGCAAATTATCAAAAAATATAATGTCCCCCTCCATGTCATTGTCATCAATACCTGGAGGCATGGAGTGAATGTCGATTTCTTCCAGCAATGGGTCATTATCTTCAACGGTAGGAGTAGATGGAGGTAAAGGCTTGGAAATAGCAGGAGAAGTCAACTCTTCGATTTGAGCAATAAGAAGGTGCACTGTCCGTAATCTATCGCGAAGAAGTACGTCTTCCACCTCATCCACAAGATCATGTTCATCGGTGAACTGCTCGTAAACCGGAGAAAATAAATCGTCATCACCCGCATCTCCCGGTGGAGACTGAGAAATTTCAAAAGTGAAATTCTCATAGCAGAGAGAAGAATCGTCATCACTAGGATCGACCTCTTCTATAAGAGCAACGTCGTCCTCAGGCTCCATAGCCGGTAAGTCACAAACCTCATCATCCAATACTTTGTCGAGAACAACATCACTCAGCTCATTCAACGAATCTATATTCTTAGATACAGTAGGAACATCGACAGTAGGAGCAGCAACTTCAGAAGATTGGTTGAAAGTGCAGACATCATCGTCGTCGTCATCATCATAATAGATGGGACGAGTCCAGTTAGGAGTGACGTAGTCGGCTAACTCTTCCTTGATAACCTCCACATCTTTAAGAAGCTCATGCAGTAACTTTTGTTGTTCATCTCCCCTAGTATGTTCAATTTCACCGATTCTATCCCATGCTGTAATTAAACATTTTGGTGTAGAAAAGATGGGAAAACGACTAAATTGGCTCAAAAAGGTGTCGGTGGTTTTCAAGGTTTCGTCCACATCAAGCAACGGTTGCCTTTCCTGATGCAAGTCAGCTCGGAGTTGAGCTAGACTTTCTAGAATGCCATTTAAAGAAGTGAGTTGTTGATCAAGACTAGTTTGCTCATTGGATTGATGATTGAGGGTGTGATGTGGGGGCTCAAAATGTTGAAAACCTGAATTATAGCATGGTTGTGGCTCATAGTAGTTCATCGGTTGGGAAGAATTAGAAACCGGGTTTGGTTCATAATAATCCATAGGTGAAGAAAACTGAGAACACGGATTTTGCTCATAATAATTCATTGGTTGACAATAGGAAGTATCGTGAGGACCCCCACAGTTGTTGCAGAACGGTTGAGGAGAAAGACTGGGTGCATCTTGTGGATAGCTATTATCATAGTCATAATTGTACCCCGGTTCTTGCCCGTGATCATACGGGTATGGAACCGGGCACGAAATATGCCAATGAGAATCGCTTCCACAATAGGTGCACGTGGGAATAGGAGGTGGGTTCAAAAAGGACGAATTAGTCGAGTTGCACAAGGGACAAAATCCGAATTGTGTGTTGTCGATATCGTTTCCGCACCGCTCACATGTACACCATTGACAAGAGTCATTCCCATACAGTTGTCTCCCGCACCCGACGCAATTGACATAAAAATCCATGGAGAAAGATAGATAAGCAAGAAGAATATTTTTGGTGCAAAACTTTGAAAAAGAAATGCGCTTTATGATTTTTCAAATGTTTTTGGTATTATTGAAAATAGTTGACACGAAAAATAACGTTCACGAGTGAACGGATCCCAAAATCCAACGCTTCACTCACAAAAAACCTTCAATCTTCACGAAAAGAGCCGGCAGCGGCGCCATTTTAATGTAGAGATTTTTGCATCAATTAAAGTTCGTTTTCTCGGTATTTCTTCGAATTGGTCTCTGGTTAATTGTGCAACTCAGTTGTTCTTGGTGAATCAAATAAAAGAGGTGTCGTTGTCTAAAACTAATGAAAAGCAAAAACTTGAAACAAAATAAAAATAAAGTAAAGACGATAAGAAGAAACAATGAAAGATTAAAACTTAACGGGAAATAAATGACGAGAAATTAAAGGTAATAAAAGTAAATGACTCAAATTAAAACTTACATAGAAAGGAAAGCAAGTAAAAGTGCAAGTAAAGAAAATGGCGGGAAAAATAGAGTTTAAAAAAACTAAAACTGAAAACCTATTCGGAATAAGTATTCCGAATAAGGATGACTATGCGGAATAAATAAACTATGCTGAAAATTTAAGACCATGCGGAATAAAATGGAAAAACGCCCTATGCGGAATAAAGGTTATGCGGAATAATAAAAAGCTACTCTATGCGGAATAAAATAAAAGAAGGCTATTCGGAAAAAGTAACACTATGCGGAAAAAATGATCCTATGCAGAAAAAGACTCTATTCGGAATATCTAAAAATGGCTATGCGGAAAAAGTAGAAAATGACCTATGCGGAATATTTAAAAGGATCCTTTATGCGGAATAATTGGAACATTCCGAATGGGGGTTTCCTATGCGGAATAATCTGAACATTCCGAATAGGGTTCCCTATGCGGAATGTTCAGATATTCCGAATAGGGTTCCTATGCGGAATATTAAAATTTTCCGAATAGGGAAACAAGAAATCAGACCATTCGGAATAACCGATATTCCGAATAAGGGACGAAATTTAGCAGCTATTCGGAAAGTCAGGGAAAGATACAGTAACAGAGACGAGACTCAGAAAATGAAGAACAAAGTACGAATTTGATTAAATCTATCCAAATCGAACCAAAAGATTAAACCAAAACAACCAATAAACATCAACTAACAATAATCAATCAACACAAATCATCAAAACTAACAAACAAAGCCAAATCAATCAAAACCCACTTGATTGAAAATAAGAAAACCAAAGAACATGAACATAAAGATTAAGGACAAATCAAGCAAGAAAGGAAGAAGGAGATTAACAATAAAGTAAAGATTAACATCAATTAAATGGAAACTTACTTGGAATTAAAAGGTGCGTTACATGAAATTAAGGTGCATAAAATTAAAGAACATGAAAATGAAAATGGTGGAAGGATGGGTTGTCAAGCCACCAACCCCCTCAACAAATGAGGTTGGTTGGTACTTATAGGGAGATTAGGGAGGAGCTTAGGAAGCTTCCTCCCTCTTTCTTCTTTTCCTTAATTGCACACTTAAGTCCTTGGTCTTCTTAATCTTTAGTTAATCTTCTTAATACTTGGACTTTGTCTTGGGATTTCTTCAAACTCGTCTTGTAATCTTCAATAAATTAGACTTGAGTTTTTCGGCTTTTTGTAAACTTCCGTCTTTTGACTTTTTCCTTCGATAAATCTTCAGAATTGGTCTTGGACTTCCGTTCTTTTTCCACTCTTGATCTTTCGACTTCATCTTTCGTCTTTTTCTTCGATAAAAGCCCGTGAATGCCGTGTTTTCTCCACTTTTCACCTTTTCGTCCTAAATCACAACAAAAACACAAACCACGCATAATTCCGACATAAATGACATAAAATACACGTTTTGGCTCGGTTATTATTGTAATTAAGTGGTAAAAAGGATGGGTGTTTACACACCTATCAGATAGCCCATTAGTTCTTTTGGTCCATTTAATGAGCCTATTTAATATTTTAAATATTTAAATAAAGTTTTTATAACCAAAATATAACTTATAAAAACTTTTGGACTAAAAATGACAATTTATAAAACTTAGGGACAAAAACTGTGAAATTTAAAACTTGTATTTGATAAACCATTAAGCACAAGGACTAATGCTGTAAATAACCAAAAGTATAGGGCTTAATAAATTTCATCCATGACATATTAAACCCTCAGGACCATTTTTGTAAATTCCCTAAAGTTGTTTTGTCATTTTATAACCATAAGGACCATTTTTGTAATAAGATGAAACATATAGAAGCCCTAGGGACTGTTTTTACCAATTAACGAAAGTTATAAAACCTAATTATAACTAGAGGGACTATTTCTGCCATAACCCGAAAGTATTACAAGCCCTAGGTACCAAAAGTGTAAAATCCGAAAGTCTTACTTTAATAAAAATATGAAGGGACTAGTTTTGCACTTATCCGAAACTTAAACAAGCCCTAAACCCTTATTCCATTTTTATTTAGTAAAACTAAAATAAAACATAAACCATAAGAACAAAAACTGTAATTTCTTAAACTTGTGATTTATAAATTATTTGTAAATGTTGGAAACTTTTGGGGACTTTAAATTAAATAAACTAATTATATTTTACTTTATAAAATAATTTATATAAACTATATATATAAATTACATACAAGTATACTTATACAAAAATTGTAAGTAAAACATTTCTAATTCATACAAGTAATTTATTTACAAGTATGAATGAACGTTATTAATACTTGCACTACAGTCATTTAAATAAACACTGTAGCGTTAATAAACTGATTAAAAATTGTACAAGCATGCACATATGTTTTCTTGTATTATTTATTGAGACTTTACTATTTAATTAGGAAGTAGACTGTGACGTGAGAATTACTTGGATTTTCTTTTATTTGCATAGCCATTACAAACTCCAAGGTGAGTTTACATCCCCACAAAAAATATTGATAAACTTTTCCTCTACGGGGGAGAAAGCATGCAACTTATTTTAATGGACATAAACTGAATTGTATAAACTTTGATTACAATTGCCTATTGTAGAAACTGTTAAATTATTGTAATTACCCGAATGTTATAAATAGATCTATTTGGGATTGACGATCCCCATCTGGGTGAGTAGCACTCACTGTGCCTTGGCTGGGACAAAAGATGTATACCATGTTGGAACTGGGATTGGGAGCCTTTTTGTAAGGCACCGGGTTCTCATCTATTGAGAACTATGGAAAGTTAAGCTTCAATTTTGGGCAATAGGGAATGTAATTACCTCTTTAGTATGAATGCTTTGTGCATTGCTACTATCATGATCATTTAATGTCCAAACTTATTTTATTAAACCTGTAAATTCACCAACTTTATGTTGACCCTCTAAGCATGTTTTTCTCAGGAAAATGAAGCTAGTACGTGGTGTGTGCATGGACTCAAACATCATAGTAGTCTGCATTGTAGGACTCATCAGGGATTTCTACTTGGGAAAAATGGTCAATTTATTTTTATCGTGATAAAACAATTTCTTTTTTTATTTGTACACTGTTCATGTAATATATGTTGGATAATCTCTTATCCTATGCTCTATATACTATTTGCTATCGATCCACCCCTGTGACATTCCAAACATTATTTTCGCTGCAATTGACCCGACCCGGTGTGTCATAGAGAATGGTATCAGAGCAATAGTTATAGAGAACCAGATAAATTTTTAAATAAAATAAAAAGTAAATTTTTTTTATTTAAGCCGGACTATAACTTAACAAAAATCTTTTGGGGATTTTTTTGGGACTATATTAGTTAAGCATATAGAACGTAGGTGTGACAACCCGTCAATTTCAGGTCGTTATTTTAATCTCGACTATTACGTATTACGTGTTTACTTTAATGAGAATTTTAATTTATCGACTAACCGAGAAGGTTATGACTTGAAACTAGCGTAAGAATGTCGATTAGATGAAAACCGAAAAGGAATATGTTAGGTATCGATATTATATTCTCAAGTAATCATGAAAATGATTTTTATTATATTTAATCTTTATTTCTCGTATTTTACGTTTTAACGAATGACGATAACTATTAGTGATCGCGATACCGACGGATGCCCAAAAATTTACGTTTTATTATCGATTGTCTCGATATTGTATATTTTCGACGTTTTCGATTTAATTGCGTTTTAAGTCGTGTCGAAGCTTTATTATTATTTTTATGAAGCGTTTTAACTTTCGAAAAGTATTTTTACGAAACCCGAGCCCCGTAAATATTTTTAAAATGTACAATTTACATTTCCTACCTTGTAAACTATTTACTTACAACATAGGACCAAAAGAATGCACTTTTGACAAAAAGTACCCTCACCCCACTACTTATTTTAAAATTCCACTAACACATTTTATTAAAAATTCATTTTAAACCAAAAACTCAAATCTCTCTCTCCTTTTTCTCTCCAAACCGTCCACCCCTCACCTCCAATCCCTCAAGATTTTTGATTTTCTAGCTTGAATCTTCAAAAACTAAAGCAAGACCCATCTTGGAAATTTCATAAGCTTTCTATTGGTATAATTTTCTTCTACATGCATTCACTAAATTTTATTTTTAATTTTTGACGATGAACATCAAGTTTGATCCATTTTTATGGTGGTGAATGGTGTTAATATTATTATATTCATAATGGGTTTTGGTTGCATGTAAGATTTTTATATATTTAATTTTTGTAAGATTAAACTTGAGGATGTTATGAGTTAATTAGATGTGTTATTGTGATATTAGGATCATATTAGGACTATAGGAATTGTTGGAATGGGTCGAAAAATTGTTTTGGTATGATTTTTAGATAGGCTATTTTAGGCAGTAACTTTAAGTCCGTTTTTGAAATTGTTACTGTGATAAACTTGGTAAACTAATGAGATAGAGTCGTAGAGAATTTCGTTAGCTTCGATTTGAGCTAAAGTAGAGCTTCTAACTCATTACGAGCGAAAAGTTATGCTACTTTTAGTATTTGTGTACCGGGAGACGGGTATCGGCACAATCCGAAAATTGTTGTCGATATTTGGAACGAATCTCGGGGACTATAAAATGAGTTTTAAAAATGTTCAAGGGCTGTTGTAAGTTGATAAACCTCAGGTCATGAGTCTATTTTCAAACCCGAGTGTCGGTTTTGCAAACGGAATTGTTTAGATAAGTCAAAATGGTTTTACAAGTCAAAGGCGTAAAACTGTCCGGTTTTTGTAACACGAAGGTGTGTCGGGCAGAAGGTCTTAGAAGTAATATTTTTGAATGAAATTTAAACTGAGTCTTATTCATATTATGTGTGAGTTTGTCACCAAGTTTCGTCGAAATCGGACATGTCTAGATAGGTTAGATTGGTGTGTACATTTGGAGTGTACATGCTGAGTGGTATTTTGGACACGTAGTTCAATACTTGTGTGGCGTGAGTTGAGTATTCACTATTGGACATAGTGACTTACTCGAGTGTTAAGTCATTATATAAATGACTTAGCTACTGGTCCGAGGGAAGTAAAATGATGGTTTGACTTGCGTTGACTTGGCGTCTTATGACGGGTCAATGTCGAGGGCGCAAGTGTTTTAAAAGAATAAGTGTTGAACAAAAGGGTATAGTAGTACACTTATATTTTTGTTATTTTTCGGGATTTTCATGGTCATTTGAAATTGACTTTTGTATTATTTAAGTATTATTTATACTTGAGTCGTTTATTAACGAACGCGCCTTAATTGGTAGGTTGCGGTCTTCGTGTTTAACGGGCATCACAAATCGTCGGCGATCGCCACGTCACTACTATCGTACCAAGGTGAGTCTATAGCCTCGCTTTACATGTTTACTTGTTTTATAAAACCCGCGAGGGGGATAACATGCTTGTTTTATTAAAATAAAAGGGGTACGACGAGAAGTTGTGGAAACCCTTATTATTGGAAAAACATTATATAAATGAAGGGTACAACGAGAAGTTGTGGTAAACCCACATTCTTTTAAAATTGAACACAAAGGACCCGATTGTATGCTTAGATGAAAGTTGTTATATAAGTTTGTTTAGCCTTAAAGACCCATGAATCGTGAATTGTTAATCGAAAAGAACGCTAATACTATGGATAGATCTATCGGGGTGACACCCAGTCCGGTCGCGACTAGCTATCGCGTGGTGTTGTGATGCACTAGTAATGAAACATCGGATGCAATTGTATAAGAGAAATATACGCACTTGGCTAGGTGTGTTGGGCTGAAATAATATATGTTAACGTTCAATTTCACGAGACTTATGAAATAACAACGATAATTATGTCTGATCCACATGATTGTCAACTACGGAAGGTTTATTCAGAATACTTGTGTTCGTTTATTTAATTTCAAACTCTATAGATTCACTCAACATTTTTGTTGACTTTATAGCATGTTTTATCTCAGGTCCATGAAGAAGGCACTCAGGGAAGGCGGTTTCGCGCAGCTTGCTAAAAATTAAAATGTTTTTGCCCGCTTTACCAAACTATGTCCATTCTAAGAAACTTTTATTAATTGGTTGGTTGTGTAAACTTAAAACTATTTGGGACCATGTGTGAACTGTTTTATTTTAAAACAAATGAATGGATGTATGTTTTGTTAAAACGACTCATTTTGAGGCGTTTTCTATGATATTGAGGTTGAACCATGATAGTAACACCCAATGACCCTTCCGCTGCTATGATACGAAATTGGGGGTGTTACAGATTGGCATCAGAGCTCAAGTTATAGAGAACGAAAAGATTTTCCAAAAATAAAATTTTGAAATCTTTTGACTGTAACATCTGCAAGCGAAACCTCCGAGTTGCCAATGGACGAGAATAAGAAAAGTATATATATATATGTTATACATATTTAATTATTAATTATGCTTAAAGCATAATGGATTACATTTATTTATTTATAAATGTTTATTATTTGATTATTATAATACTAATACGTGATTTACAAACTACGCTGATTGTCACAATAGAAATCCCTGTCTTTTGACTCATTCCTCGTGAATCTTCGTTCCTTGTCTAAATTCTATTCTTCGTTCTATCATCCATTCTTGTTTCTTTTCATCTATCTATTCTTATTCTGTGTTATTCATGTTTTGTTATCACAAGCGTTGAATGAATACTCATTTTGATGTGAATTGTGTAACAGGAACTATATCAGCTGAGACTGAAGGGTACTGACATCGATGGATACACCAACAGATTCCATGAGCTTGCTCTACTTTGTCCAAACAAAGTTAACCCAGAATACTTGAAGGTAGAGCAGTATATTCGAGGCTTACCTACCAACATCCGTGGGGATGTGACCTCATCTAAACCTGCCAATATTGATGAAGCTGTTCGTATGGCCTACCAACTAATGGGTCAAATCATCCAAGACAAGGCTGATGGTGTTTCTGAAGGCAACAAAAGAAGAGCTGAAAATGACAGTGATGATCGTGGTGATAACCGTCAATCTCACAGTAGAAATCAAAACCGAAGGAGGGGCAATGCTAATGCGATGACTGAAGCTGCAACTGCTGGTAAGGGAACCAGATGCCAACGCTGCAAGAAGTCTCATACTGGTGAATGTGCTAAGTGTGGGAAGTGCAACAAGTTAGGTCACAAGACTGAAGACTGTTGGGGACAAGGAAAGAAGGGAGTGACGTGTTATAACTGCCAAGGTAAAGGTCACATGAGGAACCAATGCCCTCAACCTCCGAAGAATGCACGTGGTGGAGATAACCAAGGAAAAGCTTATCAGTTGGGAGAAGCCGAAGCGAAGCAAAACCCGAAGGTTGTCACTGGTACGTTTTTACTGAACAACCGTTATGCTACAGCTTTATTTGATTCTGGTGCGGATGTGAGGAGAAAACCATTGGAGTTTAACGTGGGAGATAAGGTTATGCTAAAGGTATCACCATGGAAAGGTGTTGTACGATTTGGAAAACGTGGGAAGTTAAGTCCTCGTTATATCAGACCATTCAAGGTTACATCTAGAGTAGGACCCGTGGCATACCAACTTGAACTACCACAAGAACTGTATGGGATTCATAACACTTTTCACGTGTCGAATCTGAAGAAGTGTTTATCCGATGAAGAACTCGTTATACCGTTAGACGAGGTTAAGGTTGATAAGAAGTTGCACTTTATTGAAGAACCGGTCGAGATCATGGATCGCGAGGTCAAGCAACTGAAGCAAAGCCGAATACCTATCGTCAAAGTTCGATGGAACTCTCGAAGAGGACCGGAGTTTACTTGGGAACGAGAAGACCAAATGTGGAAGAATTACCCTCATCTCTTTGATTTCAACAAGCGATCGGGCAAGAACGCAAGTTGATCTTCGAGGGCGAAGATCCTAATTTGGTGGGGATGATGTGACAACCCGTCAATTTCAGGTCGTTATTTTAATCTCGACTATTACGTATTACGTGTTTACTTTAATGAGAATTTTAATTTATCGACTAACCGAGAAGGTTATGACTTGAAACTAGCGTAAGAATGTCGATTAGATGAAAACCGAAAAGGAATATGTTAGGTATCGATATTATATTCTCAAGTAATCATGAAAATGATTTTTATTATATTTAATCTTTATTTCTCGTATTTTACGTTTTAACGAATGACGATAACTATTAGTGATCGCGATACCGACGGATGCCCAAAAATTTACGTTTTATTATCGATTGTCTCGATATTGTATATTTTCGACGTTTTCGATTTAATTGCGTTTTAAGTCGTGTCGAAGCTTTATTATTATTTTTATGAAGCGTTTTAACTTTCGAAAAGTATTTTTACGAAACCCGAGCCCCGTAAATATTTTTAAAATGTACAATTTACATTTCCTACCTTGTAAACTATTTACTTACAACATAGGACCAAAAGAATGCACTTTTGACAAAAAGTACCCTCACCCCACTACTTATTTTAAAATTCCACTAACACATTTTATTAAAAATTCATTTTAAACCAAAAACTCAAATCTCTCTCTCCTTTTTCTCTCCAAACCGTCCACCCCTCACCTCCAATCCCTCAAGATTTTTGATTTTCTAGCTTGAATCTTCAAAAACTAAAGCAAGACCCATCTTGGAAATTTCATAAGCTTTCTATTGGTATAATTTTCTTCTACATGCATTCACTAAATTTTATTTTTAATTTTTGATGATGAACATCAAGTTTGATCCATTTTTATGGTGGTGAATGGTGTTAATATTATTATATTCATAGTGGGTTTTGGTTGCATGTAAGATTTTTATATATTTAATTTTTGTAAGATTAAACTTGAGGATGTTATGAGTTAATTAGATGTGTTATTGTGATATTAGGATCATATTAGGACTATAGGAATTGTTGGAATGGGTCGAAAAATTGTTTTGGTATGATTTTTAGATAGGCTATTTTAGGCAGTAACTTTAAGTCCGTTTTTGAAATTGTTACTGTGATAAACTTGGTAAACTAATGAGATAGGGTCGTAGAGAATTTCGTTAGCTTCGATTTGAGCTAAAGTAGAGCTTCTAACTCATTACGAGCGAAAAGTTATGCTACTTTTAGTATTTGTGTACCGGGAGACGGGTATCGGCACAATCCGAAAATTGTTGTCGATATTTGGAACGAATCTCGGGGACTATAAAATGAGTTTTAAAAATGTTCAAGGGCTGTTGTAAGTTGATAAACCTCAGGTCATGAGTCTATTTTCAAACCCGAGTGTCGGTTTTACAAACGGAATTGTTTAGATAAGTCAAAATGGTTTTACAAGTCAAAGGCGTAAAACTGTCCGGTTTTTGTAACACGAAGGTGTGTCGGGCAGAAGGTCTTAGAAGTAATATTTTTAAATGAAATTTAAACTGAGTCTTATTCATATTATGTGTGAGTTTGTCACCAAGTTTCGTCGAAATCGGACATGTCTAGATAGGTTAGATTGGTGTGTACATTTGGAGTGTACATGCTGAGTGGTATTTTGGACACGTAGTTCAATACTTGTGTGGCGTGAGTTGAGTATTCACTATTGGACATAGTGACTTACTCGAGTGTTAAGTCATTATATAAATGACTTAGCTACTGGTCCGAGGGAAGAAAAATGATGGTTTGACTTGCGTTGACTTGGCGTCTTATGACGGGTCAATGTCGAGGGCGCAAGTGTTTTAAAAGAATAAGTGTTGAACAAAAGGGTATAGTAGTACACTTATATTTTTGTTATTTTTCGGGATTTTCATGGTCATTTGAAATTGACTTTTGTATTATTTAAGTATTATTTATACTTGAGTCGTTTATTAACGAACGCGCCTTAATTGGTAGGTTGCGGTCTTCGTGTTTAACGGGCATCACAAATCGTCGGCGATCGTCACGTCACTACTATCGTACCAAGGTGAGTCTATAGCCTCGCTTTACATGTTTACTTGTTTTATAAAACCCGCGAGGGGGATAACATGCTTGTTTTATTAAAATAAAAGGGGTACGACGAGAAGTTGTGGAAACCCTTATTATTGGAAAAACATTATATAAATGAAGGGTACAACGAGAAGTTGTGGTAAACCCACATTCTTTTAAAATTGAACACAAAGGACCCGATTGTATGCTTAGATGAAAGTTGTTATATAAGTTTGTTTAGCCTTAAAGACCCATGAATCGTGAATTGTTAATCGAAAAGAACGCTAATACTATGGATAGATCTATCGGGGTGACACCCAGTCCGGTCGCGACTAGCTATCGCGTGGTGTTGTGATGCACTAGTAATGAAACATCGGATGCAATTGTATAAGAGAAATATACGCACTTGGCTAGGTGTGTTGGGCTGAAATAATATATGTTAACGTTCAATTTCACGAGACTTATGAAATAACAACGATAATTATGTCTGATCCACATGATTGTCAACTACGGAAGGTTTATTCAGAATACTTGTGTTCGTTTATTTAATTTCAAACTCTATAGATTCACTCAACATTTTTGTTGACTTTATAGCATGTTTTATCTCAGGTCCATGAAGAAGGCACTCAGGGAAGGCGGTTTCGCGCAGCTTGCTAAAAATTAAAATGTTTTGGCCCGCTTTACCAAACTATGTCCATTCTAAGAAACTTTTATTAATTGGTTGGTTGTGTAAACTTAAAACTATTTGGGACCATGTGTGAACTGTTTTATTTTAAAACAAATGAATGGATGTATGTTTTGTTAAAACGACTCATTTTGAGGCGTTTTCTATGATATTGAGGTTGAACCATGATAGTAACACCCAATGACCCTTCCGCTGCTATGATACGAAATTGGGGGTGTTACAGTAGGGCATATATATATATTCTATGTGAACTAAGTGTGCATTGATTATTAACAATATGGTTAATTAATATTATAAGTATAAACGTAACCTTAAAAACATTACGATGTTTGCTTAAAAAGGATATACACTATAAACTTGTAACAAAGAAAAAATAAAAAAAATTTCTTTTGTTTGTAAGCTTATACTTACTTCAAATTTAAAATATTACTATTTTCAGAGTATCATGACTCCACCCGTTGCATCTCCGACAATTCTAACAGAGGTATCCCCCGTTCCAGCTATCTCTCCGTCACCACGATCCGTACACTGTGGATGGCTGTCGGCCTCAGATTCAGAGGACAGCCAGACTATTAGAGCTGCACTCCTTGATGATTCTCCCACTGCTCCATCCTCAGCTACATTGGTCCCTACCACTGTAGAGGAGGACCAGGTGACTACTGACCTACCGTCTCTAGCATCATCGTCATCACCACAGGGCTACTTTCCCGGGTCTCTACTTTCTCGTAAGAGGAGGTATGAGGCTGCTCCTGACTCCACTTTCGAGGTCGGCGAGGGTTCCGGGACAGGACATACTGATACGGTGACATGACAAAGATTCGCAGCCTGTTGACAGCAGGCCAGTTGGGCTACACTGTCGTGCATGAGCGTATAGACTCTCTCTATCAGACTATGTGGGTAGGAGCCCAGGCAGCCGAAGGTGTTCGGGCCATGACTGATGAGGCATTACAGTGGTTGCTGGAGGAGAACTATCGTCTCCATCAGCGCATTCATACCATGGAGAGTTTTTAGTACCAGACCCATGCTGCTCTCACTGCACATGAGCAGTCCTTGTCTACTTTCTTCGACCTTGCAGCCATACGACATGATGGAGTGACTGTAGAGACTGCCTATCTTAGAGGAGCCATTGACAGAATTCGATCTCAGCTACTGATTGCACTCCGTCTACTCAAGGAAACCCGATTGGCAATTCAGGCATTGCGGAGTACCAGGAGAGCACCTGCATCTTCACCAGCCACACCAGCACCAGCCTCATCCGGCAGACTTGCTAGGCAGGATTAGAGTAGATGTACTAGGCTTCTTGTCCATCATGATAAGCTTATGGGTTGTACCCCAGCTATCATGGTATAGGAGTTTTTGTACTTTTATTTTCTTCCAGCTATTGTGATCTATCCTTGTACTGTACTTTTTCTCGAACATATGTTTTTGATATGATGTACTTAAGACTACGTGTACCACTACCTTGGACAAGGCCAGTTAAGCCTCTGTCTAGGATTTGTTATGCTAGATGAATGTTTAATTTCTTATGGAAATGGCATGTAATCATTTTCTTTTGTTATATCTGTTATGCACTGTATTATATTATGAAATCTTGATAGGTTATCTAATTTGTTATGAAATCTATACATGAAATTTCCCCGTGCAATTAATATAAAAACTTGTTAGAAGTATTTAAAGTGATGGTCATATAATATATCGTTGCGAAGCTCGTGGAAAATGCTACTTAACGGTGTTGAGAGTTCTAGCATAATGTTATGTATGTAACAGGAATTAGTCCCGAACTCACAAATGAGGAAGGCCTTCCATACATTAGACGTGTAGTATAAAAGGCCCAAGGCACCTCATTTGTGGTGTGTGTTTTCCATTTCAAAGTTTGTAGAGAGAGAAACTTATGTCTTTTTCTCACTAGGAATTCACAACCTTTTTTTTTCTCTTTATTCTTCATCTAATCTAATCTTTCTTTATGGTTTAATCTTGTTCTCCATCATCTCTATTTCTTGTTCTATAAGTCGTGTGTTACGTCCTACAAGTGGTATCATTCGCCAAGGGATTCGTGGATAGCTCTTGGGTGTTGTCCTTGTTTTTCTTGTGTTTCGTGATTCATATATCTTCTAAGTTGTTGTGGGAGGGATTTGGTATACTCACTTTGGCTAAAAACACAAAGTTTTTGGGTGTTTTGATCATTTTTTGGCTTAAAATCTCGAATTGGTTGGGTTTTGTCCGAGAAAAGTGGGAATTTGGTACTATTCCGACAGGTTTTATCGGAAAACGGTTATATATATTCCGACGGATATTCCGACAGAATTCCATCGGAAAAGGGTTTCTTCATTCCGATCGTTATTCCGATAGCCATTCCGATAGGTATTCCGATAGTATATTCCGACGGTTATTCCGACAGAGCATTCCGACAGTGTATTCCGACAGGTATTCCGACAAGTATTCCGACAGACATTTCGACAGGGTATTCCGATATCATTCCGATAGATCATCCCGATCCACATTCCGATAGAATATTCCGATGGGCATTCCGATGGATATTTTGTTCTAGTATTTTTCAGACTTAGCCACTATCTCGGCACATAGTTTACACGAAGATTAAAAAAAAAGTTGAAATTTTTTAGGTCAAGTAAAATAAAATCTTTTCCCTACTAGTTTTTGGCTATTTCTAACTCAATTTCAAATTTTGCCGACACGAAATTTTTCAGCTTACCGTTTTGTCGGACTGAGGTATTTATTGTCGGACTGGAAAAAAATAAAAAAATCAGAAGTTTCAGAATTTCAACAACGACACACGCTTTCTTCGAATTGAGATCCTGTTTTTCACATTACTTCTACGATGACGTCTCAACAAGGTATTTAGCTGCGGGTACTGAGAATCGTCCACCCATGCTTACCAAGGAGAACTACACTACATGGGCTAGTCGTCTCCTTCGTTATGAAAAATGTAAACCTTTGGGAAAGTTGATTGTCAACTCGATTCAAAAGGGTCCGTATGTTAGAAGAACAATTATTGTGCCCGGGGACCCTACGAATGTTTAACCTAGTGGCTGACTCTAGTCATGAGCAAACAGATGAAGAATTAACTGAAGTTGAATCCAAACAACTCGACGCTGCTGATCAAGCAATTCAAGTCATTCTTATGGGACTTCCTGAAGATGTTTATGCTGCGGTCGATAGTTGTGAAACCGCACACGAGATGTGGCTTAGGATTCAGAAAATGATGAAGGGCAGTGAAATCGGTTTACAAGAAAAGGAAACTAAGTTGCTTCGTGAATGGGAGAAATTTACGTCTACTAAAAGGGAACAAATTGAACCTTATTATCATCGGTTTTCAACCCTCATGAACCATCTTAGAAGAAACAAACATGAACCTGCACAAATTGCTGCCAACATCAAATTCCTTAATAATCTTCCTTTTGAATGGTCACGATATGTCACTCTTGTCAATCAAACCAAGGATCTTCATGTCGTGGACTACACTCAAGTATATGACTATTTGAAGATGAATCAAGATGAAGCTAACGAAGTTAGGGCAGAAAGACGTGCCAAGACATAAGATCCATTGGCTTTTATGGCAAACTCTCCATCATCTATGTCATATCCCATGGTACCCTACCATCAACCCTCATCAAGTAACTTCATGCCACAACAACAACAACAACTCAATGCTTATGGATATCAACCTCCTGCTTCTATGAATTACTTACAACAACCCATTGCCTGTTTTAATGACATCACCGATCCTACTCATGCTATTAATACTGGTCTTTCCCTACTTGCAAAGGCATTCAAATTCACCATTAACCCCACCAACAACAATCAGAGAATCTCCTCGAACACTAGAAATAGGCAGATTGCTCAACCTTTCATGAATGTGAATCAAGATCGCCAATTGGTAGTTGCTGGAAACACGGGGACTCAGTTTCAACAATATGGTCAGAATGCTGGGCAGACCATTGGCAATGCAGGAAATCAGTATGGTCAAAACCGTGGTCAAAATCCGGGTGTTCCGAATGCGGGTAATCAGTATTGGTTAATAGTTGTGCCAGAGGTTGGTAACCAGATGGGAAACATTGTGGCTGCAAGGGCTGAGAATACTGGTACGGGAAATGGAAACAACAATCGTTAGGTTTAGTGCTACAACTGCAGGGGATTTGGTCATTATGCTAGAGATTGCACAGCCAAAAAGAAGAGGGATGCTGCTTATCTTTAGACTTAGCTTCTCATAGCACAAAAGGAAGAGGCAGGGATTCCACTTCAAGCTAAGGAATTCGATCTTATGGCTTATGTTGTAGAATATGACGAGGAAGAAGAGGTGAATGCCAACTTCATCTTGATGGCTAATTTACAGCAAGCATCTACCTCAGGAATACATGTTGACAGAGCTCCTGTTTATGATTCAAACGGTCCCTCTGAGGTACATCCATGCTTTGATGACAATGATATATATAGTACGTCTAATCAGGAGGAGGAGTATACTGAGATGCGTGAGCCCTACATTGAGACACACGGGGATCAAACGAATAATAGTAATAGTAGTTCGAATGAGCCCAGTGTGGACCTTAGTGTGGATCAAGTTGCCCAGCCTACAAACCTTCCTGATGCGGCACATGCGTATTATAAATCTCTATTTGATAAGCTTCCTAAGGATGTTGACCATGCTACGGTGGTTAATAATAAGTTTAGAGAAACTAATGCCAAATTGACCACTGAGCTTGCGGGATATAAGGAACGGAAGAAAAGTTTTGAAACTCATCAGACTAAAATTAAAGAACTTGAACAAGCTCATGCTACATCGATTTATCAAGAAAAATGCACAACTAAGAAATTAAATGCCTTACATTTAAGTAGTGCTAAAAAGATAAGCGAATTGAATGATGAAATCACCTCTCTTAATAAACAGCTTTCAACTGAAAAATCTACTATTTTGGATTTAAAAGAAGAACGAAAAGTCTGAAACATGATTTCAAAATTCGAGAAGATGGGCTTCTTGAGGATTTTTGCAAAGCTCAGGATAGGATTATAGAATTAGACAACCTTTTAGTAAAACGTGGCCAAACTATGCAGACGATAAATATGCTCGCACCAAAAGTGAATGAGATAAATTACACTCGTTACAAATTGGCTTTAGGTTGTCCTCTTCCTCCTAATCCCGGATATCTTAAGCAAGTTCAGGCCACTAATGAAACTTTATATAATGGTAGTGTGCTCTTGTCTGATGAGCATGATCCTCCTAGTGTGCATGATTCTAAGGAAACTACTGAACTTGCAGTAGAGACTCGTTTAAGAATGAAAAAGCTTGATAAAGAAGTGACACTCGTTTATTATCCAAAATTTAATCCTCCAACTGTTTTTGTTCGGTCTAAAACGAGTACTGAAATGATTTTGCTCCCAAGTGAGGAATTGTCTGATGACCCACCTAAACCGAGTATCACACGCCGATTTTTAAACGAGCTTAAAGATAACTTCCGAACTGATCAATAATCGAGCCCGTAACCTGTCGGAAAGGCAAATAGAGAACAAGAGAAAGTCAGATGAAAGCTCCCATAGCCAACATCAGTAGCCTCCCAAGAGACAGGACGTTGGGCAAGTTTATGGTACTACTCCTACAGCCAACAACAGGAACTACACAGGCTCTAAGCCTAAATGTCCAAAGTGCAACTATCACCATGTTGTTGGAGGCCAGTGCCATGGATGCTACAAGTGTGGTCAAGAAGGCCATTTTGCTCATTAATGTCAAGCCAATGTTGTTACCCCGGTTCGACCCAACAGCAACCCTATGAACAACAACAAAGGCGGATCCAATTCCCGTGGGAGTGGGAGCGGACAACAGGGAAACCGGAACCCCACAGGAGGAAGTAATAGTGGTCCGAGGAGAAATGTAGTGTGTTATGAATGTGGAGCCCCTGGACATGTGAAACCAGATTGTCCCAAGTTGGACAACCAGAAAAAGGACGACAAGGTAACCTCGTCACGAGTGTACATGATGGGCAATGCCAAAGCCAACCCGGATTCCAACATCGTTACCGGTACGTTTCCACTTAACCAACGATATGCATCTATCTTATTTGACCCTGGAGCAGATCGAAGTTTTATATCTACTGAATTTAGTAATGTATTAGAAGTCACCCCATCAGTTTTAGACCCCCACTATACCGTAGAATTAGCCGACAGAAAATTGTGAAGGTTGATGCCATCATTCGAGGTTGTACCTTAAATCTTTCCAATCACCCTTTCAACATCGATCTGATCCCGATAAGCCTTGGTAGCTTCGATGTCATTATTTTCATGGATTGGTTAGCAAAATATCGTGCAGTTATCGTGTGTGATGAAAAACTGATTCGTATACTATACGAGGGGACGGTAACCCAGACATAATCAACACCAGGCTTAGTGTCATCTCCTGCACCAAAGTCCAGAAATATTTGGTAAGGGAAGCCCCATTTTTCTAGCCCGCACTTTCCAAGGTGATGAGGTAGGCAACCTTAAACCTATAAGACATGTCCAACTCACAATGGGTATATTTGGTAAGGTTACGTTTGCCATCTTAGGCAACCTTAAACCTAAAAGACATGTCCAACTCACAATGGGTGTATTTTATAGGGTTATGTTTGCCATCTTAGGCAACCTTAAACCTAAAAGACATGTCCAACTCACAATGGGTGTATTTTGTAGGGTTATGTTTGCCATCTTAGGAAACCTTAAACCTAAAAGACATGTCCAACTCACAATGGGTGTATTTTGTAGGGCTGCGTTCGACATCCCTCCAAGAGAGATGTTGGATGCCCCATGCTTTTGGACAATCCTTTTTCCTCCTTCGGGTCTAATTAGTTCGACAATACTAGCATCCAACAAGCCTTGAATTGAATGACTTCTTTCCCTTAGAAGTCAAAATTTGTGCAAATTTTGAACCATAAATAGTGGATGCACGACCCTTTTTAGCGTCCTACAAGATGCACACTTCTTTATTCTTGGTATATTCTTTTATTTCCACCATTTGAGGTACTTCTTTTCTGCGCCTCTTTCACCTAGCCCATCTGCAATTGAGTGCGGATTCTTTGCAACTTCCTACCCAATCACCATCAACAATAATCTTACCCATCCTGTTGGGTAGAAGTTTTAGTGCCATCGACTAATGTTTGCATCCCACAGGCTTGAAGTATATCAGCAAGTCCTTCGCGTATAGTGTTGACACGGGAGGGGTACTAGTAATTGTTTTTTACTTTCAACCCCCAATTTTCACCATCGGGTGTGGAGATAAAACATGTCTTTCACTAGTGAGAAGGATGCCAGAATAGTGCATCCCCAGCTTTCCCAGCATATAAAACATGCTGGCGTGTCCTCCTTATACCAGAAACCAATTGCAGTGGATTTTCCCTCCTAACCAAAGCCACAACACCATTGGTCCTCTCCCAGCTTTTGGAAGGATGTGACCGTGACCCTGTTGAAAAAGCTCTCGTCTGTCCATCCGTAATGGTAGTAGCATCCAAATACTGCTCAATCAGATGTATAGTGCGGTCCGGATAAAGATCTCTTTGCATTGCTTTATGTCCATCCGTAATGGTAGCAGCATCAAAATACTTCTCAATCGGATGTATAGTGCGGTCCGGATAAATATCTCTTTGCATTGCTTTCTGTCCATCCGTAATGGTAGCATCATCCAAATACTGCTCAATCGGATGTATAGTGCGGTCCGGATAAAGATCTCTTTGCATTGCTTTCTGTCCATCCGTAATGGTAGCAGCATCCAAATACTGCTCAATCGGATGTATATTGCGGTCCGGATAAATATCTCTTTGCATTGCTTTCTGTCCATCCGTAATGGTAGCAGCATCCAAATACTGCTCAATCGGATGTATAGTGCGGTCCAGATAAAGATCTCTTTGCATTGCTTTCTGTCCATCCGTAATGGTAGCAGCATCCAAATACTACTCAATCGGATGTATAGTGCGATCCGGATAAAGATCTCTTTGCATTGCTTTCTGTCCATCCGTAATGATAGTAGCATCCAAATATTGCTCAATCGGATGTATAGTGCGATCCGGATAAAGATCTCTTCACATTGTTGTCACCATTCGTTTCTGAGCATGTCTAAGACGAAACTTTTAGATCCTTGACATCTATACACTTAATAGATGACAACTTTTTAATAGCTTTGAGGACAAAGCTAAAATAACGGGGTGATGCTGTAAAATCCATGATTTTACCATGATAAAATGTAATAAAATTTTACCCAATGATACTAGAACATTTCTCATGTACTATATTTCCATATATATATGAACATGTTTTGAGTGTGCTTACATAGTTATATGCTTTTACAAATAATTACATGACTTTTGCTTTGTAATTAAAACATGGACAAATAAAATGCATACACTTATGTGTATACATAACACTTAAAAAAAATTTAAAATCCTTTCTTGCCCTACCTTGTGTCTAGCCGTGTATGCTACAACATGCATACATACACATTCCTTGGAAACATACATGTACTCATTACCTTGGGTACACACACACAACACTTGGCAAACTCTTTTGCCTCCCTTTTGATCACATATACACGGAAACAAAGAGGAAAAGGGCAAGGGTTGCCTTGATCTTGGTGAAAACCTAACACTTGGCAAAGATTGCCTTACCAAGGAGATTTTATTCTCTCCTTCTCTCATCTTTAAGCCAAAACACACACATCTCACATTCACTTCACATGCAAACCAAATCTCACTTTCTCTCATCTCCTTCTCTCTCAATCATACGGCTAGAAGCCATATACATCCAAGAAACACATTTAATCTACAAGATCCTTGTCTTCATCTTTACTACCAATCATTTGGTATTATCCTTACCAAGTTGATCTTCATAACAACCCATATAAACCATAGCCGAACCAACATAGGTCACGGCTTGGATTGTTATTAGGGTTTCATCTTCATCAAGATTAGAACACAAATCTCCATTGTTCTTTTGATCTTTCCTTGGTAACAACAACAAGAAGGTATCACTTATTATATTTTCTTCATTTATTTTACTTGCATGCATAATCATCCACCTAATGAACACATATGATAAACTTGTTAAAAATCAAGATTTGGTGAAACCATGACCATATAGGTCACGACATATTTTCGAAATACCAAGAGTCATGCCGAAAAACTTTTGATAAGAAACCTATGATTATTTACCTATTTTTAAACTTGGTGAAAATCATATAAACCCTTTTATGGATTTATTATTAGAAGTGGCCTATAAGTCCTATTTTTGGGATTTTGGTTAAACTTATAAACATAAATCTTATGGGTAATCTTTTGTAACTCACAAACTAGAAAAACCATGACCTTAAAGGTCAAGACTTGTTTATGTACACATCAATGATTTATGTAACAAGTTTTAATGATTAGAATATGTGTTTACCTATGTAAAATGAACTACTAAAAAACATAAAAACATCTGGTGTGTAAAAAATATAGCCGTGAGCTATAAACATCATTGGATGGATTTCTAATGAACATGCATGCTCATATTAGACCTAGATCTTGTGTTAAGACTTTAACTTAACTTAATAATCATGTAATAAGTATAAATATTATGATAAGAACACATGAGAAAAATAATATAGCCGTGGGCTATTTGTTACATTTTTAGACTCATAATGAACTTGGAAACATGTAATAAATCTAGATATTAATTTTTGACTTTATAAATAATTATAAACACATGACAAGCTTAAGTCTCATCTTGGAATACCAAGATTTAAAATATAGCCGTGGGCTATATATATGTTTGTGGACTTATGATTGATTTCTAAACTTGTATATAGCTTAGATCCCATATTGGGACTTTTATACTTACATGCAAACCTAAAACAAGCTTAAACTTATCTTCATATGCTATAAATAAATCTAGCTGTGAGTTATGAGCTTATTTTAGGGCTTATGACTTACATGCAACTTGAAACTAATTTGGATCTCATTTGAAACACCAAATAAAATATTGCCGTGAGTTTTACTCCTTATTTTGGAGATCATGACTTAATTTTATCAAACCAATATTTAGCTTGTAAAAGTACATAAATATTATACCTTAAAAAGATGTTAAGTAAAGTTAATGGACTAATCAAGCCCATGCAACCATAGCCTAAAACTTTAATAGGCCCAATCGGCCCATACAATATAGCCGTATATATTCAAAAGCCCATTTAACTAATCTTAGTATATTAGTGGACTTAAAGATATGCTTAGGCCCATTTAATGTTTTGAAAGCTCATTTAACTAATCTTAGTATATTAGTGGACTTAAAAATATGTTTAAGCCCATTTAAAGTTTTGGAAAGCCCATTTAACTAATGTTAGTATATTAGTGGACTTAAAATATGTTTAGACCCATTAGATAGCCCATTAGTTCTTTTGGTCCATTTAATGAGCCCATTTAATATTTTAAATATTTAAATAAAGTTTTTATAACAAAAATATAACTTATAAAAACTTCTGGACTAAAAATGACAATTTATAAAACCTAAGGACAAAAACCGTGACATTTGAAACTTGTATTTGAGAAACCATTAAGCACAAGGACTAATAATGTAAATAACTGAAAGTCTAGGGCTTAATAAATGTCATCCATGACATATTAAACCCTAAGGACCATTTTTGTAAATTCCCTAAAGTTGTTTTGTCATTTTATAACCCTAACGACCATTTTTGTAATAAGCCGAAACATATAGAAGCCCTAGGGACTGTTGTTGCCAATTAACGAAAGTTATAAAACCTAATTATAACTAAAGGGACTATTCCTGCCATAACCCGAAAATATTACAAGCCCTAGGTACCAAATTTTTAAAATCCGAAAGTTTTACTTTAATAAAAATATGGAGGGACTAGTTTTGCACTTATTCGAAACTTAAACAAGCCCTAAACCCTTATTCTATTTTTATTTAGTAAAACTTAAATAAAACCTAAATCATAAGGACAAAAACTGTAATTTCTTAAACTTGGGATTTATAATTTGTAAATGTTGGAAACTTTTGGGGACTTTAAATTATATAAAATAATTATATTTTACTTTATAAAATAATTTATATAAACTATATATATAAATTACATACAAGTATACTTATACAAAAATTGTAAGTAAAACATTTCTAATTCATACAAGTAATTTATTTACAAGTTTGAATGAACGTTATTAATACTTGCACTACAGTCATTTAAATAAACACTGTAGCGTTAATAAACTGATTATAAACTGTAGCATGCACATACGTTTTCTTTTATTATTTATTGAGACTGTACTATTTAATTAGGCATTAGACTGTGACGTGAGCATTACTTGGATTTCTTTTATTTGCACAGCCATTACAAACTCCAAGGTGAGTTTACAGCCCCACACAAAATATTGATAAACTTTTTCTCTACGGGGTAGAAAACATGCAACTTAGTTTATTGGACATAGACTGAATTGTATAAACTTTGATTACGATTGCCTATTGTAGAAACTGTTAAATAATTGTAATTGCCCGAATGTTATAAATAGATCTATTTGGGATTGACGATCCCCGTCTGGGTGAGTAACGCTCACTGTGCCTTGGCCGGGACAACAGATGTATACCATGTTGGAACTGGGATTGAGAGCCTTTTTGTAAGGCACCGGGTTCTCATCAGTTGAGAACTATGGAAAGTTAAACTTCAGTTTTGGGTAATAGGGAATGTAATTACCTCTTTAGTATGAATGCTTTGTGCATTGCTACTATCATGATCATTTAATGTCCAAACTTATTTTATTAAACCTGTAAATTCACCAACTTTATGTTGACCTTCTAAGCATGTTTGTCTCAGGAAAATGAAGCTAGTACGTGGTGTGTGCATGGACTCAAGAATCATAGTAGTCTGCATTGTAGGACTCATCAGGGGTTTCTACTTGGGAAAAATGGACAATTTATTTTTATCATGATAAAACAATTTCTTTTTTTTATTTGTACACTGTTCATGTAATATATGTTGGATAATCTCTTATCCTATTGATAGGTGTGTAAACACCCATCCTTTTACCACCTAAATACAATAATAACTAGGCCAAAACGTGTATTTTATGTCGTAAATGTCGGAATTATGCGTGGTTTGTGTTTTTGTTGTGATTTAGGACTAAAATGTGAAAAGGGAAGAAAACACGGGCTTTCACGGGCTTTTATCGAAGAAAAAGACAAAAGACGAAGTCAAGAAATCAAGAGTGCAAAAAGAACGAAAGTCCAAGGCCTATTCTGAAGATTTATCGAAGAAAAAGTCTAAAGACGGAAGTTTAATAAGCCGAAGAACTCAAGTCTAATTTATGAAGAAATCACAAGACGAGTTTAAAGTAATCCCGAGACAAAAGTCGAAAAAAGTCGAAGAATTAAGAAGACGAGGGACTAAACAATAAATTAAGAAAGAAGAAAGAGAGGAGGAAGCTTCCACACCTCCCTCCTCCCCTATATATAGTAGATTAGTTTCATTTGTTAAACTTGTTGGTTAATTTGACACATTAGTTCTTCCACCCTTTCATTACTTGCACTTTTAATATCTTGCACTTTTAAATAATTGTCATTTAAATTCAATTCTTTTAATTTCAAGTAAGTTTTAATTTTGTCTTGTTTAATCTTTTATCTTTAAGCTTTTTAATCATCTTGTTCTTCTTTTCTTCTTGCTTATTCTTTCTCTTTTTCATAATCTTTGTTTGTGTTGATTTTATGTTTTCAATCTAAATCTTTTTCATTTACTTTTTACTTAAAGTTTAAATATTTTTAATTTTCGTGTCTTGTTTTTGTTGACTTCATACGTTTTATCTTTGATCTAAGGTTTTTATTTAGCTTATTGGTGTTTTATTTAGCTTATTGTGCTTAAAAAGTTAAGATTTTAGTGCTTAGTCTCGTACTTTTTCGTTTTCCTAGTTTTTAGGAAAAGCTGATTCGATTTTGCAATACTTGTGTATTGCGAAATTGAATCCTCTACAAAGTTGCGAAATCTTGTTCCAATTTGCGAAATCATTGTTTTTCAATATTGCGAATTTGATCTTTCCAGCGTATTGCGGAATCATACTTTCTTTTTGGAATTGCGAATTTGTGCCTTGGATTATTGCGAAATCCTCACTTCAGCATTGCGGAATTGTTCAAGAATTGCGAAATCATTCGATTTTGCAATATTGTGGATTTGTGGTTTGGTAATTGCGGAATTATTATATGATTTCGCAATAATTGCGAAATTGTCCTTTTTATTGCGAATTTAAATCAGTTTTTTATACATTGTGAATTTACTTAATTTTTACTTAAATTCAATTTTTAAACTAATTTTTCCCGCCATTTTTAATTAGCTTTATTTTAACTGTTTTGTCCTATTTTTACTTAGCTTGATTTTTACTTGTCTTTCTTATTTTATTTTTAAAGTGTTTTAATTAAAGTTTTTAAATTTACGTTTTGTCTTATTTAATTTTACGTCACTTACTTTTCGTCAAGCTTTAATTTTATGTCATTTAATTAATTTACTTTTAAAGTCTTAATTTTTCGCCATTTTATTTTCAATTAGGTTTAGCTTTAATTACAGTCATTTACTTTAAAGTTTTGCAATTTAATTATACTACAACGACCAAATCATTTGTTTTCCACCAAAAGACGACTGAGTCGCACAGTTAACTATTATCAATTTGAAGAGACTAGTTCAACGATATTTTTATACTGGGCAAAAGCCTTGTATTACCTATGCTCTATGTAGTATATGCTATCGATCTACCCCTGTGACATTCCAAACATTATTTCCGCTGCAATTGACCTGACCCGGGGTGTCACACACACACACACACACACATATATATATATATATATATATATATATATATATATATATATATATATATATATATATATATATATATATATATATATATATATATATATATATATATATATATATATATATATA